>JAMWET010007475.1:65000-255000 GCA_024036415.1 Prochilodus magdalenae | reverse complement strand
CGACCGGGGGAGGAGGTGGAGGGGGAGGGGGTGATGGAGGGGAGGACAAAGGCCCACTGGAGGAAGGGCTCTCCAGTGCCCAGACACAACCACTGCGGTAAGGACACTCGAAGCGTATGGTTATTTGTGAAACAGCCGTATTATAGTTCCCCTTAAACCCAATGATGTGAAAACGCACATTCAAAATTTAGACTTCAAGATGGCGGTGACCACTGTTGTAGCTATATGGCGTACTTTTGTCTGATTTATATCTGATGATTTGAATACAGTGTCAGAAACTCTGCGATTTAAGCCAGGTGTGTGTTGATTTAGAGGCTGTTAGCAGCTTGCATTGATATGTTTTTTTGGCCAGAATGTCTGGATAAGCTCACAGGACAACAAATTAGTCACCTTGTGTGTTTAAGGTGGTAGTAAATTTAGGGTCTTGCGGATGGCGCTGGACAAGGATGAAGGCGCTATAAAACACCCTGCAGGGTGTGCGATGGGATTCATAGGTTGAGAAGAGGGGGTACAGTGCAGTGAACGTCTCTTTTAATGTGTTGAAAATGGGTCCAAAGCAGATGTTAATAACTGGCTAAAAGGAGTGATTGGATTTGGGCGTGCCAAAGACCATAGTGTGAAGAAGGTAGCTGAATTTGCAGGTGTATGGAAGCATATGGTCATACGGGTCTGCCAGCAGTGGCACAAATCCCCTCAGAATTGTGCATTCTTTGATGCAAGAGTGACTAAACATTGATGTCGTCTACAACCAGAAACTTGTCCGGTCTATGCCAAATCGAATTGCAGCTCGCAGTTACTCGTCCTCGTAGAGGTAATGCATGCTATTAGGTACGTTTCAGTCACAGGTGACTCGTTTTTTGGCTTTGATGCTTTTATTGCCCCACAGTGTGCAAAGACAGTTGGCAACATTTGGGGAGAGCTCAGCTCTTCATGTATCCTCCATCTTGTTTAACCTCTCACCTCCAGACCTATTTGTGCTTAGGTAATTGTATGCATAAATAGGAAATACATTCGATTAACACTTGTTTTGTCAAGATCCATCTTTGCCCACCTCTGAATACAGTTTAATTGATGTATTATCTGGTTACAGTGTTGATCTGGGTAGGTTTACACCTGGCCTTTCATGCGGTTTCATTAAATCTGAAAATGAACAGAAAACTCTTGTTAATGAAAGTTGTCAACAGCTTCTTAGACATGCATTTCACTAGGTGTTAATTATTGTTATATAAGCTTCTATTACTTGTTAGCTACATTTGCATCACAGCACTGATTTTCACAATATGTTAACACACAGAAGCAGTACACTAGCAGTGCCACGTTTATAAACTGCTGTTAAAATGTCTGTGTGCACTGGTTTTTATTTAGGATATAAGTCCTCTTAATGGCCCAATTATGCTCTCTTTTCAATGAAACATGCAGTTGATCAGCGTTCTAGTACTGACTGTATCCACAGTATCCACAATATGTACGTAAATGCATATGGTTTATCACAATACCCTTTTTTACAATAATGATAAATTATTGTCATGATGCCCGCCTTTAGCTCAAGTGCATAAATAAAATAAATTAAAAATCAATCAATAAAAAATAAAAACAATAAAATAATCAAGATTATTGGGATTTTGGGTAAGAGGATACATGTGTAAATAACATCCTTAGCAAATCTGTCATTGTAAAGAAGAAATACAATATGTAAGAAAACACACACTACAAATACATTGTCCACATAGTCCCTCCTCCTATTTACTTTCCAGTCTGAATTAAAATTGCAAGCTCAGCATCAAACTTCCTCCCTCACTAAGTTCTGTTTCCAGTGATTGAAAGCAGTGTCAGTATTAACTCTTGACTTGCTGCTATCTATCCCACTTGCGTTCTTTGTTTTCAAATGTGTATCATCACACATTTAGAGAGCACACAAGAGCATGTGTGCTTCTTCTTCATCCACTCATGCGAGGATTCTGTTGTGTTTGTTTGTTTTAAGCTAAAATCTTACATACTGATTACATCATCTTACATGTTGCTTTTTTAGGGTATAAGGTAGTTGGAGTGGGAGATAACAACAGAATCCTTCTATGTGTGCCTGTTTATTTCCATGTACACGGTATGGACAAAAGTATTGGGACACCATTATGTACTACCTACCACCTTTTATGACATTCCATTCTAGACCTGTAGACGTTATATGGAGTTGATCCCCCTTTGCAGCTGTAATAGCTTCTTCTTGGGAAGGCTTTCTACTAAATCTGGGGTGTGTATGTAGGAATTTTTACCCATTATCCAGAAGAGCTTTCGTGGGGTCAAACGCTGATGTTCGATGAGAGGGCCTGGCTCGCAATCTCTGTCCTAGTTCATCTCAAAGGTGTTCGATAAGTTAGGACTTTGTGCGGGCCAGTCAAGTTATTCCACACCAAACTCTCTGGTTCTTTAAAAGCTCAACACTCCCAGTTGATGAAGGATTTTCAAAATAAAATTTGTGGCAATGGCGGTATCCTATTACAGTACCTTGCTGATTAAAAGGTGTGCCCCAATACAGTTTTGTCCATATAGTATAAGTATGTGTCATCATTGTGTATTTCCTTTGCTTTGCATTAGGAGCTGATAATGGAGAGTCTTAGATAAAACTGTAGCTATCTGTTTTCCTTCAGAGCAGGGACTCTCCTCCACAGTCCTGTTGTTTTGTTCCCTTTTGTTTGTTTGTCTGCTGTCAGCTCTGCTCCCGTCTTTAATATCACACACGCTTTGGCCTCTGCCTCACTAGATAAGCAGTCACAAGTGAAAACTTGGTGGGGAAAAGTAGGTCTCATTCCAGTTCCTGGATATACTGTATTTGTCAAAACAAAATCCATTTCCTTCACAGTTTGTGAAGGAACTTTGTGTTGCAGACTCATTTTAAATGGGACCAGTTTGAATTATTGATGTGGTTATGTTTTGCATTCTGATTGTCATATCTAAGGGTTTATTAGCAGGAGGAGAAATTGTTTGGATGAGTCAAGATGAAACTCCAAGCTGATGAATTTGATCCAGGAAAAAAGGCGTAGAGGCCAGGGTTTCTGTTCTTGTACTGATCAGAGACAGTCTGATGTTCTGTAGAGATGCTGTGAACCAGCTCAGCTTGTTCCCTCAGTGTAGAGCATACAGACGGCCGCTCGTGTTTAGTCATGCTTTTAAGAACCAGCCTGATACATGCATTAGAAAGTACTCTGGGCCCGAAGCCTTTCGTGGCAGCTTCAGGCGTAAATCGAGCGCAGTCTTTCTGCTTGTTATATACAAAACTACAGCATGAGCCTAAATGCTCGTTTTATGGTGCGTCTACATTGTAAAGGGAGAAATGCGCTTCTGTTCTTCAAATTTATTTGAGGGAGGATTCAGCAAAACATGAGAGGATTGCGCAAATACATGTGCAGCTGATTATATGTTCTACTTGATTCACCAAAGTTTGGGCAACTTGCTGGCTTTGCTCAATTTTGTCTTTATTGGAGCAGATTCACACCCCTGTAGAATGTTCAGCACATAAACGTGTTAATGGCTCCTTCATATTAATGTCTCTTTAAACACTGAGGCTCAAGAACAAGCAGGTAATGAGTGAGGCTACATGCTGCTAGCAATATAAATTTCAGCCTCAATAAACAATAAACATCACGGCCCATTTTAACTGCACTCATATGTACGATTGACCCTCCGTGTTTTGTCCACCTAGATCCTTACTGTAAACGTAGTAGAAATGTAAAGCCAGTGCTGGATGTCTGCCAATACATACCAATAGCAAAGTTATGAGTGACGGTGACTGCAGAGTAGCAGAAGGTTCCTCAGGGTCACAGGTCCTGGGAGGTTGTTGTTATCCGTAATCCGACTCTGCAGACCTTACGTCTGTTTAGTGTGTCTGTTTGTGCATATGCAGCATTGTGGAGTGCTAAATTATACATTGTTCTAATTACATGCACCAAGAAGCAGGTGAACCGTTGAAGAGAGACCAGCTCAGTAAATTTGAGACTCTCGAGTGGTGTTGTGTTTCCATTGTTAGACCTATCAGCTCCCACAGTCTGTGGAGGACAAGGGAAGAATGTCTTTCTGCTTCTTTATCTTAGAGATCATCATCACTTTTCCCCATTTTTCAAGTTTTTACATACTGTGTTTTCTTGGTTCACCTCTTAGCTGGGTTTCAAAATGATATATGAACTTTGCTTTCCTTAACAAATAACTGAAGCCTTTTGTGGTTCTTCTATTTATGGACATATGAGTGCATTTAAAGGACTTGCCTTTACAATTCTCACAACTGCTTAAAACACACTCACGTATATGTGTAACACACAGTATATCTCATACATACATACTGTGGTGGTTTTACCGAGATTAAATACATTTATGCAAAGCAAAAAGGCTGCCTTTTAAAATGCTAATATTGGTTCTAGTCATGTTTATTGTTCGAATGCACTTGGAAAGCTGTTTATATCACTTCTGCAGAAATTCCTCCTGCAATGTGATTAATGCTAATCTTAGAGAACACTACTGCTGATATAGCTGAGACGTCATGTTCTTGTTGCCCTGTTCTGTAATGGTACTGACTGGGCTATTGCATATAAATCAAACTTACTAATGCTCTTAGACCGTTTGGCTTGATGAATTAAACAGGCATTCAAATCTGTTTCTTCAGTGCAGACTTCTGATAGGTTCTTTCTGCATTTTGAACGAGACATGCAGTACTATGCAAATAAACACTGTACTATGCAAATAAACACGCTGAACCCTGAGAAATTCTGTAATGAGTTTAGTTTTTTGAGGCTTCCATATGTTTTTATATATGCTGGAAAATGAACTTGTACTTAATGGCCGTTTTAACTGGAACTTAAACGAATGCTCATCTCTGGCTTTTTCACAATGTTGTACAGTTGAAATAGTGTAGCTGGAGCATGGTAAAAATACCAGGCCTCGTTCATCCCCTTCTTTGGCATTTACCACACAGCATAACCTTCAAATAACATTTAGACTCAGACTTTCTATACCACCGTGACCTCCTGTACTTTATTATTCTAGTAGAGAGAGATGAAAGAGATTCTCTTCTGCCTTAGGTTTGCATCGCTTGTTCTTTCAGAGAGCATCACGAGCCAGAGGTATATTACTCTGAGTGTTTATGTTTGTGAGATGAGTAAAACTGACAGAGTGCAGTCGCTCATGACTGCTGGCTCCACACAGCGAAGCGTCCAATTGTTCCCCTGTCACGATGGAGCACACAAACACACATAAACCTCAGTCTGAGGTGGGGACCACACAGACCCACTGAAGCGTGTTGAGGAAATGCCGACTCCAGCTGAGCATCTGCTTGAAAACAAATGTTACATGCTCAAATAATCTGCTCTTATTTATGTAGCTCCTGAAGACAGTAGACACGGTAGCCTGTGATGCAGCTGGTCAGTATGCTCTTCACTGTGGATCTGTAGAAGATGCAGAGGAGCTGATGTGGCAGGTTGTCCTCAGCTTCTTATGGAAGTGAAAGCATTGTTGCACCTTTTACTTCACTGACTGTGGCTGTTAAAAAAAAGTGATGGGACATCCCAGAACAGTTTGCTGCCACATGGTGACTGGTTTATTAAACCATGTTAGAGAGAGAAAGACGGAGAGAAGATGCTGTACCTTACCCCTCTACATCCTCTGCGTGCCTACCACAACAGGAGCTGTGTGAAGCCAGCAGCAAATTTATTCACTTCACCTTATTGCTTTCTTTGTTGCCGTGGAAACAACAACTGCGGAAGCGAGGCGTGTTATGGGATATCACAGGCATTTAGTTCACGCAGCGGCAGAGTGACGTTCTCAAGGGGAATGTTTTAATTAGCTTATTCTGTTATCTGTGCCAGCTTATAACAAATTAATGCCCAGTCTTTGGTTGGCTAGTGGCACTCACAGATGACTTGGGCTGGAGCCTTGGCTTGGGTGAGGCCTCTCCTTTCCCAGTGGCCATGCTGGTCAGCCTGAAGTTCTTTGCAGCGAGGTTATCATAGGAACGTCACTATCTGTACTTCCACGGTTTCACCACAGTGCCTGTCTTGACGACATCAGTGACATAGAAACCTCTTCATTTCTGTGGCTGTGTCTCAAGCTGGTGTGAACACCCTGCTGCAGTTCCTACACTGCAAGACTTTTAGCAGTACGCTCTCACATTTGGCTGTGATGGTGTGGGTGGTTGTGTGGATGGATAGTGGTCTGTCTGTAGAGTCTGTTTCTTCTTTGTCTCAAGTCTGGAATTAGTTTAGTAGAAGATTATAATGTTGTTGAAACATTTAAATTGGTATCGTCCTGTGTCAAACAGTGTAAGTACTGTGCTGGGGGCAACCATGTGACAAATTTGGGCAAATTACAATGGTTACACAGTGGTTAAGTTCTGTTAAGCATCCAGAGCGCACAACATCATACAAAATGCTGTATTGTGCCAAATATCTGTTCATCTTGTTTATGGTTCAGAAATATATTTATATTATATAATTACATATATTTATTAGCATTTGTTCTCATCTCATGGTGTTTCATATACCCAGATAAATGTTTTATAATCTTTTGCTTAAGTGCCTTAAGACTTCTGTATGGTACTGTATATTATTTTTTATTTATTTTATTTCATTTTAAATTGTTTGTTTTGGAAATCTTTTTGTGAATAGCCATCATATCGGCTGTTTGTATTTACTTTACGTTTTTTGTACTTCATTATTTATATTTTCATTTCATGTCCAGGCCAGTGTCCAGTCCTTTGCTGGACGTATATACAGTGCCCTCCACAAATTGTGAACATGAGCAAACCGGGCTGTAAGACATTCTTTGTTGCTAAGCCTGTGGATCTTTTATAAAAATAGGACTAAAATGGACGTTGTGGTCAATTAACTGTTTTGGTGTTGATTTTAAGATGTTCTTTGAATTTTGGTCTGTGTGTCATATGATATTCATACCACATGGAAACAGGAGGTCATGGCTAACCATTTGTGTTTTCCCAGTGACATGTGTGTAAATGGGGTGTATACTTCTGTTAGACTTCAAGTAAGATTTAGTTAGATTTATTTTAAGATTTTGAATGAAAGTATATTTTTGACAGCCCATTTTGTTCATGTTCATCAAGGTTGCCGATATTTGCGGAAGACACTATAAACACATATTACTGTATAAACAGTAATATTTTTGACCATATATATATATATAGAACATTATATAACCAACTAACACTGTTACAGGTATGATCAGGGCACCACCAATGTTCCCTTAAGCTGTGGCAGTCCTGTTGGTTTCTGGGAGTCAGAGGAACATGTCCTTCTCTACACTATTTTCAGTTTTTCTATTTCAGAAAGTTCAACAAATAGAGAGACTTCTTCTTTGAACATAACAATGTGTTTGTCTCCGATTTGTCCTTCTATCCTCCTTCCCTCTCCTTTTTACTCGTTCTCTTTGTACATCATTGCTGTTCTCTGATCTCTTAGCATCACTGCCTGTCACTTTGTCTCCTCTCCCAGAGCTCCTCTGCTCACTCGCTCTGTCTCCATCTCTCTCATTCCCTGGTAATTACTGTCAGCAGGGCCGTCTGCTGGTCTGGGAGCAGCTCGCTGCAGTCTGTCACAAAGTCCAGTGGGAATTTTGAGGACGATAAGCAGGTCTCAGATCAGAATAAAGCGCAAGTCATGCACGTGCCACTGCTCAAAATGCGGCTTCTCTATAATTATGCAAATACGTCAGAAAAAGAAGAAGCTCTGTAATAATGTACAGCCTTTGAAATTGAAACCAGTAATGAGACAACATACTGTGATGCCAACAAACATTGATGCCAACAAACAAATGTTCTCTAAACATCTCTTATTCACCAGCGTTACACTTTGTTTTAGTTGTAATCATATTTGTAGATGTGTGACTGGAGTCACTCTGACTCATCTGTAATTGGTGGAGGCATATGGTGATGTTTCCTAATGATTTCTCTGATCTCGTTCTTATTCAGAGCGCTGGGATAAAATAGGTTAGACTTCAAATATTTTCACACCTTTTTCAGCATAGCCCTTCCAATGCTCAGAGGTGGAGCTGGAGCATAATTAGGACAGGCAGAATGAAAATGGGACTGCAACAGGACAGTGATCAGTCATGGGAGTTCCCTTACTCACTAGTCTGATGTTACTATAAAAAATACTGCTGGTCAAAAGTTTGGACCTTTCTGATTGAAGTTGTTTCGTTTGTTTGCATTTTGGTTTGGTCCAGTCCCACTAGCTAGGCCCCCCTTACTATGGCTGAACATATTCTCACATTGGCTAGCATCTTGTTGAGTAGTAGGGGCAGAGGGAGGGTTATCAGAGAGACACAATATTGACTGGCATGACTTTTCTTCTTTATGTCAGGGATATTTAAATCTAAAGGCATATGAACAAATGCCTAAATAGCAAAGTGTGATGGTTATGTGATAGTTCGTTTCCAACACAAGCCACCGAATGTGCAAGGCTGTTTAAACATGTTGGAGAAGCACATTGGGTGGCTCCTCAGGATGTTTGCTGAGATTGTGATAAGACTGTGTAAAGCTGTCATCAAGGCAAAGGGTAGTTAATATAAAGTACCTAAAATATGAGGTAGTTTTGATATCTCATCTAGTTTTAGCGGTCACTGTTAATCTAAAAAGTGAAAAAAGGGACATATAATGAAGAATGTTCTTCATTTGCAGGTAGATGTGTCCTAAATGTTGACTGGTACAGTACATTTGCCCAGACTTTCTCCTCTGAATCCTGGAAGTGTAGGACCTGGCCAAGCCCACCCTGTGGGTGATGAATCTGGGCAGATTATGTATCATCCCAGATCCCCTCTGTGTTCCCCTCTGTACGCCCCCACACACGCCAGGCAGTCAGCTAGCATCAACGCCTTGCCACCTGACACACAAACAAATCAGTGGAAAAAGAGGAAGGGAGGGAGAGAGAGAGAGAGATAGAGAGAGAGCGCTCTCAAATCACCATTGCTACTAGACAAGCAGTGAGCAGCTCAGCATTATTGTCTGGCCCGTTGCTCTCCCTCTTCTACAGCTTTACTTATATTGATTAGTATTACAAAGTATATGCAGTCCTCAAAGTATCTGATGCAGAGCTGTTTCTCAAAATGACTTGGGCCAAGCAGGTCTTCCTTCTGCAAGCAACACTTGAAGAATTTGAGAACTGGGGTGCAGAAAGCGAACCAGTGAGAGATGAGCATTCTGCCCCAGGTCTTGTTGCAGGTTTCGAAGGTCCTTCAAGCTTTATAATATTAAAGTACCTTTGGGGAGCCGTCAGCTCTTAGTCGCTCTATAAATATCAGGAAAACATTCTTAACTTTTAATGTGAAGAGATTTAAGTGCAAGTAAATTTAGACCACCTCTATTTGCTTATTTACCATTAATGTAAAAAGTTGCTGATGTTATTAAATTATGAGAAAAAAGACTAAATGAAGAATATGTAATGCCCTGTACATAAGCTGTGTGTTTAATCTGGCTCTATAAGATACAGGTAGGCTCTTGTGTTATGATGCTGTGCTGCTGAGTGAGTTTTCCTCCTCAGGTGATCTGTGGTGGATGTTTCTTCTCATACTGTAATGCCGTTTTAGCCTCTGGCGGAGCTACAGAGCTCGCAGTAAAGAGCTGTTTTCTCTTTGAAATTATCTCTTTATCTCTGCTTCTTCCTGCTGTTTGCTACAATGCATGTCGTCTTAGATGGAAAAGTCTTTACATTGAAAACGGAAAAGGGAAAAGTGAAGCTGTATGCCTGTATAGCATTTGCAGTGTAGATTTACTGACTGGTGATAAACCGAACTGTTATGTCAGGTTTGAACAGGAAGTAGTAGTAAGCAGGCAGCTACTATCCAACACACACATGTAAACTACCGTTTGATGTTGCCACTTTGTCTGCAGTTGAGGGTCACTCCTCGTACTCTTTCTGTGACTTCCAGTCTTGAGGAGGAGCAGGCTCCATTGATCAGCTGCTTGTTTCCAACACGCTGACTCGGATACTGTTGCTATGGTAACTTGCTTCTGAGAACGAGTTCGTTAGATTAGTTGAGATAGAGTTGCCATAGTTTTGGTCCAACATGATCTTCAAGTAAACCCTGGAACAACATGCTGCAGCCTTGATCGCATCTGCCCAGCAATCTCACACGCAGTGCGCTCTGTGTTCCACTCATAGTGCTTGTCATAGCAGTGATGTCATTTTAAGACGGTTTACTTTAATTCCAGCGAATCGTAGGTGAAAGTCTGATGTAAAATCCCAAAGGAAAGCTTCTAACTACATTTAAGTGAAAAGAAATAAAGGCTTGCAGGAGCCTGAGGGGAGAAATCATTTGACTGGCCAGTGATCCAATGGTGAGAAAACTGTAGTAAATGAACATTCCACTGCAATCTGACACATGGGCTAAGTTTTGGTGTAGCTCAACTCTCTCTTGCAGCGTTTGTCTCTTTTTACTCCTCTCCCCTTCCTCAGCTCTCCAGGGTCTCATTAGGGAGCATGTGGTCTGATAAGAGACTTAGAGAGAGTTATTCAGGCATGAGGCATGAAGGGTCTCTGTAAATCAGATACTACAAAGAACATATACACTATTCCCAGTTTTTGTGCTTTCGTCTCGGTTTGGAGCTTGGACAAGATTAAGTTTCCTGACATGTGTAAGCTTTTGATTTACGTCGCTGCGCTGTTGCTGTTCACATGACTAGTAATAACTATTCTGCAGACTTTCAGCTCTATATAAATAATGAAATATAATAGCACAGTGGTGTCTCGTACTGAAATGTCTAATCACAAGTTGTCTGACTATTACTGTGACTGTGATTTTAATTAAGTTTATTTCTGTTAATTAGGGTCCATGCCTGAAATTCAGAAAAATAGGATCTTTTTGGTACTGGGCCAGTTAGCCTTGCTGGTTAGCCATGGTGGCTAATATGAGCTCTGGACATTATAACATTATGTACTATTGTATTACTGTCATTCGTTTTAAAACTGACATAAGAATTGAGCTACATTACATAAACATGTTTTTTCTCTCCTAGGGTGGCAACATTAGACCAACTTTAGGCAAACCTGCTCTGAGTCATCTATAGGTAGTTCACAATTTCAGTGTTACTGTATTAGATCACCCCACTTAAAACAAATTGCAGTTTCTGTATGAAGTCTATTCATCTTTCGACCCCAACCTGTTTATGACCCATCAGTCTCTGTTCTGCCAAATTTTGTAATTCTTCTCTCACAAGCTTATCCAAGAAAGCCTCAAATAATGAGGCTGGGTCAAAGACCATCACATCTTGTTTCACTTGAATGGAGGCTCATTTGGTGATGAGCTATTGTGCTATAGACAGCAGAGATATTTCTGTCTTCTCACTTGCTCTCCTAAGTAGCTGTCTGAGAGCGCTGCTGTCTCCTTGTCATTAGACGCTTATTTATCTCACCACTATGAGGTCTCAGGTCTGCCACGTTGGAGCACAAATCACTCAGTCAAATCTGTCTCTCCATTCAGCCTTTGAGAGGGAGCTAATCACTTCAACAGAGAGCAGCTTCCGCCATTTCCATTTACTGCTTCCCAGCGACCTCCTCAACATAATAACCCTAGATCTACTCTTACACTTGCTTAGAGTGTGTCAGAAAGAGTGAGGAATGATAATTTGTAAGAGAGAATATATGTGTGTCCCTGTCAGTCTGCTCCTTTGATTCGGGGCCTGCCGCATAATACGCTAAGGTCCATCACATATTTAACTCGTCTGTTCTGCTGGCTTAGTGCGGGAGGATGAGGAGGCGGGAGATATGATCTGAGGAAAGCTCAGAAAAGCTCAGCACTAGCCTTTTAAAAACCGTGCACATTGAACAACTCTTTAAAGCTCTCAAGAGTCATTTGCTGTGTCTTCAGTCTCTTTGTGAAAACTTGAAAGCAGTTGCTTTGTTATTGTGCCATTGAAAGGGGTTACAGGTCCATACATCTCCATTAGTCATCATTATTCCCTCTATTTAGGGTGATGAGTGCCCCTAATATGAAGAGATCTTCTGCAAGGAAAGAAAGAAATGGGTTGTGGGCTTATGATGGGCATGAAAAGAATGACTGAGCTGTAGATTCTATGTGTGTTAATGGTATCTTGTTCTTATTCTTCAGGCACGATGACCTCAAAGAGATGCTGGACAGCAACAAGGACTCTCTGAAACTGGAGGCCATGAAAAGGATTGTTGCTGTGAGTATACTGGAGCATTTCCCTCAATTTAGTTTAACTGAAATCCTCATTACAGGGGCAGTCCGGGGCACAATGAAATATTTTTTGCCTCTATTGTAAATGTGCCTTTTCGATTGCTACAGCATTTCCACGCTAGTCTTATCTGTAGATTTTCCAGGTTAAAAACTTGGTTAAAAATGCTGGTGAATGCAGAAGGAAAGCAGATAGCTGCTACTAGGAGTGTGAATATCATGTCTGCATTTATTGGTCTTTAGATCAGCAGTCAAGGGTACCCAATGGGCATGTGATGTATTTGTATATACATGCTGGTTGTTGTAATGAAAGTACACAAATAACCCAAACACAAAAAGGAACAAACTTGCAAATTTCTTCAGACAGATGAGGTTAAATGATGCTACACTACATGACAAATAACATTAAATGCTTGTTGTTTCTCCACTTTGAGAAAAAACACAATTTGGTTATTAACATTAAAAGTTCCAATCTCCATTAAAAATAGTCTGCTTATTGTTCTTCGGCTAAACCATAGCTCACTCCTGCAGTTGTTTACTTTGCTGTCAGCTTATTTATCAGCTAAATGACCTTTCACGGGAGCACACAAGTGTTTAAATTGAATCACTCAAGTCCTTTTCAATCATTTCAGTATATTGGCTGTCTGTATATAATGAAATGGAAGTCAGCCCTGAGGGAAGATCACATGCGGTGAGCGAATATATCCACTCTGGCATTGCTATTAATCAGACTTCTGAGCTTTCAGGAAGAATTCCCAGAATGAATCAGATACAGACATTATTATTTTGTGTCGGTGCTCTAAATACATCCTCTCACTCTCTGGGATTTGAGCATGTTAAGAGATCTATACTGCCCTGGAGTTTTTAACGTTACATAGCTCTCTTTTGCTGGGGTGTATCGTGGTCTGACTCGTCCTACAGAAACAAAGCCAGGGCTACGTCGAAACGATGGCCTCCGTTTATTATTTAATGTCTTGGATATAAAAGCATGGCCATTATGCGCACTGAAGCTGTGCTGTCAGCTGGTGCTTTATGGCTTTAGTGAGCCAGCCCAAGCAGTGAGCTGTGAGTTATGCTCGCCTCCAACCAGTAGTTCCATACAGATTTACTACATCAAGCTTGCTGGCCCTGGCTAAACCCGTTAGACATCACAGTGAAAAATATTGTTTTATTTATATATTGTTTTACAAAAGATTAGATTAAAACGTGCATGACATTAGGTGTCTGAACTAAGAGACAAAAGCACAGCATGGCTGTACGCTCTGGAGATAAAGTACTTTAATCCTGGAACAGTCTGAGGTGTTAGCTCTAAGTTCTTGCAGGGGCGATTTGTTTCTTACAGGATGTCAGGGTTTATGGTGGTGGCTGGAGCTGAATTTTTATGCTGCCAGGCGCAGTTGCTATAGCACACAGAAGGCTTTGCTGTGATGTCGTGATATTAAATAGGACAGCTCTAGGAGAGGGGGGGATTGCACAGCCTCGTGTTAAATATTCATTCCTGGTGTCAGATTCTCAGGGTTGCAGAGGAGCAGCTAACGGCTGAAATATTTATCGGATGAAGCGGAGGGGAGAAAAAGAAATGCCGGCCTGACTCAGTTTCCATTAGCGGAACCAGAGCAAGACGCAGAGGAATTAGCGACAGGTTGAGAGTACCTGTTAGAGCTCACCTCAGATCCACTTTCTGTTCTTAAATGTAACCTAAAAGTCATAAAGAGAAAAAAAATGGCTTTGGGTCAGCAGGTTAGGTTCTCTTAGCGCTGGGCTATAGTGGTAAGCCTCAAGAGTCTCTTTCTGCAGAACCAATGAAACTGCATTTCAGAATGTAAACAGAACAATTTGCAATACATGCTTTTTTGTATGATTGTTACATTAGCCAAGGAAAACGTACTTTCCAGGGTCCTTGTTCTGTCACTGTGGTGGTATCCTCAGGGGGGTGTCTTCAGTATTTTACATACAGAAACACAACTACCATATTTTGTTCCAGTTATTTTAATTTAATCACATTTCGTCTGTACACCTTGTCTTTACACTCCAGGGTTTTTTATTTTATTCTTTTAAAATTAATTTAAATAATAAAAGGTACAAATACATTATTACCTCTAGGGACGCAAGTGCAGTGTACTTTAAAAGTCATCTAGTTAGACCTAGGGGAATCCCACCAGTTCTTTTATATTTCTGCACAGTTCAGTCATTGAGGTGTAACTACAGTCATTCAGAGTGGTTTGATGTAAAAAGGCTTATTTTAGAGAAACTTGCTGACTCAAATTTATAAGAATCAGCACAAATATAGACATATAGATATCCAATGATACTGGTTAAATAGTAATACTGGTAAATCTGGAAAATAAATGTTTTTGGGGTGGAGGGGTGATTTGCACTTTTTTAAACTTGTATTAGTTTGATAATAAAAACAGAAAAATGTTTCTAAAAGTGTAATGTGCAAAATGTAGGCTTAAATAGACAGTAACTTATAAATTAAAATGATTAAATCATCGGATCTTGCATGTTATGCATACATATTATTTACACTGTTGTTCTTTCAGAGCTACATTTACATTGTACTTTGGGGAACGAAAGTCTACTTGTACAAATCAGTTTCTCTACTGTAGGAATTAGTCACAGAAGCCAGTTTTGTGTTTTTCTTTATTTGAATAGAAATTGCTCCTTTAGAAGTATCGTAATTCAGAGCATGGTGCTTAAACAAGTCCCAAATTCACTATCCATCACCAGTTGCTGACATAGTCATTTCAGCAGAGTCTCTCTCTCTCTGCAATCTTTTCTTCCTCTACTGTCTCACTGTCACAGCTCACTGAGGGCAATAAACTGAGATGTTAGCCTTTATTTCAGCTGCCCAGCCCCTGTGGCTTCTAATCATAATGATGTCTGCATAAATGTGCAGTGGGATTTCTTTATGGCTGTGCAATTCGCAGTATAAATATATCCAGTGCCTGCAGTACCATCTATACCCCCTACCATCACTAGGAGCGGTTCATATTTGTAATAAATGGTCCCGTTAGAGACAGTTTGTAAGCAAGAGCACACAGTGTACCACAACATTGTCATCCGAAGTACTGTGACATTCTCTGATTGTAGTTCTGTTGTGTCTCTTTATTGTCATAGATGATTGCCAGAGGGAAAAATGCGTCTGATCTCTTTCCTGCTGTAGTGAAGAACGTGGCCTGCAAGAACATTGAGGTGAGTTTGATAGAAGGATCGTGAGAAAACCAGCATAACATGTTGACGTTGCTGTGCTACATCAGTGAAGGCAAGGAGAAGTGGGAATGTAGCAAAAGGGTGACATTTTTTAGATCCTCACACATTCATGTGAAGCAGCTCTTTATGTGATTACTCAGCTAAAGTGCTGAGTCATAAGAGCTTATTACAAGCCCCATTAGTGATTTGGCCGTCCTCAAATTATGTAACGGTTGTATGTGAGTGTGTGAGCAGAGGTTGATGATATTTAGAGAGGTAATGTTTACTCAGTTGCATGTAAGTAGGTTAAGGTTCCTGAATATGCACCTCATTTTCATGAATATGTTCCTCGTACCTCGTATTCTAGTGATATTACTTGTACTGAGGTACATTTATGAGGAACGTCACCCACTGTTTACCATGTTACACTTCCTATTCCTAAGTAGCTTCTAACTCCTTTCAGGGGGTTTAATATTGTTTTGTTCTGTTGGTTTAGCACTTGGACTGTATTGCAACGGTTTTATGTAAGTTTACACTTAAGTGTGTACATTAAATCCCCAGTTAACACTAGGTAGTTTAAGAATATCAAATTTACTAAATGTAGTTTCACCACCATGTCATGTCCTAGCTAGTACCAACTAACTGCTGACTAATGCTGTAACACAGTGATGACATGATGACATACAGAACCAGTCAGTAAGCCTGCCGTCAAGGAAAGGCAGACAGCTGCAGGTAAATGCGAATAAAATGTACATATGGATACAGTGTACATAGAAGAAATATCCCACTGTACTGGAGCTATATATGTAAGCCTCATGTTTGGAGCTGAAAATTTATGCCAGTGTCATGACTGGAGCTGAAAATGAAACTAGCGCACAGTATTTAGTCTTAAGCTATCTTTACTATGAAAGCAATGTTAACATTAACATAGCTTTTAAAATTAGCATAGCTTTTTGTATATCCCTGTTTATAAAAAGGATGGGACGGTGTGCAAAAATGTAAATGAAAGCAGAATGCAGTAAATGCAAATCATTTTACCTGTCACACACAGTCGCTAAAGGGGTAGTGTGTGACACAGTCATTATGAAAGAGATGATATAATTCCACCTGTATCACCTTATTCAAAATGTGTTGCTGGTATCAAATTATGTATAGAATACATATCAAAATACGTATAGAATTATTTATAAGGTTTAAATGATTGGCACATCATTACTTTCTGTTTTTATTCATATTTTGCACAGCGTCCCAACAGGGCTGTAGTTTTGTCATGTCTGTACTCAACACCTGCTTAAGGGGGGTGTATATATTTAGTAACACTAACCTCAGTGTAAGAATGTGGTTGTGTTGTGCAGCTCTTTTTGATTGAGTAACCTTTACCAAGTAAAAACCTAAATCATTTACTTTTGTACAGATCGGGCAACTAGCCTCAGAATTCTGCTTTTCTTTTTAGACCAAAGAAACTCAAAAAGAGAAGGATAGCCTAATAGTGATGGATGCTTTTTTTGCATGTCCACTTTTAGTTCTAACAATAGCATATGTATAGTTCCTGATGTATATTCTTCTGTCATAGGTGAAGAAGCTGGTGTATGTGTATCTAGTGCGCTATGCTGAGGAGCAGCAGGATTTGGCTCTACTTTCCATCTCTACATTCCAGCGGGGACTCAAGGTTTGCACTTAAAGTCTGTACTTTAAACCCCCAATCATTTAATCATGTCGTATTTTAGTAGTTTATACAATTTAACGTATTAGAAACAAAACAAGCCGAAGGAGTGAAGTAAAGAGACAGATCTCAGAACAGAAAATGGTGAGTAAAAGAATCTGCTTTGTGTCCTCTGAGGTTGCTGCATCATCATCATCATAGCGATGCTGTTCTTACTCAGCCAAAGCAAGCCTTAAGCTGAAGCTTACAGCTTAGCTCGCTGTATGATCCTGCTCTCCACTGAACCATACATCTCCTGACTGTGTGTCATAAAGCCTCTTAGTCACGCACTGTCATTGGAGATGACGATGCAAGAGCTTTGGAAGTGTCCACATGGTGGAAACGCCATCTAGTGACTGTGTCAGGCAAGTGCTTCTCACCTGATCCATAGTCCAGTGGTGGTACAGTCCCCCTGCTGTGTTCTCGCATCTTAACCCTGTGGAGGGCTTGTTAATAACTCTTCTGCTGGATTTAGTATAGCTGGAAGCAAGTCAATAGAGTAACCCACCTAGAATTTACAGGTCACTCAGGCACAAGGATTGGGAATCACTGGTTTGTGGGGTTAGCAATGTATTTGACACCAGCTTTATACCATAATGTGTTTCTCATTGTTTCCTTTGTCAAATCTACAGGATCCTAATCAACTAATTCGTGCAAGCGCCTTACGTGTACTTTCCAGTATCAGAGTGACTATCATCGTGCCCATTATGATGTTGGCAATTAAAGAGGCTGCCTCTGATATGTCTCCATACGTCCGCAAGACAGCTGCACACGCCATCCCGAAACTCTACAGGTAGTAATCTAGATGACTACACCTTCCCATAGGATATTCATAGCAGGTGTCAAACAATTTCAAATAGCTTCTGTAAAAAAGAAACAGGGAATTACCATACTTATTACTTAGTAATCTCACTGCTCATTACTTTTAACCATTACAATTAACCATTTTGAAAGTGAAAGGGAAGACTCAAAACAACGTATAGCACAGCCCACATTTAGAAAATGTTATGAAGGAAAATGCAAATAGAAAAAAAAGCAGGGATTTAATAAATTGTTGTACTATTCCTTTTAATAGCAGGACACTGCTTTTGAGTGCCAACGTGGTAAATCTCTAAATCTTTGTACTAACTCTCACATACTGTTTATCTCTCTGTCTGTCTATGTTCCTATGTTTGCAGCTTGGACCCTGAACAGAAAGACCAGCTAATTGAAGTAATTGAAAAACTGCTTGCTGATAAAACCACCGTAAGTACCGTTAATGATATTACTTATATCGCAGATTAGTATCATTAGCAATAAGATGCATTCAGTTTATACATTAACGTGTGTATGTGCTTATTGGCTGTTGTGTAGTTGGTAGCAGGCAGTGTGGTGATGGCATTTGAGGAAGTGTGTCCGGAGCGGATTGATCTGATTCATAAGAACTACCGTAAACTCTGCAATCTGCTGATTGATGTGGAGGAGTGGGGTCAGGTGGTCATCATTAACATGCTCACTCGCTACGCCAGGACCCAGTTCCTTAATCCCAACATTAATGTGAGTCCTGGACCTGGAAGTCTCCACCTCTCTTCTTTTGTTACTGTTTAGCCTTGGCTCTGTTTGTCCTTGTAATATCTTTTGTTCTCTTATTTGTGCTGTAGGAGTCGCTTTTGGAAGAGGGCGGAGAGAAGGCTTTTTATGGTTCTGATGATGATGAAGATGACGATGAAGAGAAAAAGGCTGAGGCAGCTGCTCTGGCCAAGAGGAAGCCCTATGTTATGGACCCTGACCACAGACTGCTGCTCAGAAACACCAAACCCTTGCTCCAGAGTCGCAATGCTGCGGTCAGTACATAAACACACCTGCACACGTGGTGTATTATATAACAAGAACATTAGTGCTGTAATAAATTCACAGTTTATTTGCTAAGATGTTACTCCTAGCAGCAATACAATGTGCACTGGCATATCAAGCTATCTTTCTGTTTCTCTCTGTAGGTGGTAATGGCAGTGGCTCAGCTGTATTTCCATCTTGCTCCAAAAGCCGAGGTGGGTGTCATTGCCAAGGCTCTGGTGAGGCTGATGAGGAGCCACAGGTCAGTGAGAAGAAAACAGAGATGGAACGAGTGCTTTCCTCTTGACTGACTCTATTAATTCTGTGGTTGTAAACTTTCTATGAGGCTATTGAGACCACCAATGTCAGGATGAGATTGTGTTGCCCTTAGGTCCTGAGGGGAGTGACATTGCTGTTTGTTGAGTTCTGCCATTATCTGTACTATACAGTGAAATCAGGATGCCTGAAGTGTTAAAGAGCGAAGCATTAGATTTCTTTACTTCTTTTTTATCTCTTCCTATATCTTTAATGTTTTCAAATTGTAAACAAATATTCAATAGGCCAAATCAGGCACACAAAAGGGGCAAAGGGGGCAACATGAACAGGAATTAGACCTAATTTAATGTATTGTATATCACTATCACATCTATCAAGAGACCCACTGCAAATGTGTTTCAGATTAAACCAAACATAGTGTCAAATTGAGTAAAAACATTACTCACTACAACATCATATAACTAACATTACTACTTACACACAATCGCCCAACTCACAACCATCATACTGTTTAGTTATGGCGGCATTTATGAGATTCACAGAGTCTCATGTAAATCCCTGTTTGATCACAAGAATGAAAACAAGTAACAACTTACAGCACCCTTAGGGTCTATCTGTGCATGTGCAAGCTCGTCCTAGCACATCCAGATGCAACTCAACCCATTCACCTTTGCCTGGGAGATATTTGTAGATACTCTAATAGGTAATTGCTAGATCTCTACAATTTATAGTCCACTAAGTGGGTAGAGTTTCATGATGTTCTTTTTTCGTTTTTCTCTGCAGTGAAGTACAGTATGTAGTTCTACAAAATGTTGCCACCATGACCATCAAAAGGAGGGTGAGTTATTCGCATTTACTGCATTTAAGGCCCCTCAGGCTTCACAGTCTAGCAGAAATGGTATTAAATATTATTTTATAAGTTTAAAGGATGAGTAGCTTATTTAGAGGCTGGGTGGGGTAGAATTATGTGTCTTTACTGGAATATGTCCCTAAATGGATTTCATTGTTACTGCCTATGTGGAAAGCATACATTTCTTACATCAATCAGTTACTGGATGTGCTGGTCAGTCACGTCTTTTATATACTGTCTGTCAAGTATGTCAGTGAAGAAGACCTAGATAGGGAACCGACACATCTTTTAATAGTTCATATTATTTTTAGTCTTTCTGTCAGCTGATTTAAAAGCTGGTTTGTTTCTGGCCTGCTTAAACAAATGTTAATTTCTTCCTTGTTGAGCCTTAACAAAGCAGCTGTATTTTTGCTGCAGGGGATGTTCGAGCCATACCTAAAGAGCTTCTATATCCGGTCCACTGATCCCACACAGATCAAAATACTCAAGGTGATCAAGCATTCTGAAATGATTCATCATGTCAATACTTTATGCAACCTTATTGTGTTGTAACAGTGGACCACTGTTTATTGATGTTGTTTTTCTTGTCCACATTGCAGCTTGAAGTTTTAACAAATCTGGCAAATGAAACCAACATATCAACCATTCTGAGAGAGTTCCAGGTAACAAACCTATAACGGTGGAGGTACAGGTCAAATGAGAAGCAAGCTGACGTATATGGTAATCTTCTCTCATCTTTGTCCATTTATGTAGACCTATATCAAAAGCATGGATAAGGACTTTGTGGCAGCTACAATCCAGGCCATTGGCCGCTGTGCCACCAACATTGGGGAAGTGAGAGACACATGCCTCAATGGTCTGGTACAACTCCTGTCCAACAGAGATGGTAAGTATGTGTATGAATGTTATAGGGATGGTTGTAGATGTGCAGTTTTACAAATGACACTTCATCAATATGTGAATGTGTACATGACACAGAGCTGGTAGTAGCTGAGTCAGTGGTGGTGATTAAGAAGCTCCTGCAGATGCAGCCAGAACAGCACAGTGACATCATCAAACATATGGCCAAGCTTACAGACAACATACAGGTGGGCATCTCCAGATCACTTTCACAGAAACCTCTTACACCATTGTGTCCATTGTATGGTGGTGCAATGTTTTCCTGACTGTACGTTGTATGCTGTACGTGTATGCTGCACGCTGTACGTGTTTGCATGCTTCCATTTGTGCATATTTAAGTTATGTAAAATGTAAAAATGGCAAACTTTGAGCATGGTTTAAAAAAGCCTTTTGCTTTAAGTCTAAAAATTCGCAATTTCTTATATATACATATATATACACGTGTGTGTGTGTGTGTGTGTGTGTGTGTGTGTACTGTTATGTGGTTAATAATAAGAGGCATGTTTAATGACCTTTGAACTCAACAGCAAAACAAATACTCCCTTCCTTCAGTTCTTTGCGCAGAAGCCAAGTCCATACATTGAACCATGTGTGTGTGTATATATATATATATATATATTTTTTTTTTTTTTTTTTTTTTTTTTTTTTTTATTAAATGTTAAATGAACATGGTGAAAATTGGTACAGCTGCATAGACAGACAATGTTGGGACAACATGGCGTGTGTGTCTCTTTTAACCACAATCGAATGGTAACCTGTGTAGCCAAGGCATGCTCGATATAACGAATATTGCCTTTTTTTATTTTATGTATAAATAGTATAGTATGTATGATTTTGATATTTGCGATATACCTTCCACCCTTAATGCTAAGATTAGCACACAGATGCTAACCTGCCAACAGAAACAACTCCTCAAAGCAAAGAAATAGATATGACAAAGACCTCAGGCACCAAAATGTAACTGCAGGACCATTAAAGTTGGAACAGGAATATTCAAACAAGAAATTAGCTAGCTAATTAGACGTCTAATTTTAGGCTCTCTGAGATTTTTCCACTATAGAAACATCTCACTTGTGTTCAGTGCCACTTCCTTTTTCTTTCCTGATCCAAAACTTTGATCCCTGGATTTTCTCTTTTGGGTGTTTTTCTGCCATCTATCCTTCTTGACAATGTGTGTGGAGTTTAGAACATAGCTCCTCCCTCCCTGTCCCCACTGTCTGAGGACAAATGCCACCTTTTGCTGATTGGCTTTAAGAATGTTGGGATGTTCAGTCCAAGCCACTTTGTTTATGTCCCATCTCCAGAGCCAGTATCTGTGCAACCCTATTTATGTTTTGTGTTCGAAGTGTCCTTTGTGTTTGTGTCTTCATTGTTTAATTGTATTGCGTTTCTTTCTTTGTGTGGTTTTATTGCTGAGCACCCTGTATCGAATTCCGGACTGTTTTATAGTATGACTGTAGGTACTAAATTGACTTAATAAATTCATTTCAGACCAACATGGAAAAATACACTGGCTGAAGAAAAGCCGAGACATCGTTTTTCAGGGCACCAATTCTGTGCTAATTTGGATTTAGCAGTTACAACAGGGGAATAAATAAAGACAACACCTGTAACTAACTTAGGACTGATGATGCTAATAAACCCCTTTGCCTCTGTTCCTCAGGTGCCGATGGCGAGAGCCAGCATTCTGTGGCTGATTGGCGAGTACTGTGAACATGTGCCTAAAATCGCTCCTGATGTTCTGAGGAAGATGGCCAAGACCTTTACCAATGAGGAGGACATTGTCAAGCTGCAGATCATTAACCTGGCCGCCAAGCTCTACCTGACCAACTCCAAACAGGTACGAACCATAAAATGTGAATACTGGTGTCCAGAGGTGATTTTTGTTTTTTATGGTTTTTGGAATCAAGCCACACTGTCGTTATATATTTCTGCATCTGTGGTCCTGTCCAGGGTACTTACCCAGTCACAGAGTTGCTTAGACTAAGAAACTGTATGGCATTACTGATCATATGTAGATGTGGGAGCAGATGCAAATATTACTCATTAGACTACACTAGTGATTCCCAAACGTTTTCATGTCCTGTCACCAGCAGCAGACTTTTAAACATCCAGTTGCGTTCCCCCGTCATACACATTTATATATGTCCATCATGCATATGTGCAACATTACAGTCCCTCTTAATATACCAAACATGTTCATAAGGCAACATATCTGATGTACAGAGCAATACAGCATGTATAACTAATGTTAGGGATGCTTCTAAGACCTGTTTTACAGGTCCTGTTCACTCTGGGGTGCACAAGAATGAGAAGCACACATGAACATAAGAGAGTGTGCAGGAAATGAGCAACGGACGCTAAAGTATCTCAGCATAAAGTAATGAAGCTAAATGCTCCCATTCCGATATAAAGAAGCAGTTCTTGCTACTGCTAATTCTCAATTATAATTCACCTGCAAATAAACCACAAATAAAACCAGTTCTGTGGAAGAGGAACTCTGTCAAGAGTATGTTGTAACAACAGTTAGCAATGCACACAAAAGCAGACACACAGTGCACTAATGAATTAACTCAATTGTCCTTATTTCCTCCAAAATAAGTGATGTCCAGAAGGGACATGCACAGCACCTTCTCCAACATAATCTTTTAAAATAAAGGGCGAAATATTTGACTTTTAGAGCATGTGTTGTATTGCCTGTATCATGGATGTATCCATGTAATTCCATGACCAACTAATAAAAAAATAAATAATAATAAAATGAAGATTAAATAAAATGTGAATGTTTTAATGTTCCCCAATGAACACACATGAAGACACTAAATAGGCCTTAAGAGGAAACCACTATTTCCTGCAGTTTCTTCCAATAAGCGTATTCATGTTTTGACGTCTGGTTTAAAACTGTAAACACCAAATTTGTGTCAGGAAAAGCAAAAGCAAACAACATGTGAGACAGAATGTAGCCGTGGTCGAGACTGGTACCAGCTTGCAACAAAGTTTATGCAAATTGGCACTTGGGATAACTATTTAAAACGGGCTGGAATAGACTTTCCAGTCAGGAGCAGACATGGCAGAACTGGATGATGGTGTGCCTAGATTTTTTAAGGGACAGAAGGTTTGCTGCCTCAGACACCAATGAAGCAAAGCTTTGCTCAGGGCTTTGAATGTGTAAAATCTACATCTAAATAAAACTCATTCTGTTTGCCTTCTGTAAAATTACACTATGCATACCCAACAAGCTGATCATGTAAAGGAGCACCGACTAAGCACACCCACCTTCAAAATGTCCAATAGGAAAGGAGTGCAGTTTTTTAATGAGCAGTGGGGAAATTACAGACACCTATGAACACTGAAAAAATAGCTATAATGGTGGTGTTTTCAGTGTTATCTTTGGATGGGCAAATAATTTTTTGGGTGGGCAAGGCTTACCTTATGCCCTTGGAGGGGACTATGCTTTGAAATTCAGAGCAGGGTTAAGCTAGGACAGAGAGACAGCCCTAAAACACAGCGTGAGTCATTGTTTTATCTGGCATGACCAAGTCAATCTGTCTGTCACATTAGCCAGACAGTGACACACACAAACACATGTACACACACACACACACATACACACACCCACACACACACACACACACACACACATATACACACATGCGCACGCACGCACACACACACACACACACACACACACACACACACACGCGCACATACACACACACACACACATATACATACACACACACACGCGCGCACATACACACACACCCACACACACACACACACACACATATACATACACACACACACACGCACATACACACACACACACACACACATACCCACACACACACAAACACGCACACACACATATACATACACACACACACACACACGCGCACATACACACACACACCCCCACACACACACACACATATACATACACACACTCACACACGCACATACACACACACACACACACACATATACATACACACACACACACACACGCACATACACACACACACACACACACAAACCCACACACACACTGTTTCATCCCCTCTCTCTTTCTTTCCCTCATTGATCTCTCTTGATGTTTAGACTAAGCTCCTTACACAGTATGTGCTCAACTTGGCCAAGTATGACCAGAACTATGACATCAGAGACCGGGCACGGTTCATCCGCCAGCTCATTGTCCCCACCGATAAAAGTGGAGCTCTGAGTAAATATGCCAAGAAACTTTTCCTTGCCCTCAAACCTGCACCTGTACTGGAGTCTCCGTTTAAAGGTAAAGCAACAGTCAAAAGCAATGTGGCATTTGTAATTTCTTCACAAAATGCTTCAAAAACCTTTTGGTAGTTTTTAATTAATCTGGTTGATTACCAATTTTATTGTTTATCTAAATTTTACTGATGTTCTGAACTCTGAACTCTGCAATATGAAAATCACATAATTTGTGACCAGAATAATGGGAATATCAGACACGCATTGCATATTTACAAAGTGTGTATGCTATGTATTTATCTGCTTCTCTCGCCTGTAAAAGAACGTTGAAGCTGATGATCTCTGTTGCCGGCTGTGCTTTTCTGACTTACAGACAGAGACCATTATCAGCTGGGCTCGCTGTCTCACCTGCTGAATACCAAAGCAGGCGGCTACCAGGAGCTGCCTGACTGGCCCGAGTCGGCGCCCGACCCCTCCGTGCGCAACGTGGAGGTGAAGGATTCTGTGCGTGCAGAGGAAACAGTTACTCTCAGAGGCAGGGCCCGGGGCTAAGGCCTGTGGCCACTGCTCCTCCGCCCCACCAGAGGGAGCCCCAACATGCAGGACACATCAGAAAAAAATAACCCCCTGACAAAAAATCGGCTCTCGTTTTTTATCTCTCTCCTCGCTCATCAGCATAACTCCACCCTCATCATGCATAGTCATGCAACCCACATTCCAGTTGGCTCTCAGCCCCTCATCTTGCGCTCCTGTTAGGTCTTGGGTGTTATAGTAGTAAAGCAATGAGTCACAGGATATTGTGCTGCTGTGCTAGATGAAGGAGGAGTGTTATGCTTCTGAGTGTTGAGAAATGAGCAGGCTCCACTTCTGGAGAGAGACTGTAACTAGGCTTTATTAGTGCATAATCCTCGTGCTTAGTGTCAGGCTTTTTCTGATGCCCTTAGGGTATCTCCATGCCATACCATCCATGCCAGTCTTCTGCTGGGCCCTCTGGAAGAGCAGTGCCCACAGAGCCCTCCACCCCTCATAAATCCTGCACTCCACACTCAGACTGAAACCATCTCAACTCAAAAGAAGTTCTGCTGTCCAAGGCCAGTGCACTGGGGTTGTAGAATTCCAAGCCAGTTCAGCTGAATTCTGTTGTAATCAGCCACTTAACCAGAGTTCTAGGATTCGCTAGAATCAGTCCAGTTCTCAGGGCCTATCAGACAGTCCACAGTTTTGCAGACTTGTCACCACCTGGCTTGGTACAGTACAATGACTGCCACCATCAGATATCACTGCAATTTTCAGAGCAATGTGCCAACCACGCTGGTCATCACCCAGCAGTACAAGCTGGGCTCAGGCCTCACTGGCTAGAAGTTCTACCTAAACCTATGCAGCCCTAAACTGTGGCCTAAATTTAGATTTAACCTGTGTGGTTGACTGAGTTGAGAGATACTGCAGGATTTTCAGGATTTCAGAACTGGTGATGAGTTGAGTCTAGGTTTGCTCTGTCTATCTGTGGAATGCACTGTGGAAAACAAATCACTTGAATGACTTTGTGATACACGAGTCTGAGGACAGTGAGGCCTATTCTTTCTGAAATGAGGCCACTGTTAAAATCCATACGCCACTCCATATCCAAAGGACTAAGATCAAATCAAATGTGCTGGTTCTTGTAACGGTTGCACCATAAGCAAAAGCAGGGTACTCTGTTTGATTTGTGTCTTGTCCTTGTTCAGTTTTCTTTGTTAACTTTAGCAGGGTTATTTTATGTGCTTTTGACTTGTTTTGAATCACTCATAATGCATAATTTACACCTCTCAGATAATGCAGATTTCCTGTTGAGGAGTCAACTGTGTTGTTTGTCATGTAATCCCCCCCCTTGCCTCCCCAAGTAAACCTCATTCCCTTGATTCCCCTCTCTAACCATTTCTATTCATCTGTTTATACCCCCTCACCCCTTTCCCCACCACTACATCACCATCCTGCAGCAAGAGGAAGCTATAGACACCAGTGAGGGGCGAATTGGTCTCCTTGGAGACTGGCGCGAGGTGCCTGCTAGTGTGCAGTGGCTTTTCCTCTGACTGTCTCCTGCCTCTTTCACTTGTCCTGTCGATAGCAGCGCTCCCCAAAATGCTCCTAGAGCAGAAATTTATGTTTTGGCATTCTTCAGTGATGCCTTTATTGACGAAGTTTGAATGGTTGGTGCGAAGCAGTTTATTGCTGAGTAATTTCAGTGAAATTCACAAGTGTTTTTTGTGTGTGTGTGTGTGTGTGTGTGTGTGTGTGTGTGTGTGTTTGAATCCTCCCTCACACTCTGAAATCTGCTGTTGGCCGATGTTAAACTCTCATCTCGCTCCAAACCCAGGAGTTCATCCCATTTCTGTTGCACTTCCATTGCTGAATTGCAGAGGCTACCATAACACTGCTACTAAACAATAGATGCTCACACATGCTTTATAATAATTACAAATCCATTTCAACTATATTTTGCTCCAAATCTATTCCACAAACCAAACATTATTTTTATATTTATATATACATAATTATAGTAACATTTATTTGTGGTAGAGCAACAGTTATTCTGGCTGATCGTCAGACTTCAGTCGTATTACAGTGTAAACTACAGTAAGATTCTACTATTAAGGTAATGGTTTATTGTACATGGGATCACACCTGGTGTACCTGCAGTATAATGTTGAAAAGTGCAACCTGAATCCTTGTGTGTACCTTTTTAAACCTTTTCTGTTCTGTTCTTTTCTGGGCTCTTCTTCTCATCATCTCACCTCATCGTTCTTTCGTTCTTTTTTTCTTTCTTTCCTGTCCGCCAGGTTATTAGGCTGCTCGAAAGAGTCACGACTCTAACCAGCGTGAGTCTGTCAGTTCACAAAGAACTCTGCGCATCTTTGAGTTTCGATCCGTGTAGTGCCAGTACCCAAGTGCTTTCTGCCAGTCAGCCTAGCCTAGCGCCTGTCCAGCCGTAACCCTTTTCACCCAGCCTAGCCTAGTGTCTGTCCAGTGCTTAGATCAGCCTAAAGCCACCCCAGCTCAGCTTCACTTTCAGTCTCTACCGTTAAAGAGCTGGATCCTCAACAAGTGCCAACTGCCCTCCTCTAAGCCTTGAGCATTCTTCGTTTAGGATAGTTTAGTCTATTGGTGATTGCTTTGTTGATTACAACTCCCCTTTGGTAAAACTGCTGGTGCATGAAGCAGTTTATTAAAACGCTGTCCTGACTGCAGAGGAGGCCGTTTGGTACTTTTTAGGATGTGAATTCTTTAAGGAGACTATTCCCAGTACACGATAAGTAGCTAGTGGCCATGAATGCATCACCTTTCTCTGATATGATGGTTCAGTAATAAAAAGAGGAAAAAACACAGGTCTCTTTAACAGTCAGGCAACATGTTAATGCCAGAATCGGATATTAGCATGCACTTTACAAGCATAGCTGTAATGCTGGGAGAGGCATTCATGGCCACACGGTGCCTTACCTCTCCCTAACACTGTACACACATAAGATTGTGTGAGTGTCTTAGTGCTGACAGTGTCCTGTGTTCTTCCCCAGGTTCCAGAGTGGACTAAATGCACCAGCAGGAAGGAGCGGAAAGAAAAGAAGGTGGAAAAACCTTTCTACTCCGACTCTGAGGGAGAATCTGGACCCACAGAGTCAGCTGACAGTGGTAACTATGGAGACCAAGCTGTGGTGCCATTTGGTGCAAAATGCCTGATAGAAAGATGTTGCTCTGTGTTTCAGGAGATACACACCAAACTTAATTAATTTTACTGATATGTTTTAGAGTTATCAAGCATTGTATTGCACTATTGACGGTTGGCAGTATAGATAAAGCATCCTATTAAGTTTGAATAAAAGAACTAAGCACCTTGCAGAGTTCACACTATCATAGTAAGTATATGTGTTCATGATGTTCACGCTTAATGAACCTGTTTTTTGCCACCCAGTGCAAAATTATTTGGAGCTCCACATCACACAGTGCTTTAATAATTAACATTTTTGCAGTCTGTCTTTCTACAATATCAAAAAGGCAAATACACCTCTCTTTCTTTTGCAGAGTCAGACTCAGGTAGTGGATCGGAGAGCGGCAGTGAGGAGAGTGGCTCTGCTTCAGAGAGTGAACAGAGTGAGGAGGAGTCAGGGTCTGAGGAGGAAGAGGAGGAGGATGACGAAGAGGAGGAGAGGACAAAGAAAAAGAAGAAAGTAGAAAAGAGCAAACCTAAGAAACCTGAGAGTGCTGAAAGGTCTGTTTCACTTTGACTGTTTCACCTATTAGCAGCTATGGCAAGAGAATGCTGCTATATATATATATATATATATATATATATGCTGCTTTAAGAAGTTCTACATGTGTAACACGTTTCCTTTCCAGTGATCAGAGCAGCGGAGAGGAGCAGAAGAGAGACCGAAAAGGAGGGAAGGAGCGGAGGAGTGGCTCTGAGTCAGAGAGCGAGGAAGAGAGCGAGTCTGAGAGCAGTGAATCAGAGTCCGAGTCTGAGGAAGAGTCCGAGTCAGACACAGATATCAAGAAGAAGAAAAAGGTTTGGGCCTGCAGTTACATTACCACGACTTTACCATCAGTACAGTTTTCTGTGATGGTTCTGAAGGATGTTTCATGTTCGTTTGTGTACAAAGGGGTACAAAGGGGGAGTAGTAAATAGGTACTACTTAGCTGGATGTTACTGATGTCCACATGCAGCCTTATCTAAGAATTAGCTCAATCAGAATAGGATAGGTTCATGTACACACCTCGCTCAAAACTAGACTAGTCTGACTGAGGCTGTTACGAATACAGTTTTATCTGACCAGTTGAATTGCAGGTAACCCTTTAAATACTCCATTATACAGAAGAATAACAACCATGTAAATGCTTGTATCTGATTAAATTTACAATCGTAACACTTGCGCTTGTACATTTGTGTCATAGTGTCATTCAGAACATGGTGGGAGAAAGAGTCCGGTCTATAGAGGAGACAAGGATTATTATTAACTTTAGAAGACAGATTAAATAAAATAACTATAATCAATAACTGTAGGTTAAATAAAATAGGCTAAAGTTTCTCAAACCAAAGTATTAGAAAGCTAAAGGCCAGAATAGTAAAAGTGTTGGAACAGGCATCCAGCTTACGCGTCTCGGACATGACATCATGCAGGACATGACATCTTCCTCTCATGTCTTCTTTAATAAGTACACGTGAAGTTCGTTTTTCTTAATCTGCTGTCATTTTAAAGTGTTAAAAACACAGACTGCTGCTCGTTTCAATAAAGAATTTCTTCAGGTCAATTGAGTACAGTGTGCAGAATTCAAATGGACTGGTGATCCTAATTCCTTTTTGGGTTTATTGTCATTCTGCTCTTTTACTTTGCACTTTATTTTTGGTCATAATTGTCCAAAAAGTGGTGATAAACTTCAGCTCTGGTGCTGATATATGCTGAAGAAGTCAGTTTATTTCTTTTAGACTTCAGTAGTTAAAACTCCAACTCCAAGTACTTTGACTCCAACTTAAGTTGTATATTCTAAGGGCTACTTTTCCTTCTGCCGAAGTCATTATCTCAGTCAGCACTTTTTCTGTAGTGTGGTTGTAGTTTACTCTACCAAGCTGTAGTCATGTTCCATTATTCACAAATCACAAATTGTACCAGGACAGTTACATGTTGATAATAGAATATCTCCACCCCAAACTACACCACACCATCGTTTTAACCATGTCTCTGTGTCTTTCTGTACCCCCTCACTTTTCCCCACTACTCCATAGTCTTGCTCCACCACACACCTTCCAGCCACCCGGCAGCAAGTGGAAGTCCTTAACAACAGCATGGGGCAGATTGGTCTCAGTGGAGACTGGCAAGAGGTGCCCATAAGTGTGCAGTGGCTTCTTCTCTTTTTCCTACTAAAGCTCTCAGCACCTCATAGTTTAATTAGTTAGGCACAGCAGTAAACCCTCTGAAGTGTTGTGCTGCCAGTGGTCTTGCTTGTGCTAATACGAATACATTTGAATACATTTTCTTCCCTTTGTTGGGCTCCCGTCCAACTTGGATATACTGCTTTTCGCCAAGTTAGAAACAGCTCTATGGGCCAGATAGATTTTAGAACACATTTCTGAATGGTGTAGATCATTGTTTAGTGGAGAGATACAACATACAGAGTGAGGGGATGTACATTATCTCCTGTAATCAAATTTCAGTCAGAACATATTTATGTGCAGTTTTTAGACCAAGGAAATGTAGTTCTTTGGCTTTTTGCATCTGTTTGAGGCCTGTGGTATGTCCTTAAGAAGGGTGCTGTGGCATGAGATAAGGACTTATTTATTTATGCAGATCTTTTATTGTAGCCTACAAGTGATGGCGGTGGCGGTGGCGGTGGCGGTTCCATCACCTTACAACTATGTAATATGTGATCGCTGGGGAATTTTCGAGGCCTGACTGAGAGCAACTCTTGCAACTCTTGCTCAGTCTAACCTGAGACATATGACAAGTCTGCATTATAGCTCATTTTGATTTGCAGTGACAAATATTGTATTGCTACTGTCATTTGAACACAGCAGCCAAGATTTGCACTGTGTGAATATTATCCTGGTGAGTGGATCAAAAGAAATGATATAAAATAAAATCTTGGATTAAAATCTCTTTACATTAACTTACATTAGAGGTAAAGAATGTGTATTTGCCCACTCCTGAAAAGATGCCATTTTGTAAATTAGTATTTCTTTGGACTGTGTAGTTTTGCATAAAGTTATTACTGCTTCAACACCTGTGGGTGTTCTCACCCTGCCACTCTCTCTTTTTGTTTTTTTTCTTAGTTTTTCAAGTGTGTGGTATATTACAGAAATTATGAATGGGTGTTTTTTTTTAACTATGCTGTAGTAAATTACAAACCAAGAATATGTCATGTCTGCAAATATACATCTGATCAGCCAATAAATATTTTTGTGTGTTCTCTTATGTTTTGCAGACAGCTGCATCGAAGCCACCTGCAAAGCAAGTTAAAAAAGAAAGCAAGAAAGAGACCAAGGAAATGTCACTACTAGATCTGGATGACTGTAAATACAATCTGTCCATTTATTGAATGATGTTTAAGAAGAGTAATCAGTATATAGCAAGAGAGAGAGAAATTCTCCTGGCATTAACAACATCTTAATCTTACCACTTTTATCTACCTCAGTTGATCCTACGCCCTCACCTCAAGTGACCCCTGTCAACAACTTCCTGTCCAGCAGTCTAGTGGCTGATCTAGAGGGTCTGTCACTGACCGACACTGTACTTGCTCCCACCGTGAGTCCCATATACTACGTCTCTTTCTTTCTTTGTTTTTGTTTTGGTTTTTTTTACAGAATTTCTCTACAGTACTTTCTAGCGTACACCATGATGAAGCCTGGTGCATTTCCTAATGTTTCAGACCATCGCCCCATCCAGCACTGTAAGGATGTTTGAGCTGTTGCACCGAATCACAGGCGAGGGTCTAGCAGTGGAATATTGCTTCAGCCGACAGCCCTTCAGCCCTGACCCTCACATGGTGGCTGTGCAAATTCAGTTCACCAACAACACCACTTCTGAGTCCAAGACCTTGCACATAGAAGAGCCCAAACTGCAGTCTGGCATGAGGATCAAGGAGTTTCCAGAAATTGGTCAGTCATAAAAACATTTTAAATAGAATTGTATGGGTTGTTCTTGTTGAGTATAGTTACCTGCATCAGAAATGACATTCTTCTAGCGGTGTTTGCATCCATACGCTGTTTTCACCCCAAGTTTGATATATAGTAAATATTCAGACTTATTATAACATGATATGTTTACCTTTAGTTTACATCACCTGCTTTGTTTGGATTCCATTGATGTTTTAAATAATGCTGTTATAAAAAAGCAGGTTAATGCCACCTCATGAACAGTTATAACATATGACATTACAAGTATGATGCCTAAAGCATAAAGCAAAAATTTTAGTCTTGACCCAGAAAAATATATTTTTTATATTGTATTTTTATCCGATCATGATTCATTCAGGGGGTTGGAAGGCAGGCCAGCACCACATTTTTCTTTAAATATTTTACTGTTATCAGCATATATGTCCTCGGTGTACTTGTTGTTTTGAATACTGAATTTCACATCAAACTACTCTGATGTTAACATTAACACTGGATAAGTCTAGACTGGTTTAATTGGTGTCCAGATTGTGAAATATGCAGTGAGTACTTATTGTCTGTCTCATATGATTTACTGCTGTTTTTCAGAGATGTTACCTGCGGGCGAGTCAGTTAATGTAGTAATGGGCATTGATTTCTGTGACTCCACACAAGCAGCCAACTTCCAGCTTTGGTGGGCACCCAACATTCATTTTTAATTATAAATCTATTAATAGATCCTTGCTGTGTCATCTTGTATTTCACCATTAGCATCTATACGAGCCCTAGGCGTAAGACATTTCAGCATCGAAAATGAATGGCATTGTGTAACCACAATAGTTTAGTTGAAGGTTTAAAGGTTTTTGTCCATTTGTTTTTAGGGATGCACCAGATGTTTGGCAACCGGTATTTATTTCGCTCGAAAAATCCACTTTTAGGCCAAATAAGTAAAAAGACTGAATACTTTTTACACAGTCTCTCTATCTGTCTCTCTCTCACACTCGTGCCCGCATTCTCCCTGAAGAAACACAAAACCACAAATGTGGCCCGTGTCCGCTTGAGATCTGAGATTTAGCCTACTTAATATATGCATTGCATTATGAAACATTAATGAAACACTGAAAAAACGGTGCATCCCTAATTTTTACCCCAGATACCACTGTGTCAGTTTGAAAAGAGATAGTTTTTTTAGTATTATAAGTATTTTGACTGTGTCAATGCTAAAACCATAGGAACAGCACGGATTACTGTTCACAAGATTTATTTAATCATCTTGTTTTTATCAGCACTCACACCCGGAAGTTCTTCGTGTCTATCCAGCCACCAGTGGGAGAACTAATGATGCCTGCCTTTCTGACAGAGAACGAGTTTAAAAAAGAACAAGGTGAGATCACAAATCTCCCTGGCAGTCCCTCTATGCTGAAATAACTCTTGTTTTACACCAACAAATGCTGCTGGATTTTTTTCTAGCTCTGGTTTCTTAAGTGTCTTTCAACCAACAGGTAGGTAAATATTTAATGCTTGTTCATTTTATCAGCTTTTCTTTACACCTTACTAAGTCTAGTCCCAGGCAAGCTGGACACGAGCAGTTGCCCTTATGTCAGCATGTAGCTCTACTACACATGCTGCATCTGCTATGCTAGCATGTAGAGTGGTGTCTTTTAATGGGTGTGCCATTCACATGCTACATAGAGCAATGCTTTACCATACATCAGATCATTCATTCTGTCTCACTGTTTATATTCTGACTGCTAAGCAGCACTTGGTCTGCGTCAGTGTGGCTCTCAGCACCAGCTGAAAGTAATGACTGTATATATTTAAACCTTTGTCATATTCTTCATTTTTCCCTCTGTGTGTGGGCTTATTCTATTGCCGTCCAATAGAGACACTATTACATGGTAAGTTCCTCCTACAGACCTGGTTCCTTTATGCTGGTAGTCTGCCACTTGCCTTAACCCCACCCTCACCCGCCCCACTACACACATCATCAGCCCCTTTTATCTTGCTCCCTCTGCTTCTAGCTGCTCCCCTCATTGTCAGACCTAGCTATTGCCATGGTGACCGTGACCATACCTGTGCATTTGCTGTTTCACGAAACGCTGGGTGAACGGTCCGCTGCATCCCACCAGGAATGAGCCTTGTGAAGCCACTAGCTCCCCTAAAATATCCCACACACAGTTGAGCAAGTAGCACTTCGGGAATGACCACACAAGAAATGAAGTGTCTAAGTGCTCTTTAACCTCTGCAGCAATATAAAAGAATACTTGAAAGCTCTGCTTCAACCTCCAAACGATTACCAGCTTCATTATAGCAGTAATACATGTCAGTGAGTGTAAAAAGTGAGTATGGATAGGTTTCTCAAAAGCTTCTTAGCACAAAGGTGATTTATAGGTAGTAGAGCTGACATCACACTGAACACTCTCTTCCAGTTCAGATGATCTTAAAACTGAGATGCAATTTAGGGAAACTTGACTTATGTCATTTAAGTCACTGTGCAGTACTGTGCAAAACTCAGAGGCCACAGTTTATTAGTTTAATATCCAGTCAAAAGGTCCACTGTGGACAAGTTTAATTTTCAGTGTGAGAAAATATCTGTAAAAAATAAACATAATATCAAAAGTAGTATTATCTTGTCTGTCTAGAAGACTTTCTGTTTTTCAAATAAGGAATGTTTTTACTCCTCCAGAGTTCATTCTTAGGCATTGGTTGTATTTTCTGATTATAATGATCAGATCTAAATTTCATTATCCTTTTTGAATGCATTTCCTATTACATCTTCTACACATCTACACATCCTTTCAGGAGTTGTCTGCACACAGTGAAAGGATGGACAGAAACGCTTGTGGATTTTAGATCTGAATCAGAAGTAGAGCTTGAGTTTTTTTTGTTGGTCTACAAGATTAAATATTTAGTCGTTTGTCTGTTTAGGTTTTGCATGGTTGTTGGGATTCTCCTTTTCCTTATGTAGTATAATGCTTTTTTCTGAGCTCTAGTTTTGGAAATTCCCGTTTTATTTTTGGATTGTTCCCCCACATTTTTTCTAGTGACTTTCTTCTTCCTTATTCAAGTGAATCACCTTGTATCTACAAGAAGATATGCTGGAAAATGAATAAACAAAACTTAAAAATGAATAACAGAACTTAATAAATGTTTGACTGGAAATTAAAAAAACGAAGAATGGTCTTTGGCTTTAGCACCACTATACCTACAGAGCATCATATAAGCGACAGGTTAGGAATCAGGAAAAGCAATTCAACACAAACTGCTGTTGTGTTATGATGGCCAGGGAAGTTTCTCAATGTTGGTTTAACATGCACAGTATTAATTTAAGTCAGGCTCCAAACAAGCACACGCTTGAAGAGTGAATCTGTGCCACTGGACATGTGAAGAAGCACAATAATCACCAAAGTCTAAAAATTTCTTTTGTAGTGCATTTCTTAGGGTGTAGTTACTCTGGAACATGATCTATGGAGTTTATGAATCAGAGTATTGCATAATGATGACCAGTGGTCTTCCAAACTGTTAAAGGTGCACTCACTCTGCCACGCTATTGGACAGACCCGTCATTAGTGCTGTCTTTGTGTAGTTGATCATCTGACGTTTCGTTTATCTACCTACAGGTCAGCTGATGGGAATGAATGAGATCTCAGAGAAGTTGACCCTGGGGGAGAAGTGTCAGAACGAGCACACCATTGTCGAAAGAGTCACCGCTACGGCTAACCTAAGCAGAGTACCCTGCGGTTCAGATAAAGAGAGCAGGTACTGCACCTTCTACACTTACAGTATTTAACAGTACCATAGGTTTCACTGAAATTCACAAACTTGAATGCTTTTTAGGTGATGACCTGAGCAGTATAAATTCATTTCACATTTTAAAATTCTGAACACTGCTATAGATGTGAGGGAATGAGAGAAAGAACGAGAGAGAAAGAAAGTGCGAAAAGGTGTGTGAAATGTGTATAGAAATAACTTAAGCTGATCCAAAACCCAATGTGAGCAATCAGCCTGATACCCTATATTTTATACTGATACCCTATAGTCAAACGGCAGTGCTTTACCTCATACATGGTGGGTTAAAGGGGTTAATACAGGATGCACAGTTATGATTTAGTGCATTAACATGCTCTCACATATCCGCCTGTCTTCTTTCTGCTCTCTATATTTCTGGTCTGTTGCACTGTTGAACTTTCTTTACCTCAGTCCTCCTGTTCCTCCTCCTCCTTCCTCACCTGTGTCCAGGTTTGCTGGGAAAACAGTCAGCAGCGGAAGTCTTGTGCTGGTCACCGTGACGAGGAAGGAGGGAGGAGGGGCCCTGCTTACGGTGAACTGTGAAAAGATGGTCATTGGTACGATGCTCGTGAAGGACATCCTTCAAGCTCTGACCCAGTGATGGCTGCTGCTTCAGCTCACCGCCCCGCCCCCAAACCTCTCTGCATATATCTGTAGCAATGTGTAGACGTTGCCTTGATGCCGTGTGCTGATGTTGGACCAGCTTCCGCTTCTCAACTCCTATTTAAATACTGTTAGCTATTATGAAAGAGAATATAAATGGATCTCAGATCAGCAATCACTTGGTAACATTTAACAACCGTGCACCTATTGTATACAATTACAATATTTATTTATTTTTTTGGTCACCAAATATCAGAATCTTCCCAAATACAATACTCACAAGCACACGTCTGTAATAACTGATACCTTTTCTGCTTATAGTACCTTCTGCATTTGTTATTAGGTGTTGCAGGGAGTGTTGCATGCCCCAAATGAAGATCCCTTTCATTGAGGAGTGATACTATAGGAGGAGAAGAAAACGCCCATTACTACCAAATATCCAAACAGGACAACAACTTAAACAGTAACACACATTTCATGTTTGAATTTGAACTATGTCTCACAATAGAAGTGCAATTGTAAATACACTATTTACATTATCTGATTCGCATTTAAGTTTGAAAATGGAACACGCAGAATTTCAAATATAGGTTAAATGTGAACATCTTAAAGACAGTGTAACATGACATGTTGACATCAGTATCTAATCAAACCCAGACGGTTTCAACAGTTGGGTTAGGTTCCTGAGTAAACCCGGACATCGGAAAGACAATGGACTCTATTGTCGGACAGAGTTGAAAATGACAATCAGGTTGTCAACAAACATTGGCTTGACCTTGACCTCCAACACTGAAATCATATTTGAATATCTGTTAGAAATCACTGTTGGGTTGATATCAAGCTCTGTTAGGTAGATGCTGGAAATCAATGTTGAATACAATATCGGGTTCTTGATGGGAGCACAATTTTAATTTTCAGCTATGATTCAGTGTCTGTCTGTTGGAGTCTGTTAGACGTTCAGAGTCCAAAGTCTTTTTGACGTTAAATTGATAACTTTTTTTGGCACTATAATAGGAAACTGCAACAGGAACTGTACAATGTAGTGCTCATTTCTGCCTGCCTCTACATCAGTGTACTGTAGGATTACAATGTGTAAAGTTCAGTGATAAGTATGGCTATATGAGAATACCATCACAGTTATCCTTTCTAAGACCCCTGCTGCTTATACTGTGTTGCCATGCTTTCTCTTGAGTAGTTACACACTGTTAACTGCACATGCTCTCTACGTATCCTCCCATTATGTGTGCTTAGTTTGGATGTTATTGTATGATTTATTTTTAATCTATTTTGAGTTTGTCTCCAACAGAAACACCTAGTCTGTAAGTGTATTGTGGGTTGTGCAATGCAAACCAATCCGTTTCAGTAGCAGGTGTTAAATGAATAAATGGCAAATGACAGATCACATTTTTACATTTCCCCCAAAGAAGAACCACATGCTAGAATATGCTGCAAGAATCGTAATGCCGAACATTTCATTGGTGTTGCATCAGTATGTAGTTAGTGTTACCCTAAACCTGATACCTATTACCTGTTCAGCATTGAGGAGGAAGCATTCTGGACCATTTCATGATGGAGGTAGCATTAGGTTTTATCATTATAAATAATATTATATATTGTTCTTTTTAATGTAATATTTATTTCTTTGAAGTTGTTTTCTTGTTACTCAGCCTCTACCAGAAAGTAATGGCTGAAATTCACTGCTCTTCTCACAGGCCTGAGTTTTTTTATGTTCTGGTTGAAGATATATTTATCATAATGCAATATTCAGGGTAAGGTCTATCTGCTACAGCTGCACAGGACAGTCTGGAATGTGTATTGTGTCATGGATGAGGCCTCAGTCAAAACGCGTAGAGACGGGTTAAGATCAAGGTTGTGGGGATGATCTTGTTTTCTGTCCTTTGTGGTTGTTTCAGATAGACAGTATCTAATATTGAGTCTACAGTCTCCTTGCTGTGTGATTGTGCGACATTATTACTTTATTTATGAAATTTTCAAATGTCAATAAAATGAAACATGCACTCAGAGGTCTATACTGACTTGTGAAATGTAATATTTTCTACACTTTGTATATTTTAACAAGCCCTTATCCCCTTGTTCTCATTACTCCATGCCATTACTTCATTAGCTCAAGTGAGGTGTCGAGGATGAGCCTTCTCAGGTTTCTGTGTTCAGTCTACATTTAAGGGTCGCAAACAGTCCGTTATACCTGACTGCTGATGATCACTTTACTCTGCTAGCTTGCTTCTTAGTGAGTATACCTAGGGCCCTAATTTCATGGTGAGTGAGTGGTCAGTGCAAAAATATGGCACAGTTTTCTTGTGTTTTGTATTTTGTTCCAAAACTCATTATACGCCCCGTTTATAAAGCATAATTTATATCATATTTATTTTTACATAACACACCAGCTTGAATTCCTTTCAAAAACTTTAAGCCACAAAGTTACTAATGGATAAATCATTTTATATTTAATATTAGACAGAATAAATACACTCCTCATCAAAAGAACAAGAGAAAATTGAAATACTAGAAGGAAGATAAAAGGTTACCAGGAACAATAAAGGATGATTAATTTAGACTGATATGACCAATGTTTATCAAGCTACACATACAGAAGTACAGTAGTGTCTCTCAGTATGGTGCTATGAGGTCCGACCCACCAGTTTTGCCAAGCGCAAACATTGGCCAGACGTACTCGGCATGGAGTTAGTTTAGAGGTTGTCACATAAGGGTTTGTCACTTCGTGTGATAAAAACATCCCCATGCAACTTGAATATCCTCACACAGTTCCTGCGGATGGTGCTGCGGTGTATGTATGTAGGGAAGGTGGATGGCTGACCCCGGTAATAACATGACGCGTGATATAAAAATAGGACGGACGTGAGCCACGGTCGCGGACCACACCACGGATTTCGTGGCATGGCCGTAGATCCACTGAAATAAGATAACCACGTAAGCAGGGGGTAGGGACTCGTTACTGAAGATGACACAATCAGGATGCTCATGGAGGGAATCACTGCTGGCTGAATGTCCGTAGTCATGACTGACGATAAGGCCCGTCCTTGCTTACGTCAGATGAACGGCCGAGCACGAAACTTCATTTGCATGTCAATGATAAACCTACCCACCAAGTTTTATTCCTGTCAGTTGATTCCAGCCTTTTGGGCATTTTGTGTGTATGATGAATGTACATTATTAACAGCTGTAACCACATCCAGTCATCTGATCAAATCACCCTTTCCTCTTTCCCTTTAAACGTTGTTAAGAAATCAGATTCACTGTATACACATAGGATCCCACAGAGCAGGTATTATTTGGGTGCTGAGAATGGCCCACCATCTAAATAACACCTTTGTAGGTCCTGATATCCTGATATCTGTATACTTTGGTAGACTCCTTTAATAATGATATCATTATCAAAGGGGTCTAACAAAGTATACAGAGAAACAGATGAACTACAGCATGCATGAGCTACTTATATGTGCACCTATATGGTGTAACTGATACAATGGACAAAGAGTGTGGAAGGAGTTGTTTCTAATAAAGTGCTAAGAGTGTGTATATGTAAATCATATTTTAATACATATTTAACAGTGAACATTATAAGCAGGGCTGAAGTATTAAACCTCGTGCAGTGTTCAGCAGACACGGGGCTGATTTCGGAAGTAAAAGACTTTTAATTTGAAATACCTTTCTCTGAGCGCACGCTCTCCGGATCTCGCGAGAGTTAGCGTCTTCACATACGTGGCTTTTCCTGGAGCTGTTGGAGGGGATAGTCAAGCTAGCCGTCATGGTAAGCTGTATGTGTACTGTGTGAAATAAGGACTGTTTTTAGGTGCTTGTTTTTAAGTTCAGGTCGTTTGTTGAGTGGACGAGGAATGTACCCGCCTTATTTGGTCTGTCTTATATTGTAATATGGCTGCAAAGTTATTCATTGGTCGCGAGCCTTAGCCTGTTAGCCGCCACCATAGTACCGTCACCTCGGGCTGCTGCTGTGTGGTGGAGAGAGCTCACTATTCTGCTGTACCTGAACGGGGCTCGGTTCTCTACACAGACACCTTTACACAGCATTACCTTTCCTTTAACTGCGATACATCTGACTTCCACACTTGCTTCCTTTACGGGGAAGAGTTTCTCCCTGCTCTCCGCAGGTCATCATTGGCCGAGTCGTACTCGCGCTTATACACCATACATCTGCATTAGGAAGGGACCTATTAGGAATATTAGGAATTAGTCTTGGTGGTTAGTCAAAATACACCACATCCAGCACAGTATGTGATCATGTAAATGCATCACACCTCCAACGAACGCGGTGCAGTACAAAAACCCTGTACCTAGTCTTATGCCTGCGTGTCCAACAGTAACGTTAAAGGATGAGTTAAAATCTAACAGCTGTGTGGGAGTTAGATGTGCAGTTATTGTACAAGTCCATCATACACTACCTGTAATATGCAGTAAGAAGCCTCATTAAGGACCAGAAACCAGGAATGACATTCATAATGGCGGAGGTGCTGCTGTCAGCTCAGCAGGAGCATGTTTTTGGCTGAGGTCCTTTTAGAAGACTAAGACTACAGATTTGTGGTCAGGTTGTAAGATGTCTGGTCTAGAGTCTAGACTGTAGCTGCGTGCTAAACCACCCACTGCATTACTAAGTAGCACGCCAAGCACATTACACCGTATTTACACCCATTAGAACAGTACTTAGCAGTGTAAGAAGATATTGAGACTTCGGTACCACAATTTTATGGTTTGTGAATTTGTATTGATATGTAACATTCTTTTTGTGACTGTTGGTGCAAGAGTGCTGTCAGAGGCACAGACACAATAAATACACTCCTCATCAAAAGAACAAGAGGGACGTGTCACATTGTAATACTAGAGGCTGTCCTTATGGTGGTGTGTTTATAAAATTTGAATTTGGGAAAAATCTATTTGTTTACAGTTTCATTATAATATGTGGGATTGTAACCCCTGTATCATGATACCTATCATGGGGCAGTCATGGGCTGCAGGTAAGGGGAACCTTCCTTGTGACCGGAGGGTTGCTGGTTTAATTCCTCTAACCGACAGGAATGACTGTAGTGCCCTTAAGGCATCTAACCCCCAACTGCTTCCCAGGTGTCGTGGATACGTGCACCGAACAAGTGTACTTGCTGTCCCCCAGTCTGTGTGTTCACTAGTGCGTGTGTGTGTATGTATCTCACTTCATGGATGTGGTTGACTAATTCCTCTCTGTGCAAACACAATTACCGACTGGCTCTAAACTCTGATATTCTAAAATTCTATCGCATCATGGGGTACTTGCCTTAACGCGGGCCTAATAGGACGTATGGTTTGGTACTATGAGGCAGCCTGTGTTTTCTGCAGCTGTTTCCAGTCTTGAGTATCGGCTAAAATTCATCCGTGTGTCAGAGAGCAGAAACTAATAGATGCACAGACTGCATGTTGGATCTTGATTGATTTTTTTAAATGTGTTCTATGATTATTTCCTCTTTGTGCAGGAACTGGAAGCCATGACCAGATACACCAGCCCGGTGAACCCGGCTGTGTTCCCCCACCTCACAGTGGTGCTGCTCGCCATTGGCATGTTCTTCACAGCATGGTTCTTTGTGTATCCTTTAAAGCAAGGTCCAGAGTGGCAGATGCACCAACATTAAAGTATGAAGGACTGAAATAAAGTTCCTAGAGCTCCAGCAAAATGTGGAGATTAATGAAAGAAGGAAACTAGTGCTGTTGAGGTTCACTGCATCAACACCTAAATAAGAATGGTAATTAGTTGGTTTGCAGGGTTCTTCCTTAACCTGTCTGCCCCAGCTATGAGGTAACATCCACAAAGTACACACGAGATGTATACAAAGAGCTGCTCATCTCACTGGTTGCTTCACTCTTCATGGGCTTTGGGGTTCTGTTCCTGCTACTTTGGGTGGGAATTTATGTCTGAAGGTGAGGATTTTAACATGTTACAGATTGTTCAGATTAGAGCTTCACAGTTTGCTGATAACTGCACACCTTTGATCTGTAATATTACCGGAATGACTTCCAGATATAATAATTGATTTGTTGCACCGATAACTTCTGTTACCTCACGTGGTATATGTGTCTCTTTTACTTCATTGGATTTTTTTTTTTTTTTAGTATGTTCATGATCTAGTGTGTGACCCCATTTGCTCGAGATGGCGGAGGCCATTAATGTTATACTAATATTTGTTTGTGTTTGAAAGTTGTCTCTTATTTTTTTACTGAAAGTTTCACAGGTCCTTTGTTTCTGTGTCATAGGATACACATACATGGGGGACCGGTCGAGAAAAACATTCCGGTGGCTCAGCACTCTCTTGGGGCTTCAAACTCTACCACACACACACTGACTGGGAACAGGGATGGACTTTGCACTGGGAGGATATCACAAATAAAAAAAGATTTTGTACGAATTTTGTTTGTGTAGTTTCTAAGAGTATTGGTTATCTGCTCTTGCAGAACACCTGTAGTCTTTTATTGTTGTTTCTGTTTTTACTTTATCATTTAACTAGAACTAGTTTTAAAGAAAAAATGAGCTTGCCTAAATTAACTAAACATTGGGTGTGCTTTGTAATGTGCTTTCTGTAGTGCTGTGTCAAATGGTTTAGTCTAATTTTGTTCCGACAAATTCAACCCCACATAGCTACACCAACCCTAAATGATTAATCCTAAATGTTTGTGGGGAAAACCTTTTTAAATTAAATCAAATACTGAGGGCAATGCATAGAGCACACACAACATGTATAATTGCTTTGGGGGTATGTTCCCAATAGGCAATGGAAACACTGAATTCCGAGTGGGAGACAGGACAAAGCCTAAGCCATTGTCTGTTTTCCCAGAATTGCAGTTCCTGAATACCCTACCTCTCCTGCTCTGAATCAGTGGGATGTGTTGGCTGGGTATTTGAAAACACTAGTGCTATAAGTGTCTGGAAGGCCTTTCATAGCACCTAAACCCCCCAATCCCAGCTTAATCTTATGGATAAGAATAGAGCAGTCTGTCAGGGCCACACTCTTGGCCAGCCTCTGAAGGCCATGGCCTGTAACCCTTTACGATAATGGTGTGTATGTTACAACATTTAGCATATACATCTCTGTATGTGTGCGTAAGTGTACATGTCCATGGCCAAGTAAGCAGTGGTAAATGACCTCATATATGACCTTATAAAATAGATGTTATAATGATGATGTAATAGCTGCTACCTTAATAAGGAGCCCTTGTGTAGACAGGCACACCAGTAAAATGAACAACATTTATTAGATGTAACGTGAACATTTAAAGTTGCTGACATTTATGAGAAAAACAGACAGCTGAGTGAAAACCCATGACCTAATCTTAGAGACCATGTAACAGCTATGCTGAACGCCTACTTTTCATCAGAGGACCACAGTCCCACTGACAATGCTGTGATGCTACTACTGTACAATACAATATGTAGTTACTGAAAACATAGAGATCAGGAGTGAGGCACTTTGGTCAGATTTTGGTGAGAAGTTTGTGGAATGTTTTAATTTAAAAATCTGATGATGAAATTGTGTAAAAAGGACCAAATTACTCTGATAAACATAGAAAAGTAATACAAATGACAGAATAAATTCCATTGACCAAAATCTCACTCAGGTTGTGAAAAGGCAGACACACATTTACGAAAATTCTTTTCACAATGAACCATGACAATACAAATGTATAAAAAGACTAACTACATTGCTTGATACAATATTCACATACACTGACACAGCAAAAGTCATTGGACAGCGGTATGTAAATTAAAGTGCAATTACCTCAGGGAGTTACAAATTGTGAGGCATTCTCTTGTGAGTGAGGTTGAACACTGGCCAGTGTGCGAGGTGACATGATTTAAGTTCAAATGAGGCTTCATAGTGAGTGCCAGATAAATGGGACATTCCATTTTCAAATTTCTATGACCATTTAACATTATTCGAGTCACGGTGTCAAAACAGGAATATGTCATAGAAAGCATTACGCCCCACAGGGGACAGGTGCTTAATGATTGTGACCGCCACTGTCTGGTTAGAATTGTCGGTGCGAGCAGACAACCAACTCAGATATCACATCCACTTTCAATGCAGGAGGCCCCACACTCATAACTCAGCTCAGTGCAGTGTTCCTTAGCCTGCATGTGATATGGGAGCAGAAGACGCACCAGCACGCCTCTGTTAATGCCTTGACACCAGACACAGCACCTCACTTGCGTTTGTGAGTTGTTAATTGGACCCTAGAGGACTGGCAACATGTGAAGTGGTCCAGTGACTAACAGTACCAGTTGTTTAGGCTGATGGTAGGGTTCGCATGGGGACAGACCCCATGAAGCCATCGACCCCAGTTGTCCACACGGCACTGCGCAGACTCAATACCGGCATAGTTTTTACGGAATGGGTTGGGTTCACTGGCCTTAATAGGCCACTGACTAGTGCCTGCTACATTTCACTGCCTGGTGGCCATTCACCAAGGACCTAATGTACTCAGATGATGGCATATTCCAGCTGGATAACGCATTGTGCCATCAGGCCCAAGTTGTCCAGAATCAATTTAAGGAGCACTCTGGGAGGCTCAGATGAATGGTGTGGCCTGCACATCCACCTGACATGAGGCATTACATCATCATGCCTCATTGAAACTCTGATAAGCACAATGGCCAGCAGTTTAACCTCACTCACAAGATACCACCTCACAACTTTTTGCGCGTTCCTGAGCCATACGCTGTGGCAACACCACTTTATAATCAATTTACATACTGCCATCACTTTTGACATGTCAGTGTATTACACAGTCAGATCTAAACATATCAGCAGTTGAAATGGCACCTTTTATTTGGTAAAATGATGATCTGAATATTTTGGATGCCAAATTAAGTGGGAAAAAAACTACAGTTTCAACTGGTAAGTGACAAAACACAACACAAGTGTTGGACACTGGATATATTTACTTGGATCTACTTCTTGAATCATGTATAATAGTGCTAAGAAATTTATTCTTTTTTTAAATGCTGAGATTTACCTTTAGGTTCCATTGTTCTTTGGTGCACTCCTTCCCAAGGGAAGCCCTAGCGGCTTCTTAGGGATTATGCAAAAGCTGCTGGCACAGTCAGGTGCTCCGTAGTTGTATGTCTTCAGGCTCTACATAAGAGTCCCTTAATTGTTTTTGTGCTAGATGTACTAGGCCTCCTGACATTGATTCTGATTCCAATTTCGTATCACTGATCGCACACAAGTCCTGCGTCATGTTAAGTGGCTCCTTCTTGATTCAACAGACTGCAGTTTGTTTTTGATGATGTCCCTCAGGGCCGAGTTATTGTCGAGCTCTCGCAAAAGCATCACGAAGCCAAGGGCAATCCTCATATAATCTTGGATCTCCAAGGTACTCTGTTGTGCGTTTGTAGAAGTAGTAATACAACACAGCAGCTGTACAAAACAACACATAAAATCAGTTTCTGCAGTAGTTAGAATACATTCTATTTCTATTTCTTTCTATCTATCTATCTATCTATCTATCTATCTATCTATCTATCTAACATTTTCCAATACAAACATTTTCCAACATTTTAGAAAAAATATTTTGTACGATTGGAATGTGACAAACATAAAAAGGGAACTAAGAAAGCTCTGATGTTATTATTTAATGACTTCAGACAATCCAGATCTAAGAACCCAAAAAACACATTTAGTCTTACCTAGTCTCTGGAACACAAAAAGGACTTGTAAGCCATTGGTCCACACAAAACGATTAGACTCCATCCACCTCAGATTCTGTCAGATAACATGGCAAAATTTGTAAAGTGGTTTCTGGTTATACTGCTATGCTTTACTTTATTCATTTTAAATTTTTAAATAGAATACCAATGTACCATGTGAAATGATTTGCTCACTTACTGCCAAAGCCAAAGGCTGTTTAATTATACTGTGCATTATACTGTCTTTGCAAAAACACCGAAAATAAATTTTAGTTAATGCAACAGAACTAATAAGTGCACCAAAAGAGATCAGGTATAGAGTCGATCCTACATGTGGCATATACTGGAGTCCTGCTTTTGTTATTCAGCATGGGGCCAAAAGAGCGGAAATACCAATAAATAAAGTCAAATGTGAAATACAGCATCGTGGCATCTTGGTATTGAGGTGACTGCACATGGCAAAAACAATATTCTGAATTCTGTAGAAAAGCATTTTAACAGCTCAGATACAACCAAATGCAACAAAACCAAGTCATGGGGCTTGTCCCTGTAAAAGGTGAAAGCAAGATATCTTAAACACCATTTTCAATCAACATAACATTATAATTAACAGTTTAACATAAGGTAACCTGAAATAACTAAAAGGATGAAGTGGTTTACCCATTATAGATGTAAACATCTTAAAATTAGTAATATTTGCACTTCAGCCTCATTGCCATGGCGCTGGAGTACAGAGGCAAAACAATGTCAGTGTCCAATTACTTGCTAACCTTATTTTGAAATTTAAAAGCTTTTGGCTTGGGCAGCTGTAAGGCTTTCACACAGTGTAATTAATTCGAAAATCTAGAAATTGGTGAAGTAGAGCAAACTAAAACGTGTTCCAGTGTCAGGAAACTGCTGGAACATAATAGTAAAACCTTTCACACTGATTGAGGTCTCATGTAATCTGATCATTTTCATTGATCACAACTGATTATAATTATCAGGAGGAACCTACCATGACCCAGCAGTGAAGGCAGATGCTGAGGGTGAGGTAGAGAGCAGACAGCATTAACAGTGCTCGGAACCTCTCCAAGAGTAGAGACACCAGCCCTACCTGGAACACGTACGTGTTGAACATCATCAGGAGGATAATGATCACATTAAACAGGATGGCAATATCCTGGATTCTGCAGTTTGAAAGAGAGGAGACAATTTTACATCACATAACATCTAAATCTAAAATGTACAATCTACAATTAAATAAATACGTGGGTAAATGTTTGGTTATGTTCTCCACATCTGCAAATCTGTAGTTCATGCAGTTTACATTTAAGCCTTGGATGTTGCAAGATAAGTCCAGGCCAACCATTATGTTTTCCAAATACCCTCTTCCACTCACATGAACAGCACAAGCTGTATGACCGGGGCTGCCCTCAGAAGTTCGCTGAAGGAGTTAACAAATAGGTCAAAGGCCAGAAGGGCCAGTTGGATCAGCAGGACCAGTGAGTAATTGTTGGTCTGGAGCATCTCAAGGTTCAGTGTCGCCCCACAGCTCCAGCCAGGAGCTCACGTTGGGGGCTTTAGTGAGTCCTTTAGCCACTGTGGTCGTTGTATCCCAGATATCCCTGAACAGCAATGGTAAATCAGGAAAAGCGTCCGCCACAACACTTCTCCATATTAGCTTTAGAACTGGAGAAAATGTGGTCAATTATTTTCTCTTCAGAGCATAAGAGGGAATGTGTGTCTTTCCCGTGGGAAGCTGCTTTCCTGTCCTGTCGAACTTTTCTACTGGGGTGTAATCAAAGAACTGGAGTACAGGAAAAAAGTTGTGGTATTTCGTTTAAACGTTGCAAACATTACAGACTTCAGCTGCAGACAAATATGGAAAAGCACTTTGTGATGTCAATCTCAGCAGACGAGGTCATCGTGCACTGTTCCATCAAACTGAAACGACATAAACAGATAAGAGTTAAATATAAAAAAAATAACTGTTTCAAGGTTTTCAAATTTGATATATCCATTACCCATTCTACAAATGCTGGACAAGCCATCACTTACACCCTACCTATGGATTACCAAGCATACATCACTGCCACACTGGCCTCGTCTTCTCCGTTCACCAGCACACGCTGTTCTGAGACACTGAGTCACAGCCAGCCAGTTATTCAAGGTGCTACGCATGTAGGCGGTTACACAGGCAAGCAGAGGTCACACTGGGGATTAAGGTTTAATTTCACTGAGCGGAGAGTCTTCTGTCTTCCCTCTAATCTCAACCTGACTCTTATTTTCTCACACCCCACACAGACCCCATAGGAAACAGGGGTTGTAGTAACAGGGTAGCAGATTCTTTCAAACCTCTACACAACCATCCACGGAGTGTCTCTACATCTGAGCTAGTCAGGAGGTGGTAGAGGCGCAGTGTGCCAGTAGATGACAGGATTAAACTGTTTCACTAACACTGGATGAGTCAGAGCTTGTCATGCATAAACAACTGTTGAGCAAGTTGGCATCTAACAGTGAAACCGATCCATACTATCATAGTTTGTCCTGCATATGCTTCTGACATTATAAACTCACTGTAAGTAGCATAAACAACCACCAAGCTGGATATGAATTCCTAATCTCCAGCTTCTTGTTCGATTTTCCCGGTTCCACCTTAAATGCTGCAACCTGGGGCGCCAGAATGAATGTAACTGCTGCAGCATTTAAGGTGGGACGGAGTAATTCGAACAAGAAACTGACTTGAGCTACGTGTTCGTGGATAGTAATAAATAGTTATCTGACAGCTACAGGTTGAGTGGTTAGCCTAAAATCTCGAGCTATCCACCGCTAAATCTTTGTTTATGTCGGTCCATCAATTAACGGGTTCAGTCTTAAGTTAGCCAGCTAGCTAACGTTACCCTCCTTAATGAAAACCGTCATGTGCGATACACTCAAGCAACGTTACACATCCAGAGTAAAGCCTCACAGCAGTCTGCGTTAGAGAGCTGAACTCGACAGTTACCCCTCACCGTTAACTCGTATCATTAGCTAACTCAACTAGCTAACTTTCAACAAACAGCTAGCGCGCTAAACAGGAGATTAACGTCATATTTAATACTGACAGTCTCGCCGCCCGCTAACTTATCTGAGTACTCTGGGTGAATCCTACCTCATGCGCCCTGTGGAGAGCTCATAGCGAGCTGCAGGAGTGTGAGCCGGTCGCTGTGAGGAGAAACTGATTCCGCTGCTCGTAAACAAGCGGAGAAATGCGCGGCTGTTGCGAGCAGAGGGACGACGACAACGACGTCTCCTATAGCAACCGGCCGAAGTCCTGTCTACCGTAAAGGCCGAGAAAACGGCGCAGACGGAACAACTACAACTACAACACACACACACACACACACACACACACACACACACACACACACACACACACACACACACACACATGGACATGGACACATATACACACCTACAGACACAAACAGAACTTAGGCAACATGGCATTCTTCAGTAGCCGCTGTTAAGCAGTTCAGTACAGTCTGGAGAAAACACACATCTGTTTACCCTTTAATAATATTGTTCAACTGGGTCACAATATACACATATGTAGTATGTGTAAAACCCTCTTATAATTATCTGTAAGATGCTCCAATAAATTAAATGAATTAATTTAAAAATACAATCAGCAAATGGAAGATGATTAAGGAAGTAACTAAAAGGGTTCAATCCTATAATGGAAGCTGTCCACAAGCTTTTTTGACTATGTAAAAAATAGGCCATGTCTTAATTTGGAAATAAGGGTGGTCTGAGGAAAGATAAACTACGACATCATTTAATGAAACAGTGTTTTCCCAGTGGAAGCCTTGGAAATAACAGTGATTGAACCGCTGCAATGGGGTGCAAATTGGTGGGATTAAACAGTTGCTGCTGGCACAATTTGGGATTAATGCTTTCTACTTTGTGATGCCCTACTCATTAATCAAAGACGTTTTAGGGTAAGTGTACCCATTAAACCCAGTGTACCCATTGCTATTTTTCCTAGATACTGACATAATTTGACATACATTTCAAAATACATAATTCTAGGGAAAAAGTCAAAAGTCTGGCATGGTCTTAATTGGTACCATGGTACCATTTATGCCCATGTGTGTTCCAAATAAGACCATAAAATTTATTTATCGATAAAATAAACTTGTTTCTTGATTTTTTAAAAAGTCAACAGCAATATATTAAATTAATAGCAGTGAAGATGTTTTTTTTATATATATTTATAATCACACTAAGTTATTTTACATTCTATCTATCTATCTGTCTATACAACGGTTACTGCCATGCCCACATTCAGAAATATAAAGTTTTGTGCATTAAATATGAGCATGTGCTCACAGCAGTCTGTAACTGCCTGCCATTTATCCAAGCACCAACACTGTCTCCTCATCCAGCTACAGTCACATAAAAGCTGAATAATGTTTTTAGCTCTGCAGATGTTTAAGTGGCACATCCGGGAACTTATATTACGTCTCCGCCCACTTTTCCGGGATGAAAACAAACGACCCCCGGGTGCAGTGACCCCACCGAGTGCTCAGAGCTTCCTACCCAGACAGCTACCGTTATCTTTATCTCTAGGGCAACAAACTAACAGTGAAATATTCTACTGTTCAAAATTAAAGTTAACCCACCTGAAATGTTTTACTGTTCAGTCCTGCTCTACAAACAGTAGAGCTAGCTAACATTTGCGCTGTGCTATAAACCTGGCCTGGCTAGCTGTGTTAGCCCGGTAGTTGTAGCCTGAGTATCCTTTAGGACACGGCAGGGAAACTAATCTGAGATCAGCGCTGTTATGATAGTTAGCTCAAAATGCAAACGGAGAAACGCGTTTTAACTCTCTCCGTCGTGCTGGTCACACTTTTAATGGGGCGGTTTAATGATAGGATCCTACTCTGGATGATCAGCCGAGCTGATCAATAAGGGGCGGCGCAGGCTTGGAGTGACAGAGAGCTGTCGATCAAGCCGCTCGTTAGCCACGCCTAGACATTTCTCCCGATGTTCTGATCAGCAGCTGTACAGACGTGTTTTAACAGATTTATATCTTATATTAAATTCCGCTGTTGCTAGATGTTTGAGATAATACTCCAATTCAGTATCATACAGACGTTTCTGATATTTCACTCTGTGTTTTCTGCTGGGGTTTAAAGTCTGGGAAATCAAAGCAAGGCGCTTCTGAAAGCCCGATCCGTTAATTGGACGAAGGCCGCTATGTGTGACATTACGGTAAAAGGCTCAGGCCGTGTGTCGTTCTGCCCTCGTGTGGAGGGTGACAGGGAGCGAGCGAAACTGCAGGCAGAGGAGAACACCTGTAGCTGTGCTGGGACAGCAGGCACATTCCTCAACTCCAAACAGGTGAGTTCAGAAACTCAAACTTTAAAATGTGAGAGTTTTAAAATCTAGCACGCGAATTTCAGCGTTAGGCGGTTAGGGTGCAGTTTAAAGGAAGGAAGGACAAAGTCTGTGGGCTAATACTCAATTATGCATGGCACAAAACAGGATCCTCTTTCCAGGATCTAAACTGCCACTCACTCGCTGACCATCTCAGTCACGTAGCTATAAGGGACCAGCTCAGCTAATGCTGTTGGTTTCTGGGACTGCAGATCCTGCGCAGTAAGTGTGAACTTACTTTATTAGCTGCTTTTTTAAAGAGGAAGCTTTGGTTTCTTATTGCCAGCTTCTTGTTCCAGTTTGATCGTTCCACCTTAAATGCTGCAGCAGCTCACCATTTAAGGTGGAACGGAAACATTCGAAGAAGCTTTTAAATAGGAAGCCAGACATTTAGTTAAAGGTCTGATCAAGTTCAGGGTTGACCGTCATGACTGGGTTTTGTCTGGTGTGGTTCACCACTGTGACTGAAAGCGAGTTATGTACTTAACCTTGAGCACGGCAGAAACACTGCCTGCCACAGGACCCAGTGTTCAGGCTGCTTTGGTAATGTAAACTTGATAGGACTGTCAGACGTTTACTGGTGAAATGTCAGACAAAATGCACCAACGTTTGGAGTCACAATTCAGGCCATGCTCTGTAATCATGATATTCGATCAAATGAAAGCAGATAAATGTACAATTTATATTGATATTATTTTAATGGATCTAGACAGAAACACCACAGACTTCTAATCTGTATACATGGATCCAGGATGATTAACAGAGCTGTAGATGATTTGTGATGACTAAAAAAACTGCATTCCATCAATAGTTAATTAGAAATAAAAATTAACCTCCTGCCAAATATCTAAAAAGCTCCAGGAGCATCTCAAGGTACTGCAGGTACAGAAGCCAAACCTTTTGATGGCTTCTCTACGTGTAATTGCGGACATCTATCAGGTAGAATTTATTTTCTGTCTGACCGTAGGTCAAAAACCATATTCATAGTAGGGCCCTGACACCATACCAACTGCTGGACATCATCATGACCGTTGGATGTTCTCTGCACTGTGCATTCTGCGCCATTGTCACATGGGCTGTGATCAGACTGCAGGCAAAAGCAGATTTGTTTCTTAACTCTGATTTTTTGAGACGAGTAACTGCACTGATATCTGTAATCAGATCAGCTGTATTTGCCTGGACATCACTAAACTATTTGCAATCTGTGATGACGTAGACATCGAAGGCATCAGTAAACATGCAAATCCCAGCATTCTGTCACTCTTGGTTGTTTGTTGGTGATGCAAAGGACACTTTGAAATTTGATTTGACCATCCGGAGTGCCCAGACTGAGATGCGTCTTTGGAAAAAATAGGATTGGAATCACATTTTAAACCACCTCCACATGTGATTTCACATTGATTGGCTGCCCAGTCTATCAGTAATCAATCTGGATGCAATTTAGAAGTAGAATATGGGCTAGCCGTGTGAACAAAACTGATCTGGATGATCTTTAGTTTACAGTGACTAGCAAAGTTATCAGGTTTGAGTGCAGATTGGTGAGCTCACACAGCAAGAAGAATCATGACGTATGCCAAAAATAATCTGCGCATCATGGAATATTGAAAGCCAGTATAAGAACCCTGCAGATTTCAATTATTCAAATACAGACAGATTGCTCTCATGTTCAGTACATGGTTGTGCTGACAGCAATGCTGACTATTAAATATATATTTTAAATTGTGTATATAATATTTAGATGAAAGTTAATAATTTAAATATATATCATTTAAAATGTATTATTTAAGCCTCCATGTCTGCTCCAGAAAGAGCCATTGTGCCATTCATGCTCTGGTGAAAGGATGCCATATTAGAATTAGAGATATAGAAAGGCAACACCAACAAGCAAGAACTGTCTAAGTGGCCACAGAAAGGACACTTGACCCTACGGAGATTTCCTCTTGGGTCAGAATTTCTCTATCCAGCCTTAAGCCAGAAAAACTCCAGTCCTGTTGAGTCCAGCACAGTTTGGCGACTCTCCTGCTCAGACACACCACATTCAACCTCTCAGTTATTCCCTAGGTTTGGTAGGTGGGTCTAATCATGGGAATAAACCAACAGTCCTACACCTAATCCTTCCGTGACCAAAACTAGACAGTGTCTTCTTCCTTTGGTTGCTTGCAGACATACAAGTGTCCCCAGCTGCGAACTCAGCGCTGAACTGAAAGTCTCTGTCCTCTAGTTTCGCCCCAGTATCATTCACTTCATTTGAGCCACCCATGTCCACACCTACCACCGCTGCTAATAGTAATGGACAGGTTCTGATGCAAACCTGTGTAAATGCTTTATTTGCATGCCACTTTGTTTCTGTACCCACTGGTCGTGAGCACAGCCAGCGCTGGCCCATCATATGTCCATCCCATTCTGCAGCGAATATCATGGAGCTTTTGGGAGAGGACGGGCGAATCCAGCAGAAAGAAAAAGCTGGAGTGGAAAGAATATGTATCGATACCTCTGTGTGTGCGTGCTGCAGCGAGTTCTGTGCTTTATTTGGTTTGTAATGACGGCAGACCTGTGTTAACGCTTTATTTGCATCTTGCTTTGTTTCTGTGCTCACTCCCTGTCAGCACACACAGCTCGCAGTGCCATCACATGACTACAGTGTCCTGATGTCTGCACCCTGGAGCTTTTTAGAGAAGGAGGTAGAATCAGACAGAGAAATCTTTGGATGCTGGGAATGTGTTTTTTGATTTAGTGGGTGAAGTGGCTGCTGTCCCGTCTGTGCTTGGTGTTGGGAAAGCCCCAGCTGTTTCAGCTATTTTTGTATTTTGCAATGGCGATAGGGTTGCACCATGTTCACATCACTCATTCACCATTGTAGTACGATTTTAACCAAATAGCCAAAGTGCTTTTGAACAATCTGACTTTACAAAGGCTTATGTGAGCTGTGAGTTCAATCTAAACGTGTCTAGAATAGTTTGGCTCTGACACAGAGGGCTGTGTGACTGTGACTGTTACTGTACATACACATTGATATGTTTACTAAGGGCAGCGCTCCCTAAAGCCTCAGTTCAAACAATGTACCACACTGCTGGTATTCTCTAGAAGAGATTACACAAATGCTTAGTGTTGTTTACAAGGTTTTCTTGCATCAGAGCCAATAAATAACAGACCATGAGCCACCCTTCTGTTTACTTTGTCCTGCAGGCTTAAAGTGAGCACCTTGCTGCTGATGTATGTTCGTGACCATGCGGTTAGGTGTAATTTTATAATAATTAAAAGTACACTTCCATAAAACAAGCTGTAAATGCACACTGATACATCAAAACATCACCGATGAAATGTTAAATATGTTTTAACAACTGCACATATGAAATCTTAAATATATTAGGCAGTACATACATAGAACAACGTGTTGTAGGCAGTGTGTCTTACATTTACGGTATTTAGCTGACGCTCTTATCCAGAGCGACTTACAAGGTTAATCATATTACAGGGAGGCCAGTGTAGTGTTAGGAGTCTTGCCCAAGGACTCTTATTGATGTAGCACAGTGTAGTCACTCAGCCTGGGATTCGAACCCCAGTCTCCCACGTGTGGTGGTAGCTACTTGGCGGGTAGTGGTGTTATCCGCTGAGCCACACCAACCTTTGTAGTCAGTGTGGTGTATGTGGAAGAAATGGGCAGACAAGAACGACCAGAGTCAAATCATTACAGCCAGAAGACTGGGTCAGAGCTTCCCTGAAATGGCAGGGCTTGTGGGCAGAATCTGTACTGGACCATGGCCAGGGCCAATGAGTTCCTAGTGCTAGTTCACTGTTTACTAGTAGAAGTAATGGCACCAGGATTCATTGTGGGAGGAAAACATGTCGGTGGAGTAAGTATGATGATCTAGGCAACGTTCTGCAGGGAACTCTGGGACCAATCAATTATATCAATTACACTGGTAATCCTCGAGATTTCGCAGCTTAAAGGATCTCACTCCAGTGTCTTGGTGCCAAATATTATAGGACACCTTAAGGCCGGAGCTGAAAATATGGATGTAGTATCAGTTTGTGATATCTGAAAACTGTAGTTGTGGGAGTTGCCACATTCGTCCATATGGTTAGCACAGTTTTTATGCAATGGCCTTTTCAAGTTTCCTGGTTAGTGTTCTTAACTGTTTCTTCGCACGTCACCTTCTCAGCAGTCCGCACTGCTAGGATCTGCAATTTTATTTGGAGGAAGCTAAATTCCGATCAATTATTAACTCAGAATTACTCATTTCTAGAAAAGCCTTCTGAGAACTTTGAGTTACATAGGTAAAGGTACGTAGTGACACTGAGAGCTTAATGTTGACTTTGGTTTGAATTCATAGACGAGATATAGAGGTAACTGTGTCTCTCTCTTTGTCTCTCTCAGCAATGTCCGGCTGGCTGAAGGATGAAGAGATACTGGAGGGTGAGGGCAGTGGTCAGGCTTCTCCGTGTACCCCCAGGCTGAGGAGTCCCATGCCAGGCAGAGGGGGAAGACCCCCCTCTGTCAGTGGAGTGAACAGAGATCAGGCTTCAGGCCCTGTCCCACAGGACCGCATGCGGAAAGCCAAGGAGCTGTTTGAGCTGTGTGACAAAGAAGGAAAGGGCTTCATTACCAAGAGAGATATGCAGGTGTGCTCCAAACCCTTTAGCACTACTCTTTAAAAGTGCCACTTCTCCATTCTTCCTCTGCATCATTTGAGCACAGCTTGGGAAAACCAGTTAACAGTAGAGACCCTTTACAAATGAAATGAAATTACAGTAAGTGAAAGCTGTGTCTGTTTGAAGATCGGTTTAGTCTGTTTCATGCTGTGACGTTGTTGTGTTGGTGTGGTTTGCAGCGGTTACAGGGGGAGCTGCCTCTAACCCCAGAGCAGTTAGAGTCTGTTTTTGAGAGTTTGGATCGAGACAGAAATGGATTCCTGACCCCCCTCGAGTTTCACACTGGCCTTGGTTTGTGTTTAGGTGGACATACAGTAATACAGTACACAGACACTGATAACAAGCTTTTCATGGAGTCTCTCTCTCTCTCTCTCTCTCTCTCTCTCTCTCTCTCTCAGAGGGGAGGGCGTGGGAATATTCAAGCTGCATACGGGAGATGGATTCTAATGCTCACTAGCAGGCGACACCCATTGGGGATTCACCCCACCATCTCGGGGGGGGGGGGGGCTGAGCAATAGCAAACATGGCCGTCCTCTCCCTCTCTCTCTCTCTCTCTCTCTCTCTCTCTCTCTCTCTCTCTCTCTCTCTCTCTCTCTCTCTCTCTCTCTCTCTCTCTCTCTCTCTCTCTCTCTCTCTCTCTCTCAGAGGAGCTGGTAGGAGTGGAGGAGTGTGAGGAAAAGGAGAGGCGACTAGATCCAGCAGAGATCAGATTCACACAGACTCTCATGGAGCTCGGGGCAGATAAACTCTTTAAGAAGTGAGTGGGACGTAGCTCTGGCAGCATTCACACATACACAATTTCCGCCTTTCCCCAAATGTTGTTTACCAACCAAGACATGTTTGGTGTCTGCAGTTAGCCTCTTTAGCTTAGCACTAGAAGTATGAGGCTAATGGAGGTTACAGTATTTCCCTGCCTAAGTCATCACATTTGCCTTAAAGCAAACCACCAAGACATGACTAACCATGACACCTAACCCCCAACCGTCTCCTGGCACTGTCAATAGGGCTGCCTACTGCACCAGGCAAGTGTGCTGTCTGTCCCCGAGTGTGAGCATTCACTAGAGTGTGTGTACATGAGTTCATGTATGATGAAGTGCGGAAGGCAAATGCAAGAACCATTGGTTTTGATTCTGTGTGTGGGGGAACTTGTATTCATTCATTATTCATTCATTCAGATAATGTGTGGGATCAGGTACTGATGTTGGACGAGAAGGCCTAGCTCAGATTATTGTTCTGGTTCATCCTAAAGGTGTTCAGTGGGTTTAAGGTCAGGGCCTTGTGTATGCTGAAGCTTTTTTTAAAATATTAGCTATGGGTGTGGCCAAAACACCTGAACTCAGTAAATAGGAGGGGTGTCCATATACCTTTGTTTCAACAGTGAACCTTTAATCATTTGTATAGAGAACGCTGTGAAATCACATAAGCATCATCTTTATTAAAATACTGAGCTCTGTTGAAGAGTCACTCATAAGTAATCGTCTGTGTTTGTGTGTCTGTCTTTGTGTGTCTGTGTCTGTGTTTTGCTTTGTGTGTGTGTGTCTGTGTATCTGTGTTTGTGTGTGTGTCTGTCTGTTTGTGTCTGTGTGTGTGTCTGTGTGTGTGTGTGTGTTTGTGTGTCTGTGTTGGTGTGTGTGTGTCTGTGTGTCTGTTTGTGTGTTTGTGTGTGTTTGTGTGTCTGTGTGTGTGTTTGTGTGTCTGTGTTTGTGTGTCTGTGTTTTTCTGTGTGTGTGTGTCTGTGTGTCTGTGTTTTTCTGTGTGTGTGTCTGTGTTTTTCTGTGTGTGTGTGTCTGTGTTTTTCTGTGTGTGTGTGTGTCTGTGTTTGTGTGTCTGTGTTTTTCTGTGTGTCTGTGTGTGTGTTTGTGTGTCTGTGTCTGTGTTTTTCTTTGTGTGTGTCTGTGTGTGTGTGTATGTGTCTGTGTTTTTCTTTGTGTGTCTATGTATGTGTCTGTGTGTGTTTGTGTGTGTCTGTGTGTGTGTGTGTGTGTGTGTCTGTCTGTCTGTGTGTGTCTGTGTTTGTGTGTCTCTGTGTGTATGTGTGTGTGTGTGTGTGTGTGTAGTCAGTGGGAGCTGTGCTCTCTGTGGTGTGATTTGCAGAGAGAAAAGCCGGAGTTGTTGAGTGTGCTGGAGGAAGTTCTTTCTCATGCCGTCACTCATCTTCAAGATTCGCTGAAGGAGAGGGACAGTTTGGAACAGGCGCTGCGCAGGTCAGCTGTTACGAGACCTTTCTCCCAGTGCTCCTGGGATTAAAGGAGAAACTGCTACATATGTCTCTGATCATTTCAATAACGCACTGCTAATCTGACCCAACTTCTGATCAAAACAAAAAGCAGTTCTGTAAACCTTATTTAGCTGCATTGGTGCCTTTCCTTGTCAAATGTTGCACATCACCAAAATGGACATGTTGCACATGTTCTGGATTTAAACAGGTGGTGATGAGACTTTCCTGGCAAAACTGTATATTACTTTAAGAGCTCACGTGTTCCCTTGTTTATGGATTTGTCAGGCGAGAAGACGACCATGACAGAGTGGTGCGCTCCCTCTATGAAGACTTGGAGATCCAAATCAAAGAAGAGAGAGAACAACGACAAGCTCTGGTAGGTCTTGAGGAATGGGGAGAAGATCACCTTAGTAAAGTTTAAATGAGGGAAAGGTATCACTGATCCTGCAGGCCTTAGTGCTGCACAGTCTGGTGCTGTACTTTCTCAAACACACAATCAAACCATTAATTCCCAGGTTTAGTGGGTGAGTTTAGCAGTGAAATCACCAAACTGACCGGGACTGCCCTGGACCCTGGCCCTCAAGGACTGCAGTTGCCATTATGATTTAAGTGTTTATTAAGGACATGGTCAAGGACAGCATGGTAACAATGCTGATTATGATTTTCTGATGAAGGACAGTGTCAAGAAGGGGGACAGAAGGGAGCAGCTGCTGCAGGAGTTGAGGGCACGAGAGCAGGAGTTGGAGTTCACACTTACCAAACAGAAAGAAGTAAACGCAACATTCATCCACTCATTTTTCCATTTCAAAGCTATGTGTCTAAATAAACGAGCACTCTTTGGTTCCCGTCATAGCTGGAGACTAGGATTGATGCTCTGGGTCGGGAGCAGACACTCACACGGGGGCAGAACCAAAAGCTTCAGCAAATGAATGCTGAGCTGCGGGATAAGCTGGAGCAGAGCCGGGAGGATCTGCAGAGAGCCCTGAGCCAACTACAGCTACTGCAGGAGACGCTCACACAGCAGCACAAGGGCAAGCAGAGGTGAGAGGCAGAAAGGCCCAGAATTTCTACCTGCTTTTTCATTTAATATGGAGGAAAAAATCTTAGAAAGAGAATTAATAAGCAGTTCATTTGACAGTATTCATCTCTAACGAGCTTCACAGAATCTGCTTGTTACGGTGAACACAGTGAACTTTACATTTTTTGTTTTACCTCTCGGTTTTGCTCTTTTTGATCAGGGAAGTGCAGAAAGTCTCTAGAAACATGCAGAAAGAGAGAGAGAGCCTGATGAGGCAGCTGGATCTGCTCAGGTAGGATTGTCTGGCTGTGTTGCATTACACTTGTGTAGGACATGGGCCATTTCAGTCTCAGTTTTTAGTGGTGAGTGTTCTACACTGCACAAATTGACCAAACCATGTCGTCTTGTCAGTGTGTAGAACAAGGGAAGCATGTTCAGCAGCTCTCCACTTTATTAGGTACATCTTCCCTGTATTCACATTAACTGTGCACCATGGTTTATAATTACTGGCCGCTCACTAGAGGACCGTCCTCAGTCCCTTGCTGGACACTTTATTCGACATACAAGCTTTTGTAATAATATGAACAGAATGTGTTTGATGTTGTCTAACTGTAGTAAGCCAGGCCTTCCCTGAAAAAGACTTTGGCTGGATGGCAACATAGGTTTCTCCAAAAAACATATTTACTTCAACAAATGTGAAAGGCACCCATGCCATGTGCACTAATGACTACCATCACAGATACTGGGTTTTACGCTGTGACCTGATGACAAACCGACTGGCTTCTCTCCTCTTTTGTACAGAGGACACAAACCTGTATATAAAAAAGACATTAAACTTTTGATTCATTAGACCACAGGACACTTATCTACCTCTACATCACTCCATCTTAAATTGGTTTGGGCCAAGAGAAGCTGGCAGCATTTCTGGGTCCGGTTTATATCATTTTTGTTCTTTGCATGGTAGAGTTTCGACATGCATTGGGGAATTTGCCCTAGTAAGCCTTGAGAACTTTATCAGTGTTTCTTCCATCTGTCCCAATTTTTTGGTGTGTTGCTAATACTCAATTCTAGACGGACAAAAACTTTTTAAAACAGCGTTTTATATTTTTGAAAATAAAGTTGTAGTTTCAAATTTATGTAAAATATTAGAAAAACGAAATGTATGGAAATGTTGCATTTTGTTAATGATGTATGTGTGTGTGTGTGTGTGTGTGTGTGTGTGTGTGTGTATATATATATATATATATATATATATATATATATATATATATATATATATATATATATATATATATATATATATATATGTACACACACACACACACGTCATTAACAAAATGTAAAAGCAAGTAGTGTTGTTATTATATATACACAATGACATATATATATATATATATATGTATGTGTATATATATATATGTATGTGTGTGTATATATATATATATATATATATATATATAATGTATGTGTGTGTCATTGTGTATATAATAACAACACTACTTGTTTTTACAGTTTCTAGCATTATCAGAACGTTGTAGATTAAGACAGTAATACAGCTTTGGCACGGCTCAGTTAGTTTATTTGTATTTTCCTGAAAGCTTATCTGAGTGTGCAGAAATCAAACTGAGGGTGCCATGCATGGTTTTGTGCCTCGGCAGTCAGTAATTATGAGCCTACAAAGGGCACCTTTATGGTAAGTGCACCAGATAACACGGCTATTGGGTGTAAGCATAAGGCAGGTGTACCAAATAATAAACTGGAAACACAATGGATGGCTGACCGACAGTGGTGACGATATCAAGAGACTAAACATACAACAGTAGAATCAGCTGAAGGCCAAAGCAGATGATCTGTAAATTCTTAACATTTTTTTATTTTTATTTTGGCTATAATTCCTTCGTTATCTCTTTCTCAGGGACATGAACAAACGACTACGGGATGAGAAAGACGCACACCAGGATCAGAAGAGGGTTAGTCACAGACAATCCTTCATGCCTCCTCTCCTTGCTTACCCACCATGCAACTGTGGGCATAGCAACCCACCCTGGGTGTATTCCTTTTACCCATACTGAGCTGGACTCTGGTGCAGATGGGGTTCGCTCCTAGTCTCTGATGTAATGCTGTGGGCAGCACTATGCCTGTCGGTCCTTGGCCAGCAGACACCAGTGAATCCTCACCCGCTTTCACAGTCTTTGCATGTGGCTGGCATATGAGCTTGTGGACGGTTGCCTGTTTAGTTTTGTTTTTGTTTTTTTGGTTCAAGGCAAATCCCTGTTACTCAGACAAGGGTTTCTGTATTCCGTTGATTCTGGTAAAAGGAAAACGTCTTCTTGGTTTAGGACAAGGTTTAATCTGTGTCTATGAAACCAGATGATTGGATAGGAGTCTTCAGCTGGCTAAGTCAGAATGGCCTTTTGTGACCTTTCACCTACTAGAGAGCCCAAGACGTTACATTATCTAGAGGCAGATAGCACAAAGCCTCACACTCAAACAATGAACAACTATGAGAATATGAACACGTGACTGGTGTAAAGTCATAGGCATGTGATGGGTTTCTTTTCAAGTGGTAAGACGGTTTAGGACGGTTGAGGGCCAGTTTGGAGCTGTGAATGTTGCTGTTCTCTGTTTTGTGTGAATAGATAAAAAGAAAGCGACTTTATTTTTTGTAGCTGTTACAGAAAGCTCAACAGTGTTTCCTTCGGGTTACTTGGCCACACCAATAGATTAGGTTATTTATGTTATTTAAAAGGTGATGTTTCGAAAAACCCTGCTGAAAGACTGCTGGATTGGTAGATTACAGATTGTATCTTTGGGATGGGAGCTGCTTATTCATTCAATCCATCCCAAATTCACTCTGAGCCACTTAGAACTTGTTCTACTTCTCCTGCATGTTTATAACCATCAGTAGAAACCCCGCCCAGGAGATAACACCTACTCACATGGGGGAAACACTGTTAATGAAACTGCTGAGTGGGTTTCTATGAATGATTGCTTCTCTAAATCTGTTAGGTGTCATTAACGAGGCCTGTGACGTAACAGGACAAATCTATTTATCTTTTTATCCGTTTTATGTCTCTCCCTTATGTATCCGTAGCATTATGCGGTGCACATGTATAATGTGAAATTTTAATTTATTAATTTATGTTTTTGTTGCTGATTTTCTGTGTCCTTAGTTTGTTGTTTCTCAGATTAAGACTTCCTCATGAGCAAAACAGAGACAAATGTTTGTAAATCTGAAAGTCAGGTTATGAACAAATGGGTGTTTTTCAGACACAGTGCACAATAAAAGTCTTTATTGAAGGTACACTTCCCTATCCGTGTCCTTATTGCGCAAGACTCAGATGCATGCCTATTAGCATGTACACACACAGACAGACGCACAGCTAAGACAACTCTGCAGCTAAAGCCAAAAGCCGGCGCTGTGAGAAACACACATTTAACCCTCAGCTGTACACAGAGAGATACAGTCCACTGTCACACCGTCGACAAGTACACAGTTATGTCTAGGCTCTTGTGTTTGGTTTACATTCTACTCCTAATTTCATCTAAAGACAAAATATGTCTCATGGACTGTTCCATAGACACCTAAGATGAAGAGACCTTTAGAGAAGAAGGGATCAATAATTGGGGATTATTTCCTGACCAAGAAGCCTCTCAACAGGTGCGTCACTGAAATTCACATACTACTCATAAGACTTAACTTATTAAACGGGGTATTTTATAACTGTATTTTTTTTAAAAGTTATGTTTGCTTGTTATTCATTTATTCTGGATACACACGTCACATCTTCTGCTGTCAATACTTATTTAGAGCCTCATTTTAAAATGCCAGTAGTCCTTTATGTACAAATTGTATGATAAATGACTCTTATAAAGTTACTATTTTGAAGATGCTGGTGGTGTTCTTGTATCTCCACCACAATAGACAGGGAAAACTTGTGTGGTAATGGGAGAATATATATTCCATAATATAACTATTCTTATCAGTTCTTTTATCAAAAACTGTTCACACAAAGGACAGATATCATTATCAGATGGTATAAAAAAGGAGTAAAGTTTTGATGAGAGTATTGATATTTTAAAATCTTAAGTGAATAGGCAGATTATTCAGTATACAGGCCTAACTATTCATGAAAAGCTGATTCCAAGTAAGTGCACTCTAATATTTGATTGGTACTGTGCTTTTGTTTGTAGCCTGAGGAGTATGCGCTAAAGGTCTGGTGTGTTTTCTCACTGACGTTTAGGCAGTTCAGTTTTGCCACGCACTTGAAGAACAAAGACTCACCTGACGTGATCCCTGAAGCCGGGACAACACAACTATCGGAAAGCAACCTGAGAGCTGTCACACTACTAGACAGGAAAACGGTATCTCTATGCATATTTTAATTTGCTTTGCATCCTTTTTTAAAGAGAGAGAGAGAAAGAATTTGCTAGTTTGATATAGAAGATGCAAATATACAAGTTCAGAAATTTGCATGGCAGAAAGTGAAGATTAAGCTGGCCTGAATGAAACCTCTTTGCACTCAACCGTTCCATACCTTCTGATTGTCAAACTGCCTTTCCACATATAAACAACCGTGCTTTTATCCTAATTGATCTTGACTTCTCCATCATCGCTATAAGGTTTTCTCTGTTTCAGTAATCCTGTTGTGCTCCTTCTCAGGCTGGCCCTCAGTGTGTATTTAAGGTGGTGTTTTTAGGCAGTTCAGGAGTGGGCAAGAGCTCCTTCATTCACCACTACTGCAGAGGCCATTTCCCTAACAACATGAGCGCAACTGTAGGTAAGCCATTATTCCTGCTTGTACTGGTCCTGCATGTGCCACCTAAACATATCCTTGGTATTAATCCCAGACAGGATTAACTCGAAATGGGTTACAGAATGGTGAGCAGATTCTTCCAACACCGAGAATCATTTCTATTTGCTTGACAGGTATGGATTTCCAGGTGAGGAGTCTGGAGCTTGGCTCTACAAGTATTGCTCTTCAGCTTTGGGACACAGCAGGACAGGAGAGGTAAAGGAAATACCCCTTAAACAGATGATGGGTCCAGACTTTTATTCCTCATGCTCTACATATTTACATATTACAGAGTAGTCATGGAACAATTCATACTGCATACTGGATAATTCATAGTAAGTACGGGATAATTCATAGTCGTTACGGAATTACTAGTAGCTAGGGGATAATTCCCAGAGTTTGCAACATCTCCAACACAAACACAGCCTATCACTATCCAAAATCACCTGAGAATGCAATCTTTTATAAGTCGGTTTTTGAGTGTAATAATTAATAATAATTTTTTTATATAATAATTAAATTAGATTTAATACTCATTATGGTACACAGTAATAAAAGCTTGAAAAAGGTTTTTCTTTAAGGACTATTTTGACCGAGAACACACTGCATGTACGTCTCCGCCACTACTTTATACAACACAAAGACATCTTTGGCATCATGTACAGTGGGGTGCGAAAGTTTGGGCAGCCTTGTTAATTTTCCTGATTTACCTTTATAAAGCATTGATTGTTTGGATAAAAAAATTCTGTTAAATATATCATATAGGGGACAAACACAGTGATATTTGAGAAGTGAAATGAAGTTTATATGATTTACAGAAAGTGTGCAATAATTGTCTAAACAAAATTAGGCAGGTGCATAAATTTGGGCACCAAAAAATATTCAATATCAATCAATATCAAAATCAATATTTAGTAGATCCTCCTTTCGCAGAAATAACAGCTTCTAAACGCTTCCTATAGCTTCTAATGAGAGTCTGGATTGTGGCTGATAATGGTATTTTAGACCATTCTCCTTTACAAAACATCTCTAGTTCACTCAGGTTTGATTGTTTTCGAGCATGGACAGCTCTCTTTAAGTGACACCACAGATTTTCAATAATATTCAGGTTTGGGGACTGAGATGGCCATTCCAGAATGTTGTACTTGTTCCTCTGCATGAATGCATTAGTAGATTTTGAGCAGTGTTTAGGGTCGTTGTCTTGTTGGAAGATCCAGCCCCGGCGCAGCTTCAGCTTTGTCACTGATTCCTGGACATTGGTCTCCAGAATCTGCTGATATTGATTGGAATCCATGCGTCCCTCAACTTTAACAAGATTCCCAGTCCCTGTACTGGCCACACAGCCCCACAGCATGATGGAACCACCACCAAATTTTACTGTAGTAAACTGGAGTTTACAGGGATTTAAAATCAGCCCTTACAGGGAGTTTACAGGGATTTAAAATCAGCCTTTACAGGGATTTTTAAAATCATCTTAAAAGAGTATAGTACTATATTTCTATAAACCCAAACCATACAAATGAAAAGCAGTTCAACATTAAAGAGCTCTTCTTTCCTCTGTCTCAGATTCCACAGCATCACTCAGCAGTACTACCGCAAGGCTGACGGAATCCTGGCCATGTATGATGTCACTCAGGCCACCTCGCTCACGGCACTGCGTGATTGGCTAGATCAAGTGCAGGTGAGGCCAATTTGGGATGCAAATCAGGCATTTTCAGGAAGTTTTGCATTCTTCTGAGTCAGTTACTACTACAAACTGGAACATAGTTTGGAACAAGTCAAGAGAGGTTTGGAAAGATCAACCAAAAGACAATAAAAGGAGCTGCATCAACGTTTGTTTGTGGATGGTGTTTTGGTCCAATGACTGTTTTCTCTTCTGGCAGCAAAACATGGCACAAGGAGCATGTCTGATGTTACTAGGCAATAAGACTGACATGGAGGACGGTGGGAGGAGACAAGTGACCTCCAGACAAGGCCAGAAACTGGCTGAGGTGAAAGACCACAGAAACACTCTTATCTTTATTTAGCTTCTTTCTCCATTCTTTCATTTTTTTACCATGTATGACTTGTGTTTCAGGAATACCAGGCAGAATTCTTTGAATGCAGCGCTAAGAGTGGCTATAATATCCAGAGGGCCATGACACACCTGGCTCGGTAAGGTTCTACTGGAGAGCAGAGACCTTTCTTTCTAGGACTGGGGAGCCAGAGTCCAAGTTTGGTGGTTTCCCTGTTCTTCCCTGAATGGTAATTATGGTAGTTAAATCAGGGAAATCACCAAACCATGATGGACTCTGTTTGTAAATACATTTGTTAGTAGCTTTGTACTTGTTCTTCAGTTAAATTCAGTGAAAACTAAAACAAAATACATACAATATGAGTGACATCAATATATGTAACTTCATGAAGCCCACAATATTTTTTTCAGAATGTTCAGTGCAAATAAACACCAAATACAGCTAAATATTCATCCATAAAGTTATACACTTGTCCACTGTGATGCAAATTGTTGTTTTATTTTTTCTTTAAACATTGCAGTTTTAATTATTTTATTGTCAATTATTAACCATGGCAAAGTAGAATTATAAAGAGTCAGAAAGGGGGAAACCCCTGTGTAATAAAACACCTGGGCGTTTCTTTTCATTTCCTGTATTTGCCTGTTTCCAAATAGATGCCTGGATTACCTATAGTTCAATACAGAACACATGATTTGCATAGATTTGCATAACAAGTAGGTGTGGTATCTTTGTAGAGGCTCTGTAATAGACTCTGTGCATGTTCCACACACACATATTTATTTGTTTATTTGAGTTTAATAAAGAACATGTAATAACTAAATGGCAAAATATATTTTCCAGGTACTTTGTCACTAGTATCTGGTGTTTACAGTAAAGCATAAAAGGGATTTAAATTTTCAGATACATGTTCCAGTTGTAGTAGTTTGAAACAGTCACAGTTTGGTGATAATGACCTGTGTACAGCACAGGATCTGTACAGAAGCTTCTCAAACATGCCCACTGTATTGTGTCTCTGTAGACTGATGGCGGCACAGCAAGATAAACAGTGCGAGTCTGCCCTTCTTCTTCTTGATGACTCCAGCAACAGAGGGCACTGTTGCAAATAGTTAGAGAAGCAGAATCATGTGAGGAGATAAACCCAGTCAGCTGGTCATGGCGCTGATGACAGAGGCCTGCATCATGCCCAGACAAGAGCACTAATGGAACAAGTGGACGTTCTCCCTAAATTATACCCACGGTCTGCGAAGGTGGTTTCAGCTATTTTGGACAGAGGCTTTTGATGTCATTTTTTGTGTATTTGTTTACATTGTGTACATTCAGCCAAAAGTGAGGCCAGTGTTAAACAGAAATGTATATAATTCCAGAAAGTACTGTGTATAATATTAATAATGTATATTAATGAATCTACTTGTTTTTGATGCACATAGCCATGGCACTTTATGGTTCTGCAATTACAGACTGTAGTTCATATGTTTCTCTGCATAATTTGTTATCACCATTTTACCCTGTTCTTCAATGGTCAGGACCCCCATAGGACCACCACAGAGCGATATTATATATGAAGTGGCTCCTTCAGCAATACAGTGGTGGTGGTGTGCTAGTGTGTGTTGTGCTGGTATGAATCAGTTAACACTGTGTAACTGGAATGCTAAGAATGAAACCACCGTCTAAATAACACTTACTCTGTGGCGGTCCTGCGGGGGTCCTGACAAATAAAAAACAAGGTAAAAAGGAATTAACAAACTATGTAGGACCAACAATGATATAAGTATCATTTTACAGTGTCATACAGTAGGCTACATGTCTTAAAGCTTATAGAGCAGGTATCTGCTACAATCCATACATTGTGAAGAAAATGTAAATGGTGTAATAAAGTCATTTTGCAGTATACAGCATGTATACACGTTTTTCCAAATAATGTCTGAAATATTTAAAGTATATAAGATAAATCTATATTTTTAACATTGCTTTAAGCCTGATTACTTTCAGTCATCGTGAATGAGCATTTTGACACTGAAGTTATAACATGTTATAACAATAGCTGCTGACAAACCCAACTGACCTCATGCACACTGCTGAAACAAACAACACAACCAGCATACGTTTCACTCTTGCTTAAGCTGCTGTATGCTAGTCTTAGCTGGTCTATGCTGGTCCCTTTAGTTTGGCCATCATGCCTGCATCAAAACACACCATATGTTGCTGGAGCCAGCCCTGACCAGTGTAATGTCCTGGGCAAGGCTTGGGTTGGTGCCCCTTGGATGGTAATAATAGCCCTTTAGCCTAATTATAGCCTATAACATCCTAAACACAAACAGAGGTATATCACACCCAGCATTTATACACAGAGCATGTACTCAGAGAGCACTTCTCTCACACCACGTATACGGTTTGCTGTGCATAGCAAATCCAATGAAGCAATTGAAAATGAAAATCCAAAGTCTTTTATCAGTTACTGATAAACTGACCGAATGAAACACATTTTAATCCAATGTTATTAGCAGGGCTAACACTGACTAGCTAACTAGACAAAGATGTCAGTAAATACGTCCCTCAGGCAGACAGTGGATGAGCACACTGACAGGAGAGAGACCGTCTTCACAGTCTTCAGAAAATAAAACAGTCTTCACTTGAAATATACTTTTAGACTACTATGTTTTGGCACTTTTTAGAATTAACAGTATTAATGTTAATACAAATAGTAAATATAAGAAGGATCTTTCACTCAGCTGGGGTGCCCGGGCCCTCTATGGATGGACAGCTCCCCTAGTATTCGCCTCTATGGCAGGGGCCGGCTCTAATGCTGGTTTCGGTGGTACTAGCCTGGTTTTGTCTGGCAGGGCTCATGCACCAAATTACTCTAAACTGTGCACACAAAGAAAAGTACTCCTGGCCCTTTCTGTTCAGGGCTTGTATTAATATAGTATATATGGATATAATCTAGATTAGGCGGAGGTACATGTAATGTTAAAGGAAGAGTGACCTCAGTGACGTTGCAGTGTAGGAAGGGTAAAGCCCCTCAGCTGTGGTACAAGGCCCCCATTAAAACTGCGAACATGTGAGACTCGATCAGTTTTAACGTAGAGGGGGTTTAGCAGAGCCGTGGTCGGAGCGGCTGAGCGGTGTTTTCAGCTCTCGCTGATTCTGGTCGTTTAAGGCTTAACCGAAACCTGCCGACTGAGGGCAGCACGACGCGGAGGGTCTGAAGACGGCATGGCTTGGATGTCGATGTCAGAGTGAGACGGTAGCTCAGTGAGACACATGGCTCTCTCCTGGGTAAGTACAGCTGTGTGTCAGCTCAGGGTCCACGGTGGTTAAAGCTTTCCTGTATTTCTCGAAGTCCTGTTTTTAGACATCAGCTCTGTACTAATTCAACACGGGAGCTGCCACGTTAGCCAGCGTGTCCCTCCACATCCTCAGCACTGACTTCATTAGCCGCCATGTGCCCGTCTACTGACCACTGGAGCACTTCTCCCCCGGCCCTTAAACATCCAAACACCCACCATCTTAGATAAATGTAGTGTATGTCCACTTTAGGGCAATGTGTGATGATGCTGTAAGTCTCAAGGGAAACATCTGTAGTGTCCATAACTCTTGTTTCTGACCAGAACGAAGCTCTGCATGTGCACGACAGCCATGCTGATGAAAAAGGGATGTGGGCCAAACCTGCCCACAGTCAAACCCATCCCCCTCATCACCTGGCAGGTAACAAATGTCATGCTATTTACACACTGGCACCTACTATAATAATAATTTAGAGCACCACTGTAAAAAATGACCTGTAGTTAACGGCTCAGGATTTCCCCAGTATAGGCGTGTTTATTTACTGAGCACCTGCTGCACTTCTCTATTGCAGAGTATGGCTGCAAGCGTAATATTATATAAGCACTGCTCTGTTTTATTATGTTGCATATTTTTAAAAAGGTATCGTTTTCATAGTAATTCCAGACAGCAAGCGTATGTGTCAGCCCACCTGCTCCATTAGGTCAGACCACCCCGATTATGGCTCTGCATTAGACAAATTAATTAATTAATTAAATAAAAATTTTGGATTTATCTCCTCAAACTGATTTTTAATGCGTATAGACTTTTGGAATGTAAACGGAGATAAATGTTATATAAAAATAATGACTAGGCCTATTGTACAATGATTTTGTTAAAAATGCTGGCACTGTGCTACATTAAAATGATTCACTAAACTAATTTACAGAGGATAACAAAAGGATTAAATGAAGGTAGAATAAGTAAATCAAACCACGAGTGGAAAATGAGCAATGAAAAGTGGCATCTGGAAAAAGTCATTGGGCTTTTACTTTGCCACTAGTGGTCCACTGTCCTCTTGCCATCTGGAAAGGTTGGTTTATATTCAGCACTGTACTGTACTCACATGGTACCGTAGGCCACTATGGATACCTTACTGCTGAAAAAGGTTACAGCGAAACATCTGTAACTATTTAGACACCGGACATCAGTTTTACATATATTTACATCAATCTATTAAGCCATAATAAAATAGACCAATACTGTAAAATATAACTATTGTTTTTTCATTATTGGACAAAACTGCTGCTGAATCTCCCAGGATGCAGAGTAATCTGCTCTATTTAAGCAATACAGTAAATTACCACAGTGTTTCTGCTATTAATTTACAGCAGCTTTTACGGTGTAGTTTGACGTATGAGAAGCATTTTAATTATACAGTGGATCCTTTAGGTTGGGTTTCATGTGACCCAGCTAGCTGTACAACCTGTTTGCTGTAATGATGAACTCCATCAAAATGCTGTTTCATAGCAACAAATCATCTGGTTTTCAGCTCCTGAGCTGTTGCAATGTTTGCACATGTTGCTTACAGCTGTTTCAGTGCCTGCACATGTACTTTCCAAAACCAGCGGTCTTGTAATTGGCTGAATCTGGCCTCAGAATGGCATTGTCAGCTGATTTTTTTTAAGTTGCTGCTGAATCATGCTGTTGCTGTGAGTACTCCACTCCAGGCACTCAAGTCGGACACAGCCCTGCCAATGTGTGCAAATGCACACCATGTACCTTGCTGTGTTTTATGAAGCAGGACTGGACATGGCAGTTGTCTGCATGTGGTTGTAGCTTTAACAGTTTTTGAGGGAGTCCTGCTGCTGTAGAATGAGACTGGCAAGCATGTAACAGTGCAAGCTGAAAGGTTGGGGCAGATATGTGTGTGTTTGAAAGTTGTTTCTGATGTTGACTTGTCTTTGTCATGTTTGCCATGTCTTTCACATGTCTCTTAATCCTGCATTGCAATAAGAGGTGGGTGATGTGGCAAAATGTATGATACCTAGCTAGATATTTAACTATGTGCATGTCTCAATACTGAGACAGCTGCCTTGCTCCCTACTCCCTACATAGACAGCTGTGTAGGTAATGTATACAGCATTTTAACCCTAATGGAACCTTATAAAACAATTTATTTAGTCTTGGTGTAGACTTAGAGTGACTAAATCAACAATCATTGGCATTTCTATTCAAATTACTCAAGTAACAATGTTTAACAACAGGTGTTTTTATAGCATAGTGCAAGCTACTACGTTCATAATGTCTGTCGTTCTTAATCTGCGACTTAACATATTGCTAAACATTAATGTTGAACACATTGTCATAAAAATCTGTTATTGATGCAAATACATATTAGATGAAAAAAGTGTTCATCTACAGTAGTGTTACAGGCCATACCATTGAGCCATTGAGTTTAGGGCGGGTTCCAGTAGGTATGGTCACTCAACAGCAAAACTATCAATGTGTCTGTCGTGCACATACAAGTGTGTAGCACATAAGGCACAGTAAGAAGGTGTTAATCTAATGGGAGGATGCCAGATGGGTTATGGTGTGGCTGGAGATACACATTCCACCTTTACCCAAAACAGTAAACAGTCAACAAATCCACAAACAGCTGGACTTTTCAGGTCTATTGTTGAGCACACTGAGGAACATCCACAGCACAGGCTTGATAATGTAAGAGGGGCCTTGAATATGATAACCTGTAAATCCCCTTAAGCAGCATACACCTCCACCAAACGTTTTCTTAAGATGTTAGGGCTGCCTGCAGATGTGTGTCACTTCATTCTATTTCTGGCATGCTTGCTCAATTCTCTTTAGGCAGGGTTAAAGTTCCGGACGCTGACTTGGCCATTCCAAAACACAACTCTTCCTCTTTTTCAATCGTTGGTTGGTTTACTTGTGTGCTTAGGGTCATTGTCTTGTCATTTCACCCAACGTCTTTTCAGCTGGAGGTCATGGACTGCTGCCCTTACGTTCTCCTGTAAAACGCTTTGATACACCTCGGAGGTCATAGTTCCCTCAATTATCACAAGCTGTCCAGGTTCTGAGGTGTCAGAGCATCCCCAAACCGTGTTTATCCCTCCACCATGCTTGGTATGAAGTTTTGGTGTGGGTGTGCAGTGCATGTTTCCACCAAACACAGTGTTGTCTATTTGCTAATTTTAGTTCATAGACACTCATTTAGAAGCATCTGGAACATCCAGGTGGCCTTGGCTAAACTTGAGATTGGCTGCAGTGTGACACACGAAGGACCTTTGCAGTTTATAAAGTCTTTTGTAGATCTTTTGTTGTTAACCTTGGGTTCTCTCTCACCTCTTTCAGTATTGTGCTCTTGGGGTGATCTTAACAGGATGCCCATTCTTAGGGAGGGTAGGAACAGTCCTGAATTATAAATGGTTAGACAAAAAGATTTTTACCCTTTAGATTTAGCAACGCTTTTGTAGCATTTCCACTTAATGTGTCTTTATAATATGTCTTCGGAGGCCTTCTGAAAGCTGTTTGGAAAGAGATATAGTTCACATCAACCGTTCTCTAGAGGAACAGGCTTGGTGTGCTTCCTTTGCTTAATAGGCAAAGCACATGTGAACCCCCCACTTCCAGTCTCATCCCTTTGGAACACATTTTGCCAGTTACCTTTTATGGAAAAGACATTACTACACAGATTCACCTGCTAGCCTGCACTATGGATGAAACCCAATGTGCTCAATATACAAGATTAAAATGAAAACTGTTTATCTGTTATTAGTTTAATTAGATTGTATGGTCTATTATTGGGACTTAAATATTGATCAGATCACATTTTAGAAGACAGAAAACCAGCGGTTCACTTTTATGTTTGTGCAAACGTAATATTCTCCAAGCTACGGCATGCTATGCAATATCTCTATTAAACTGCTGCTTAGTTATAGATTTGGCTGCTTGAAACTCCATTCCAACTCATCCCAAGGATGGAGCTTTATCCTCCAGATAATTCAGTTCCACAGGCCAGGGCTAGGGTGTGGGGGGTTCTTCATACCCCTCAATGATGATGGTAACCTTATGCTCATGTGAAGCTTCTCCAACATGTCCCATTCATTGGCAGTGTTTTTCTATGGCGATACAGGTAGAAGCTGTCTCTGTGAAGTTTAATGCCTGTGTCAGAAATGGGTACACTCGATTCAATTTGGAAATTTAGTGTATGCATCTAAATTACGCAAGGGCTAATTTTGCTCTCTTGGTAATGAAGCACGCTGCTGTTCAGTGTTCTGTACTGGTGAAACCAACAGTATGCTCAGGAAAGCATATTCTAATGTCAATTATAATATTGCCCACCCCTGCTGTAGAGCTTGACTTGTATGTACCCAGCTCAGATAAAGAAGAATGAGCTCCCTCGTGCCTGTGTGTTTGTGCTGATTGAGTGAAGGTAGGGTGTGTCCACTCACTGGAAAGGAAAAACAAAACTGTTCACTCAGACCAGCTGATTACAGGAGCTAGCTGGGCTCTTTCTCTCTTTCTCCCTCCCTCCCTCCCTGTCACCTGGCCAGCCTCCAGCCCCAGGCCTGACTCAGCATAGACAGAGCGAAAGAGAGGGAGGGAGCGAAAGAGAGAGAGAGAGACTACTGCTCCTCTGTCCTCAGATCAGTGTGTGATGCGGCTCGGCTGCTGAGAGCAGCGCAGCAGAGAGCTTGACACCCTGATCGCACGCACACACACATACACGGACCGTGTGGAGCCGCGCTTGGAAGTCTTTTGGAGTGAGTGAAGCTGGTGGTTTGGATGAGGGAGTGGGCATCTGATCTGCTGAAGAGGGGAATGGCTCTGGCAGTGAGAGACTCACTGTAACAGTCACATGTTTAACTTGTCAGTGATGCACACGGAGGCTCATGGAGGCCTCAACGGGCAGCGTGGCAGGTTGGTCTCTTGAGTTCGGATCTTTTACATCATTTGACTTTCTTTGGTGTTTCTGAGCTGCGTGCATGTGGGTTTTTCCTGTTTGTTCAGGCACATATCTGGGTGTGTTTAGTTGCTAAACTGAATAGAGTTGCTTTGTTTGTCTCCTGCATGCTTCCCTCTTCCCTTTGTTTTTATTGGGGTTATATGTCCTGTATGTTTTCCCTCATAGACCTGCCAGATACAGGTTGCTCCACTGTGGCTAGCAGGATGCCGTTCTGCAGCCAGGAGCAGGACGCTCCCCTCGGCCTTCCGGACATCACTGAGCTTAGCCTGGGCCTGCAGTCTCTTGGCCTGCCCTGCTGGGACCAGCCCTGGAGCTGCCCTGAGCCTGAACCTCCGGCACAGCCCTGCTCCCCTGCGACCAGTGAGTACCAAAGCCCCCGGTCTGTTTGTGTGGCGAACGTATACTTAATCACATTACTTTATATTAAGGGCTGATATGCAGGACGCAGATTAAGCTTAGTGTAGGACTATTGAAAAAGAAAAGCCCTTTTAGTCTAGGATTAGGCTTAATCTGGATCCAGGAAGCTATAAGTATTAAGCCATAAACCAAAGAACCAAAATTAGCCGAATGACAGTCAGCCCAGAGTTTTAAGGGGTTAATCACTTCATTCTTTCCATTTGTTTCACTGTGTTTCTGAGTCCATGTTAATGTCTGTGTGTATGCGTGTTGTACATGAGTATGTGCTGCCGTGATGATCGATGATTCTAGACTTTCTGGAATTCGTGGGTCTGTGTGTGTGTGAGAGATATGGAGAGAGAGAGAAAGAGAGAGTATGTGTTGGTGTGATGATAGATCATTCTGGAAGGTGTGAGCTCAGTCTTAGTGCTGTCTCATATCTTTAACTCATGCATGACTAATCACTTTTCCCCTGAGCCAGGCCAAACACACCAGCGCTAGCTGTTCTATTGATCCACTAGCGTTTGTTCAGGTCACCAAAACATGTGGTTTTTCAGAATGGCCAGTGTTTTAGTCTGATATTTGAAAAGGAACATTCGTCCTCCTGTTAAACTATGCGTGTCGCTTCTGATGGGATGTTGATCGTAGCGCATACACCCATCTAAATGTAAAGTCCCTATGTGCCTTACATTTGCTCTGCCCCAATTCTCCTAATAGAACAGATGACACAGACGCTAGCACAGCACAGCACCCGAACCAGCTCAATTCTGCTGTCTCATTCAGGGCTAATGTCACTCCAGGACGACTCTCTCGCCGACAGACTTCTTTAATACGCATCCAATCCGTGCTTCCGTGCCTAAATAGTACGATCAGGTGGATGTCTAGTAGATTTAACACTCATTTTCTTGAGATCATCTGACAGTTTGTTGTTCACTGTTGTTCCTCATGCCTTTATTCTGTTCTGCTTGATCTACCATTTAGTCCAGGTTTATTTGGAGCACTGTATATTGAAACGTGTATTTCTATTTTTTATTACTTTTAATTTTCCTATATGATATAAACACAGCAGCTGTCACCTACATCAGGCAAACATGTCATGATGTGTGGACGAATATACATACCTTCATCACTTCATTCATAAATTGCTGACTTTTTTTACATTAACTTGCATTAAGAATATTTTGTCTTCTTCTGTAAAGTTACTGGTTTTAAAGGTAATTTTTTTCTATTCAACAGTGACGGTGTGTATATGTCACCCCACCTATTATATAACATGTCAGAACAAATACAGATCATTGATATCTCAAAATCTGGTTAAAAGAACACAAGCTTTGGTTGCCATGCTCTCCATGGCTCCCCCATCTATCACATGGATTTGTTAAATTCCATCATCAGCATTCCTCATTTAGTACAGTGTTCCTGTGAGGAAAGGTTAATAGCTAATAGAGGAAAACGTTAAGCAAACACATCAACATGCATCAAATCCATTACTATGTTCATGTTATTGGTATTTATTTCAATGTTAGTCTTTTCAGAGCAGAGAAAGATGTACTGACCAGTTAAACGGCTTTTTAAATGTAGTGTTTTTAGCTGTCTAATAACTGTGCACATTTTATATACACTGTCTCACTGTATTGTCTATACTATCTGCGTGTGGCAGTGCTGGGGTTGTTGACCAGTCCTCTAGGGAATGCGCTGGACAGACCACAGAGCTATCAGAGCCAAGGCTCTCTGGGCGGAGGGGACCTGCTGGAACATTTCCCTGGCCTGGCCCGCATTACTCCAGCAATAGAGTCTCGTTCTCTGCTAAACTCTGGATCCAGCAGCCCTGTGGACTCTGAAACCAGTGGCATCTCCTCTGGTTCTGACCACCTGGTGAGCAGTGTTGAATTTCCAGTCGTTCCTGCGTCTGTGGATCTGGATTCAGAGACCCACTAGTGTAGAATCAACTCTCCATACCGAGTAATTTATTTTTCTAGCAAATTACAGGCACGTTAGACAGGGATCGAAAAATTAGACAGGGATTTAAAAGGGGGGACCATGTACTTTTGATTAATGGCTCCCCTTTGTTTAATTAATTGGTTGTAACATAATCTCAGCATGAGCCATGCCTGACTAAGGTTTTCCCATAAGCTGTTGAAAAACATTTAAGCACACATTTCGTTTTTCAGTGGCAAACAAGAAATATTGACGATCAGAAAATTTTAATTCATTATTTATTATCTGTAATTGTAAACAACCTCATTAGAAACTAGATGTTTATTTTCTTTTGATTGCTAAAGCTAAAAGGGCTTATTGGAGCCATTATAATCAACCTGAAAGCTTTTAAAGTAAATTTTACCAGATGTCCTTGCAAAACGTTTACCTGGTGACCTAGACTGGGTTCTGGGTCAATCATCCATTTAGGGTACGGAGGCAGCTGAGCATTCACCAACCTCTAGATTAACTATGACAGTGATGTTTTACCACACATTTCTGAGACAATATTGCTACACTGAACACAATTGCAGTTACATTGCAGGGTTTCTTTCTCTTGCAGTCTAGTCTGCGGATCTCTCCTCCCATGAACTTCCTCCTGTCTGGCACTCAGAAAGATGCTGTGAAGCTGGGCATAGGGCACAGAGAGGAGCCCATCTCTGCTCTTACCGCCACCCTCCCAGCTGTGCCTGAAGGGTCACTGGCCAAGTGCTGGACAAAAACATCCACCTGGCCAAGCTGGGACACCCTGGGATCGCCAGACCACTCCTTCAGTATTGAGAGGAAGGCTCAGCTCCACAGGCAGGCTGCAGGTACTCTTCTGTTAACATTAGTTACCAACAGTGTTGAGATATATATATGAGTCATTGGTTATTTAGCCTTAAGTATGATCCACTGCCCTTCACAGCAACAAATGAGGCCACTTGTACTTGGGCTGGACAGCTCCCCCCACGCAACTACAAAAACCCCATCTACTCTTGTAAAGTGTTTCTTGGAGGAGTGCCATGGGACGTCACAGAAGGTAAGTAGTGTTCAGACATACACTCACATATTGTCACTATTGGAACAAAACCTCTCCTTATTTTGTATCATTTGACATTGGCACCTGCTCTAAGTCTTTCTTTTCACCTGCAAAGGTTTTAACACTGACACCGCACACAAATTATATTGATCCTAACCTTTCTAGTTGGTTGAATCCACGGGTGGGGAACTGAGGGCTGGAGGCCAGCTCAGTGTCTATGAAATTCCCTAATTGAAAGATGACCTATAATTCACAGGTGAAGTGTGGCAAAATCACTTTTCCTTATGTGATACATATTCAAGGGGTAATAGAATGGAAAACTGCATTCACATCATCATACTTGAAACGTGAGAGTTCAGTATGTAGAAATGACGTACTATGAAACTTGAACATGCTTCTTCCTTCCAATACAAATCCTGTGTGTGTAAAAGAGGACAGCAAAACGAGCCATTTCCAAATTCTTAGATTGTTACCTAACAGTCCTCACTCAAAATGGCACCCCCTGGAAACAGACAACAGAGCAACAGCAGTGGTGGATTATACGTGCAGAAACCTTCCTCTCCAGACTGTGAGGGGAATGTCAGCACTTTTCATACCCTGAACGGGAAGTCTGAATGGGTACGGTTGATATTCATCTTTGACTTCTTGATCAAATGTTCCATTCCACCTTAAATGTGACAGCTTTCTCAGGCACCAGAATGTAACTGCAGCACCATTTGAGGCGGAACACAATAATTCACAAAACAAGCTGGTGAACACAAAGCCAACGTCAGCACCCACATCTTTCAGACAATCTTGGACAATTTTAATTGTAAGATGTTAGTTCATTCAGCACAATTCCCTCACACCTTGGGCAATACTGTGGCTTTGAGGCTTTTAGCACAGACAGGGAAAGAGATCCGCAATTACACCTTAAGTAGTGTTACAAACCCAACAGCAAGTAGTTGCCACACTTTTTAAGGCACGAAGCCGACTCTTCAAATCACTATTACGGTCACTATTAATTTACACCTCTGACTTGCAGCAATGTGCATTGTGTCATCTAAAGAAGATTTAAAGTTCCCTCTCTGTAATGTGGTGGTCCAGTGTGTTTGGGTGACAGTCATCATGTACAGCCATTACGAAGGACCTGCCAGACTGCAGTTCTGCTCCATATGCTGATGCACAGAACCCTTTTAAATTTGGTAGTAAATAAAAACATGTTTCTGTTAATGTGTCCGTGTTTGTCTCTGCAGCCAGTCTTCTGAACACATTCAGTGTTTTTGGACCCCTAAAGGTGGAATGGCCTGGGAAGGATGGCAAGCACCCTCGATGCCCTCCTCAAGGTAATGAGCCTTGTGGTGGTAATTTGTTTATATACACATATATACACTTCTGCTTAAATTTAAACGTATAGTTAACACTTTACATGAAGTGTTGACTAACTGACATGAAGTAATACATTAACAGTAGTTGACTAATGTTAAGTAAACATGGTACAACTGTAAACATGTAGTAGTCACTTGCTTACATTTGTTAAGCATTGTAACCACTGTTCATGTATTACCTCATGTTAGTTAGTCGGCACTTAAATTGGTAAAGTGTTACCAATTAATGCTATTGTATTCAAACAGTAGTCTGCAGCACACAGTGTCATTTATGGGGTTTGCCAGCATTCACTTTAAGACTGAACATTCTCTGTAGGTTACGTGTACCTGGTGTTTGAGTCTGAGAAATCAGTGAAAGCTCTGCTTCAGGCCTGCACCCAGCGCCTTCTACATCCCAGCGACTATCTGGAATACTACTACAAAATGTCTAGCAAAAGAATACGATGCAAGGATGTGAGTATCGCATTCAAACGTTACCATTTCTTTTAGAATTCTCAGAGTATGTGCTTCAGCTGCTATCACAAACAATTTTGTCAAAGTAATTCACGGCTATTATCATTGTTACATTAAGGGATCATGGCTGTATTTAATATGTTGTAAGTTAAATATTATTTGACCATACAAATTTAGCAGTGCTGCCCTGCACTGAACTGTACTTTTCTGATTTGCCATTTTATTGGCCATGTGGGCCTTGTGGACCTCATTATCACACATACTCGACTCATAGCATCAAAGGATACCACTGTTTCACTCCCAGGTGAAAAATGAAGCTTATATATAAAAGCAAGATGTAATTTCAGCTGATGTGACGCTTTTTCTGTCACCAGTAATTAAAAACTCCAGTTTATTAAAAAATTCCAGTTTGTCCATCGTCTGTATGTTTGTTCTGCCTTGTTTCTTAGCTGTCTCTCTCTCTTTCCTTTCACTTACATCGGTGGACTGGTGGGCTGGCCCTTCCCTTTTGAGTCCAAACCAGACCAAAGAAAGATTTCAAGCTGTTAGAAGGATTGTGATAAAACTCTTTCCCCCTCTCACAGGTGCAGGTGATTCCATGGGTGATCACAGACAGTAATTTTGTGCGCTGCCCCTCGCTGCGGCTGTTCCCCAGCAGAACAGTGTTTGTGGGAGCTCTGCACGGCATGCTGAACGCTGAAGCTCTGGCCCACATCATGGAGGAACTGTTCGGAGGGGTCACTTACGCTGGGATCGACACAGACAAGCACAAATATCCCATAGGTCTGCCATTAAATCATTAAACCGTCTGTTTGTGCATCAGGAGGATTATACGCTGACTGCTCAGGTCATGATATCTGTTTTTTGCAGGATCGGGACGTGTGACGTTCAGAAATCAGAAGAGCTACCTAAAAGCAGTGAGTGCTGCGTTTGTGGAGATCAAAACCACAAAGTTCACCAAGAAGGTGAGAGCAGAGGATGTCATCTGCATTCTGAAGATGTACAGTCTTCCTGGTGGTCACAGAATAATTGTTCTCTATGGTGTATCTACTTTCTCATGCTGTTATCTTTCACCCGGTTTAGGTTCAGATTGACCCATACCTTGATGACTCCATGTGCCAAGTATGTAATCGTCAGCCAGGCCCGTTCTTCTGCAGAGACCAGGTGAGAACGCGATGCTATGCAGTATTAGCTGGTCTGAGCTCTGCTACAGTATAATGGTATGATAAATTGGGCAGTTGATATTTAAATTAATAACATTAATAAACATAAGCTATCCTACACTGAAAAAAAACCCTCTGATATTCTGTTTCAACTGGACCCTAACGTTACAAGAAATGGAATTTTATAGTACAGTAGTGTGAATATCAAAATATTACAAACAATTTGGAGTTTTTGAAAAAAAAAACATGTTAAACTGATTTTTATGAATAATCCTAACATGGCAGGATTATTACATACATGAAAGTTAATTTTAGTGCACAAAAAAGGTCATAGTTGTAATTAGTGCTATGTATGTAAGCCAAGTGGCAGTAAAACCTGTACTTTGCATTGGTAGCTTGAATGGTTAATGAATATCGTAGCCATCCTAACAAAACCACACATCTAGTAAATCTGGCAAAAACATACTTAACTTGTGAAGTATTACATTTGCACCATTTCTACTATCATAAATTGTTCACACTGTGTAAATATCAGCTGCTGTGGTCACATGATGTCAAAAATAAATAAAAGGTCACCGATTATGATGTCCTGTATATGGTTTTGATGATACTCAAACATACTATTGTGTGCAGATTTGATTGTTTATGATTAGGCATCGCCATTGATGAAAAACAGCTGTATTTGTGAGATTAGGTGTTTGAAGGGTATCATAGTAACATCAAGTGTCCGATGGTGAATGTAATTCACGTTTCTCTGTTGCTCTCGCAGGCTTGTTTTAAGTACTACTGCCGCTCCTGTTGGCACTGGCAGCACTCTATGGATGTGCTGAGTAGTCACCGGCCCCTCATGCGTAATCAGAAGAGCCTCACCTCAAGCTGAACGGGCAGTGCCAACCACAACTCTGCTGCTAACCCAGAAGGCTCACCGGGCTGAGGGAGGTTAACTGTGCCATCCACTTCCCTGAGCTGATAGAGCCAGGAGAGGATCACTGTAGAAAGTTCTAGTGTTGCACTGCTTTCTCTTTTTGCTGTTTACTCGTTCACTAAGGCACTATGCAGACAGAGGGGCTGGGTGATGGTGACCCATTTGCACAGATACCCAGACAACCATTCCCATGGAGATAACCCTGGATTTCTGCAGGTGGCACTACAGAAAAGCCTTCCTGATTTTAGAGATATTCTCTCGTTTTTCTTGTTTCAAATTTTTTAAAGCCTCGCATTGACACTCACCACGCAAGTCTGGGAGCCTCTTCTGTTGATTATCTTTATTATTTTGTGGCAGGCCGGCTTGCCTTTTTATTTTCGAGTTTGGATTCATTTTTAGTTGTTACCTGCAGTATTCGGCTGAGGCATGTACCCGAACTGATCTGGTGTTTTCTTTTACCTAGTATTTGCCTTATAGGCTCTACTCTCACTAACTACCTGGGGTAGACGTTTGTGACTTTTGTTGCTGTTTTAACTTTTATTTTAACAAGTAACATAAAATGGTTGATGCATGATCTGGCTATGCAGCAGATCCGCTCATTAAGTATCCCATCTTTGAATGCCACTGCTGCTATCACCAGTCAGATATACATGGTAACGACGTTGGAACGGACTTTGACCTTTGAGATTGTGGACTGTACATAGTTTTAATCAAATTGTTGCACTTTTATTTAATTTGCACTTGGGGAAACGTGGGATACGGTGGTTTTAATTCCTCTCTGGTAGAACGGGGCAGGCATGACCCTTTCTTTTCCTTTCTTGTACTGTTGTGTTCCTGTTGAATGTAGAGTTGCTGTTACTAGGCCTGTGCATTGTAAACCATCAAATGCAACATAACTCCCCGTTTTTTATTTGGACTCTAAAGCTCTGTGCCAAAGACCTAGTGTCACGTCTGTCTGTCTTATCCGTCTGTCTGCCTCTCCTCCTGCCGGTCTCTCTTTGCCCCTCTCTCTTGCTTTTCGATCAGGTTTGTTGTGCTGAGCTTGTTGCCTGGCCCAGCTGCTTTTTAGAGTTTAAAAATCTCTACCTCATTGGTCTGCAAGTGTTGCCATGGTTCCCTAAAATGGAGGTTGTTCCAGTTGGGCACAATAAAGTTATTGAAGCATTACAGGTTTGTTCTATTCATGTCTGCAGTATAATCTTTAAAACGCCTCTGGAAATAAAGACACTCATATTATCAGTTTAGCACCGTAGCACATAAATTATTATAAAACTGCAGTACAGTTAAAATAAGCATTGTTGAATGTTTCATTATGCAAATAACTAAATGCCCATCATTAACTATCATATATTAAGGGACATCCAGCATTTCTAACCTAAACTGGATTAAGTGCATGTGTGCAATGCAGTTATAAGGTGTTGATTGGCAGTGCTGCAACATTATGGCGGCTTCGGTCTTCAAGGTGCAATTTTGCAGGCTGCAAGATGCACACTTCAAACTAGTCCCAGTTTGGCCAAGATTGCAATCGACAGATTTGTTTTTAAAAACGTGAAATCAACATTTTGTCTGATTTTATGAGGTAAATAACGCGAGCCAGGTAAGTGCTCTCATGCTACATCTTTAACAAACTTTCAGATCATAATTATACATGGTGCATTGTGTAAAATATATAAAAACATTAAAATGCCAGTTCGCTGTGGTTTGTGAGCTTTGAGTTAAAAAAATAAATCAGCCAATTTGGCTGTAAAGAAACCAGAATCAAAACTGTCCATAAAAATAATAAACACACATTCAAAACATCTGTTCCTCTTGAATCAGAAAGAATGTTTGTTTCAGTAAGGCCAGTCAAATGACCCACCTGGAAATTTTGACTAGCTTCATGTAGACTGAACAGATTCTAGTGTTCCAGGAAAGTCCTGTTACTTCTGGCTGGGAGCACAGGCTGTTAAACTGCTCAGTGTCCATTCAGATCATGTTTGATCAGGTGTGTTTGGTAAGTCTCTGTGTGTGTGTTGTCTTATGTTAACTGTAAGTGTGTTTCATGTCAAGTCTGTCTGTTTGGTTCGAGGTAGCTGTAGAGCTGCTAGACCCCCAGCCAGCAGCAAAGCCGATACCATCAGTATTGGCACAGCACAGTTAGAGTCCACAAGCTGGCCAAAAACTACATTTCCCATGATCGCCGCCACTCGGCCCACTCCAGTGAAAAAGCCCAATGCAGAGGAGCTAAAAAAGAATAATAGAGTGATCATTCTGATTTATTCAGGACACAGGTATTTACTTAAAATAAGTTTTTAAAAAATCTGTTTATTGCTAGACTTTCCAGTGTTATTATGATTAAGAGAGAAGAAGCGAATACTGCAACTGCAGCAGACTGTCAGTGGGGATAGTTACCGTAGCTGTGTGGGGTAAAGTTCAGTGCCCACTACATCCAAAGCGTTCCAGGAGATGACAGAGACGCCACTGAACACACAGGATATTAAGAGACTCTGGCTTTTAGTCTTCACCACATAAATCAGGAACACACTCACGCTGGACACCAGCAGACTTCCAGCTGAGAGAGACCAGTCAGAAAACAAAATGTTTACGTACATCTGAGATTAGCTTTGGGATTTAAAATCAGCATGATTCAAACTTCCCTTTTCAGGCTTCAGTGAAGTATAACCCCACGAATAGATAAATGCAAATGCTTCTACTAAATAAGGACACCAAGACTGAATGGTTACTTACAGAGGAGGAACTTCCCTCCCACTGTGTCCATCAGCAGGATGGTGAATATGTTTCCAGGTAGGTTAGAGGCTGCTATCACAAAGCCCTCCATATAAACTGTAAACAGTGCAAATGTATGTATTTGAGTTATGCCATAAATACTGCTTGTAATAATAGCAATGCAATGACATCTAGGATCACATATAGTTCTTTTAATTATCCACCTGCAGTTTTTACTGGATAGCAGCTCTCATTCTCTTGACTTTGAGGTTGAGACATGTTGCCACATGGAGAACCTCCATCTTCAGCTCTCTTGAAGAGCTCAGGAAACCACATCCACAAACCATAATACCTATAAAATCAATTGTGTTTTGCTGTAAAGTTAGCATTTTGGAGACACAATGACTTGTTACAACAGTGAAGATACACATTAAATACACCTCAGGGAATTTCCCACACATACCCAAATGATATGCAGTAGAAAATGATCAGCAAGGCAATGCTCCTGGAGAGCAAGGGACCGACGAACAGCTGTCTGATTGGAGCCAGTCCCTGGGGCATGGGGAAAAAAGAAACACCTTGGACTCTGGGCTCTAGGTTATATAAAAGCATCCGCCTTATTCTATTTAAACTCAGGACTTTTTACTTTGCCATAAATGCAGAAAACTGTTGCCACAGAATAAATTTGCTCCCTCAAATTAAGATCTTCAGGGCAACAGTGCGGAATCTGAGCATGCGAAATTACACTACAACATTAAAATAGCATACAGTCATACCAGAAACATGACTCCACGCAAATATTACAATAATAATCTCTGTGTCTTCACCTACTGTCTAGCACAAGAACAAGCTGAGTCATGTGCAAAGGAACCTTACCCGTTTAAATAAACAGGTTAGACGTTCACAGCAACTACACGTTCTGATGGGATCCATGGCATCTTCTTTCGGGGTAACGAGTAGCCCAGACGCCTACAAACACACAAACACAGTCAGCTTCTACACGAATCAATGTGTGGATCCACTATGCAACTAGAAAAACAGAATAACATGAGAGCAATGATGCTAACTTGTAAGTAACAGATTTGCTTTTTGCTTTGATGAGCAGAGCTCTGAGAATTTTCCATTGAGCCAATCACAGCATCACTGATTTCCAAAAGGATTCACAGGGGTCAATCCGTACTGCATGAATGCGTCTGTAGTGGCATTGTGACAGACAGGCTCATCAATTCAGATCAGTTATAGTGACCCATAAGGAATGACCAATTCTGGTAGGGTTGATTAATACTTATATGTCCGGAAGTTTGCAGACACTGTTGCTCATCCGGTTTATTCTCCCTGTGCTGCAGTAACAGCCTTCTAGTCTTTTAGGAAGGCTTTACACTAGACGCTGGAACATTACTGTGAGAATGATACTGTTAGTTAGCATTAATAAGGTCAGATACTGATGTTGGATGATTAGTGCCGGATCACAACACCACTCCAAAGGTACTAAATGGAGCTCCGTCCTTCAGAGGAACGCCGAGCTAGTGGATATTTGTCATTGCAAATGGTCATGTGCTGCTGCTTCGGAGCATCGCAAACTATTAGCAGTGCTTTTTAAAGATGATTTGAGTTGTGGGTGCAAGATGGCTGCAGCAATGGCTGCTCTTTAAAGTAGGTCAATTCACTAAGTAGTAGGAGTGGCTGGATACTTCCAGGCATACTGTGTGTACTACACAGCTTTTCATTGTGTGCCTGGCCCTATTCATTATGTGTAAGCCACTATAATTAATGGTAAACATTCATTCAAACATAAGCAAACAGTACAAGACATGGCGACAGGCTGTTCATACAGGGAATGGTTTGCGGCTTCCTCTGTGGTTAAGTTTGTACATCAGCTGGAACACAGTCAGTGCCTCCTCCTCTCTTCCAGCCTGAGTGAACGAGGAAAACACAAGCACACACATCACACAAGGTTGGAGCTCTTTGCACCTTTGCTGCAAATATGTGGCTAGTCAAGCCATTCCAATGGCAAATGTGTTTGGTAAAAGCTCTGTTGATCCAAGTGCCAAAATGAAAGAACATTTCACAAAACTGAATTCCTTCAAGACCAAACCTCGGAGCGTCTGGACTCAAATGCTAGTTGAGTGGCGCTCCTTTTTACGTTAATGCTTATATAATTCTACTCCATTTAGACCCGAAGTGGTTCAGTGAACACAAAGAAGGCATGCAAAAACATGCGAAAAACAAACATTTACTGCATGAGAAAAGCTTATTTCATGTGCACATCAGAGACCACCTTTTCAGGTCAGTGAGTACAAATATGTCTTTCTTCACAAGGTTTCTCTGAGGAGAGTGTGAAGATGAGTTCTTCTGACTGGAGCGCCAAAAACGATTAAAAGATGCAAAGAAAGTGGGCTCTCTTATAAAGTGCTGTGCAAGACCTGGAAAACCACCAAAACTGGCTTCACCATTAAAGATCTAGCTCCACTCTACCTGATTAGGATACAAAAAAATGTCATATTTCCTGTCCATCCCTCCACTGTGAGAAGACAACTCAACACTCAACAGGTACACCTTTAAAATGATTCCACTGAGGAAACTTAGCATGTCAAGCCACAAAGCTGCTGGTGTTTTCACAACAATAACCTGACCACCCTAGAGTTCAGACTGTGTCCTAGTAGATAGATCCCAGAAGAGTCTCCGGAGGATAATACAGCTCTATATGTGCAAATTTTGCTGGTTATTTAGTCTGAAGATCCACACTGTAGAAATATCATCATGCAGTATAGTACCTCCATGAGGAAGCGAGGGCTCTCTGGCATGGCCAGTCTAAAGATGAAGGCTGAGGTGAGGCTGGGGATGGAACAAAGCACCACAAACACTCTCCAGCTTTGGAAATCCACCCAGCCCAGGTCAACATGAAGAAATGTCCTGGGGATGACCAACCAAGCGACACCTACATACAAACACATACGTACACAAACATAAGGGCTGCGTCTTTTTCCCTCTTATATTTTCTGTTCAGACTGTTTCTTTCTTTACAAAGCAAGACAGCAAAGCAGTTTTGCAGTCTCACTTTACATGCACACACTGGCTTCTGCCATGAGGACTAAATGCCAGGCATTTCATTAGTGTGCCAGTGCCAGATATCCCCAACACACACACACACCCACGCACACACACACACACACACACACACACACACACACACACACACACACACACACACACACACACACACACACACACACACACACACACACACACACACACACCACACAGTAATAGCAAGAACAGAGTACAGAGCTCAGCTGGATACAAAGCTGTCAGGCTGCATCAGAGAGATAGCAGACAACAACAGAAAAAGCTGTATAATTGATCTGCAGGCTCATAGTGCAAACCAAAGCAAATAAGGACAATACAATCCACCATCCCATTCCTAATATGGGCACACCCTCAGACACATTTAGTCAGCTTTCTCATATCTTTCCTTATCCCACTCTTTCTCCTATCATGATTCTCATTTCAGGATATTTATTAGTCGGTCTTGTGGATTTTGTTATAGACCACATCCTTTGCTGGATGAATAAAGAGATAAACATCATCATTAGGAAGATCAGATTTAAAGCAGTTGATTATTGTTTTTGTGTAGAGCCAATAATATCTGTCTGACCCCAAAGGGACTTTGCCTGCACTAACCCACACTTAAGTTTTGACACTATGGCAGAGATTGTCAATGCATTGTATTGCAGAAAGCTCTACTCCATACACCGAAAACCCATCATCATCTGTTACTACATTAGAATCTCAACAATCATCAATACCTGCTAACACACAGAGACAAGATCAACATCACACAAATATGACAAACTTCACCCTCCTTTAGGCTGACCTGATCATTCCAGAACTAATGTTAGACTCGCTTACAGACAAAACACTGTTCAATTGTCTTCCACGAATCTTCCCAGCCCCAATAACTCTGCTACAGACTGTCTGGGGTAACAACTCTCTTCATCGCCTCAAAATTAATTAAAAGGCTAAACTGCTAAAGGCTAGATAGCCAGTCATATAAAAAATATGTTCATGGTTGGAATGGTTTACCACATGTTTACATAGCATATCAGTACATTCCTATTTTATCACTGTTGTACCTGCTGCTAAAATGTTTCCAGCCATCCAGAAAGTGGCGAGAGCGCTGATCATGGCCCCTCTGCGCAACCTTGGCTGGAACTCAGAGAAGTAGGAGAAGATAACTGGGATGGAGCCGCCCACACTAGAAATGAAATACACCATTACTGTGAAAAGTGACATTAGCTACAGTAGGTCATGTCGTTCACAAAGACAACTCCAAAGAGTATATCCTCTGTTGTAACAGCCTGTATGTTTCCTGTATGTTTCCTATCAGAACTTTTTATAGAATTTTCCTCCAAAAAGCACTTTTGGTCTAATATTGATTTGGTCAGCTTCAGGAAAACTTGCCATGCATGGGAGTTAATGACATGATTCCTGATGACCGTTCCTCTGAAGGACAGCAGCTGTTTTAGAATGTTCTGAAAGATACTTACCCAACTCCACTGAGGAACCGCAGCAGCAGGAAGAGCCAGAAATTTGGTGCTAAACTAGCCACCGCACCAAATGTGCCATTGACTGCCAGCGAAATGACCAGCACCCTCTGACGGCCCCTCTGATCAGCCAGATTTCCCCACATGTACCCACCCAGCATCATTCCTGCACAGGGAAAAAAGCCACTTTACACCAACAAGAAAAATGCAAAAGGTAAAAATAAAGTTCACAAATAAAACTTTCTTTGACAATATACAGCTGTATCCAAAGGTTTGAACATCACTGCTTAAATGGCACATGTTGTTGATATTTGAAGTGAAAAGAATAAAAAACGTTATAAATATCCATAAAATACTTAATATAATATGTGCTGTAACATTTCGCTGTTTTATTTTTCCCAGTATGTTGAATTCAACAAATGAACAAGAATGCATTAATGTGGAGATGTGTTCTCTGTAGAAGGTTTGTTAACCTTATTTTTTTTTTGTCTAAAACATAAACAAAACTGCTGCAGTCCAGGTACCTGCAAAGCTACTGAATGCAGAGTTAGGTTTTAGTCTAGACAAACCTTTACACATCTTTCTCTAAATCTCTAATTCTCTTTTTAAATAAAGATTCAATGCTCTCCCTTTCTGTAATTACCAACACTGCGTGAGTGTGAGGTGCTGTTTGTGGGTGTATTTACTGACCGTGACAGATCACCTGACTAAAGCTATTTGGTTGGTATTTTAAAAGGCACTGTATTTTGCTACCCAGCTCATTATTATAAATACATCTGTGTACAAGTATTGAACTAACCAGTACTATGCACATTTTAGGTCATTTTCCTGTCATGTGGAGTGAGCTTAACCAAATATAGAACTAAATTTGATGAGCCAGTGTTGCTATTTCCTTTTTCCCTTCCTTCCAATGTCTGAAACATGACTGTAATGAGACACAGCAAGACATTCAACAATATGCACACAGTGCATACATCATGCCGGAAAGACTTTTTTAAATTACTGTCATGTTTCTATTGCTCTTCATGTCAAAGGGCTCACATGAACACAGAGGGGAAAAGGCTAGCCTTGTCTGAGCAAATTACTTTATTACTGTATTATGTCACTGGTTCCTCTTGCAAAACAGGGGTCACTGTTCATTAGTCTACCTACTGAACACCTGTGCAGTAAAAAAAACAAAACAAAAAACTTGGCACTATTGAATATTTACCTATTTCATAGTTACACTGTGTTAAACCCTCAAATATTTAACTTGTAACAATGAGCATGCAGTGGGAGTCTGGAATTAAATAAAGGTCTAAAATGTAACAGATTGCTGACTTAATTTCTGCGACTGACCGAGGAATATGCTGGCAGTGAGTAATCCCATATCTGCAGAGCTGAGCTGCAGGTCACAGCGGGCCGTGGGTAGCAAGAAGGACACACACAGTATCTCCACTGCATCACTGGCATTGGCCCAGCCACACACCAGCAACAGCAGAACATGGAACACACCAAACCCTGGGAACAGAGGATGGAGTATCTTTGACACTAAACATGTTTTACACATTAATATAAGAATATTTTACAGAGATGAAAACATTGTATATTATTACATACTACACAGGGCAGGTAATAAAATTCACTTTAACACAGGGCAGTGTGTGGGCAGGAACCTGGCAAAACGATATGTACTGCAATTTATTAGATTCAAGATTCAAGTGTTTATTATCATATGCACAGAGAAACAAGCAGTTGCACTGTACAATGAAATTCTTACTCTTCACTCGCTCATGGACTACAAGTACTAAACAATTACAACATAAATACTATGTACCAAATAAGAAAGAAAAGACTAGAGAGAAGAAAAATATATGTATGTATATAAATGAAGAAAAATTACAATATATGCTGTATAACACTGAAAGGCACAGGAGCAGAACATATGTATGGTATGCAGTATTAGTGCAAATGACAGAACGATGCAACAGCAGCCACATATAGACTCAAGTATCCTTGTGTGATATAGTGTGATACTCGATCATCAAGCAGATGAGCTACGATCATCAGGCAGAGGAGCTCATTTAGTGGCAGACTGCTGTCCCAGTCCTGCTCCACAGACAGACTCAGGAAGTCTTTTGTCCCTCAGGCCATAAGACTGTTCAACTCCTCTCAGCACAGCAAATGAAAAACTCTGTAACACTCTTTCATTCCGGTCACTCCAATGGACACACCCCCATCTCTGCACACACTCCCTCCTAAATGCCCTATTTCTATTTCTATTTCTATTGTATTACCGTTCTGTACCACTGTTTACATATTTTGCACTGCTAAATTATTTATTTTACTGCGTACTTGCACTGTATGTATGGCTGACACCAGCCATCTTCTCTATTGCACTATCTATATGGCTGACATCAGTCGTCATCTTATTTTGTACAGCAAATGGTATACCACTACCTCTATTATACTCCACATACTTTATAGTGTATCTTTGTCTCTATCTGTATCACTCTGTCTTGTGCTTCTCTTGTTACTTCTGTGTCCATCTGCTACTGGATGCCTTGAATTTCCCTCTGGGATCTATCTATCTATCTATCTATCTATCTATCTATCTGTAAGCAAGGTGATCTATCAAGACTTTCAAATGACAATTTTACAAACACTGTCATTGTACAAAAAATCCACCAACATATATACTGGTTCGTACTGAACGTTAGCAGTGCACATTACTGGTAATTACTGTATTGGCGTGGAAGAATCTAAAGGTGAAGAACACTGCTATCTAGCAACAAATGTAAGAAATCCTTGACTCGCAAAATATTGATAAAAACAAAAATATAAGTATAATACCCCAGTATTCTACATTTTCCTACACCACTATTTGAACAGTGAAGTGAAGTTGAGGAACTAGCTAAAGGAACCTTAGACAAACAGGAACTGATTTCCTGCATAAGTCAGATGTTCTACATGATCTGTTCTACACTTGCAGAATTACTGACTTGTTTCCAATGGTGGTGAAATGTCTGCAGCCCTTTAAAGCACCCTTGCACAAAGTTAATATGCCGAAAGGTTAGGAATATGCTGTCTGATACTCATGACACTGTTTTCAATAGTTTGTGATAAGATTTGGGTCATAGTTGGAATAGGACATGCAGGGCATTGTAAGGAAATACAGTCCCAACATAACACATTAAACCTGTGTGTGTATTGACTGGTGCAGCTGACACGTGCAGAAACGAAGAACTATCTGCATAACAGCCCTTTAAGCTTCCCCTTGCACAGGACTCACTCAAACGCTAATACAGACAGAGCAATCCGGCAGAGATCAGCTCATACCTGCTTCCTCAACCGCCTCCTCATAATTCAGCTTCGGCTGGTCATCAGGACTCCTGTCAGAGGGAGCACCATCGCCTGTTAACCAAACACAAGTTACTTTGGCTGCTAAAAACAAGAGAGTGACAAGGTCTGTACACAAACTTAACTGTTTACCGTTAACTGTTTACCGTACCTGTTCGATTAGTCAACCAAAAACTGCACTATCGAGTCATATGAACGACACTACAACATCCCCACCATACTGTATAAGAGAGAGGTGATGTGTTGAGCTCAGGTCCTACCCTCGGGTTGTGAATCTCTGTCTGTATCTTCTCTGTCACAGCCGAGCAGCGGCTGCCTCGCTTCGTCTCCTCTCTGATTCCGTCGAGACATTAATCACTGAGGTTAACCACGGAGATCACGCTGAGTCAGGCTAACTGCACAAACCATAGCTGAGGTGTTCTGAGAATGAATAGCATGCAGCAAGATAAAAAAAAAAACCCGCTGTGGTAGAGAACCAAGTCATAAAGTCCACCCTGCAACTTCCGCCACCGAGACTCCTCACAGTTGTAAACAAAGCGCGGAATTATGGGTAATTCCTCAGTAGACGTTACACGTGGCAGTGTTCCTATTAGCGTCATGTACACTTGAACACTAGCTAGTCCAATTCAGTAAGAAAAGCCTCCCACACGCTAGACTCTCAGTGCCCGGGCTCGATATCGGGTACTACCGGTGTGGAACACGTTCGGGCGGATAGGATTCAGAGTTGAGAACCTGAGCTAAACGTTCTAGCTCAAACTCAAGGGAGCAGTACGCAGATTGGAGCGCATCCAGTATGTGAGCTCGCTTTTTAGGAGACTCTGTTGGTGTAAAAGGGAACTCCACCTGCTGTTCAAAATTTCTGAATAATTCAGCCGGTTTCATTCAGAGAGGTTTGATGTGAAGTGGTCAACTGTAGAGAAACTAACAGACTCGGGTTTCTTTACAGTGATGGTGATGATGAGGTGAGGAAACTCGCAACATAACTGGTCTATTTAATAGTTAATAATGGTTGTTAATCCGTTACCTACCTATGACTCTCCAATACACATAAATCCCACAAATGGACTGAAATAAATTAATTACAATACTTTTAAGCAATAATCTTTTCACAAAACTAATACAACATTGTGTTATACATCAGACAACATACACTTATACATTTAATGTAAAGACTGCATATGAGGGAACTTCCAGAGGCGTTACATTCTTCAGGCGTCTGGTTACCGTCACAATTACTGTGGACAACACTGACGCGGCAACTTCTCTGGAACAGAGCAATTTACATCAGCCCATTCCGAGTAACCCTATTTACATCCCAATCACAACCGTGTAGGCTATTTTGGAAAATCGGTGGAGTTCCCCTTTAACATGAGAACATTTACACTTTGTAGTAGTCAGTTACTTGCGGGGGTTTGTAACACGAGTACTTTGACCCAACAATGAGATGGGTCAAACCAGTATGTAAAATGTCCCACCAGGGTCCAGTCAATCCATACCAAGACCCCGGTTCTGACCGGACACTGTGGTATTTTTTCTCTTGATGTCTAGGTCAGTATAACATTCAACGTGGATGTAAATGTAACTTGCATGTATGGCAACTGAAACAGCATGATTTGGCAACATTACGTCTCCTCCGGCCTGCTCCTGAGCTGCTCCAGAAAGCGAGGCGCTTTGTCTACAGCGGCCCCTGTGTATGACTCTGCGACCTGTTTATATGAAGCGACCTGGTGCAGCTGCAGTGCTCGCCGGTAGGCGGCGCTCTCCCGTGTGTAATTTTCCCGTCTTTACCAAAGTTTTTGTGTGTCCTCCTCCTCGCCCGTCTACTGCAGACTGAGTGAAGATGGCGGCCAGTTCAGAGCGGAGTCCCCCTCCCTTTCCCGAGTCGGAAGAGCAGGAACTGGAGCCCGAGTTAGAGGATGAGGACAGCGACGAAGGCGCGGATATTTTCACAGGCGGTGTGAGTACAGTAGCGCAGGGCAGTGCGGGGGAGAGCCGAGGTGCCGCTGGAGCAGGCCGGTTAGCAGGAGCCATAGTTGTGGCTCTAAACTTCAGGCTTGAACTCGTCTCTGTGTCTCTTCCTCCTCCGCTCCACTTTCACTGCTGTTAGCGCTGCCTGCTAATACATGCCTCCAGCGGCTAGGCTAGTAGCGGACCAGCGCGCGGTGCCCGTTTGGCCGTAATGTCATTCACAGCAGCGCCACGGAAGAGCCGCCTGGTCCGCGTTTCCTCAAGTAGAGTTCGTGGTTAGATTAGCTAGCTATCTGTGTAGCAGTAGCGTGGTTGTTTTGTTGAGGGAAAGACAGTAATACCGAGCTGGCTAGCTGACGAGGAAGCTAACCAACTCACCTCTGTACTTCCACTTGTGGTAACTGACGAGCAAGATCCCGGGAAACATACTTGGCTAATGTAATTCGGAGGTCTGTTTGGAGCTGGGCAGCGCGCCTGGCTGTCGCTGGGGCTGAAGAGCCCCTCTGTAGTTAACTAAGTTACCGTCTGCTGCTCATTTTGCGTGGCCCTTTTTGGCTCTGCAGAGCACAAACACCCTCATTTGTAGGAATGTGACCCTGGCATTTCCAGCAGCCTTCTGTCTGTCGTGACTAGAGGCTCCAAAGCCGAGCATCTGGCAGCTTTGGGTTTGTTTTTCTGTCTAAATGACTTATGAACTTGAGTGACTGCTTAATGATCACAGGCCTGTTGCTCTGATGGTTTAGAAACTGATCTGAGTGCAACAGATGACCAATAGCACAGTGCAGGACTATGCTGAGCAGCCAGAGATTGCTTAAGGCAGAGTGATGTCAGGAAAAGTGTGTACAGCTTCTTGTTCGGCAGGATACTATTCCCTTCCCTTTTCTCATGTATTCCTGCAAGCCTGTCCGTTGCCAGTTAAGTGACTCAATACCTGGGCGTAGTGGTTTTGTGAGTGGCCAAAGTTCTCTCGTCATGTCCACACTGCGGGTATAGCTGGCTCAGGCCTGGGTCATGTGAGCTTCCGATGTTCTCACACACCACCACTGCTGTTTTCCATTCAGGAAGAGCCTGGATAATTGGTGTATGATGTGTGATGGCTCAGCATACAGTAGTTGTAGTTCATGCAGCTCTGTTTTTGGGTTTCCTGCTCCACTAAGTCTTGTTGCAGTAGTTGTTGTAGGGATGTGTTTAAATCCCATTTCCCCTTTTCTCGTGAATCCTTCCGATTCCATTTTACTCCATACCAGGCATAGCATTTTGAACGTGTGAAAATAATGTGTTCCTACTTGTTAAATTGTAGCTGCTGTTAAATTAAGAGACTGACTGTGTTTCCTGCAGACACTCTCTGCGATGGATCCTGCACTTCCTGTGAGCTCCAGTGAGCCTCCTAAAGACATCTTCACGGAACCCCCAGCAGATGCCTTCAACGACCCACTGAATAAGATAAGCGCTGACCCGAAGAACACGGCGAGTGTAGGGCTCAGTAAAGCTCAGGCTGCGGGTGAGGAGGCAGATGATCTATTCAGTGATCCTTTAGGTGAGTCTGGAGTTGCATCAGGGCCTGATGCCAAAAGTGCACCTTTATTGGACCTTGGTGCGGAAACGGCAAAAAGCGAGGCCACCAAGAAGGGTGCGGCGAAGGGTGACACCAGCGCTGAGGTCGGCGTTGCGCCTCAGAACGACGTTGTCAAAAAGCCTCAGAAGGACATGTTTGAAGAGCCTCCCAAAGGCCCCTCCAAAGAACCGCCCGCGGACGTTTTCAGTGAGTCTAAAAGTGGTACTGCAGCTGGAAAGAAAACACCAAGGGCTGATCTGTTCGGTGATGATGATGACGAGGATCTGTTTAAGGAGCCTCTGGGAGCCGTGACAAAGAAGCCACAAGGATCCCTCTTCGGTGAGCAGTCTAATGACCTCTTCAATGAGGCTAAATCTGAGGCAAAGACAGCTGTTAAAGCCAGACCTGAGCAGTCTAAAGATGCTTCAGCTGATCTTTTCACTGAGGAGGCCTTCACGGCTCCACCTGTTGCTGCTACAGCAAAATCCAACGTGAACACCAGCTCAAAGACCAATGGATTGCACTCTGATGAGGAGGACCTGTTTGCAGGTATGCTGTCTTTGTAACCTTGACTGTTTTTGTCACATTGTTACACAGTGAACTAAAGATGTGTGGTATGTATGTGTGAGAAAGGGAGAGTAAAAAAGTCAGTGTCCCTCCTGTTGAGGTTGTAAAAGAAATGCAGTTTCAGCATGTTTCTATGACTTCAGGAAGAGCAGGAGAAACTTCCTCCACACTGACCCGGCCCTTTCCCTGTGCTGATGGAAGCATTTAGCCCCAAAGAATGTGTGCAGGGGTGCATGATCCTTTATGGTCTTATAGGAAGTAAGCATAAGGCCTGCTTGGTATTGGCTGTGATGTGTTGTTCTTTTAGCCCAGTGGTCTTTGAGGTTGAGTTGGTAGTTTTAGTCTTTCTCAGTAGTGTTGTTTTTTGGTCTTTACTGAAAGAGACAGACTGATGCATTCTGCTTCCAGTGAACTGAGGCATTGAGTTGTTTGAATATTAAAAATTCTTTCCCTTTTCTTTCCCCCTCCACTCTCTCCTTCCTTCACCTTTTCTTTTTAGAGGCCACAGTTGAGCTGTCTCTGGACAGCCCTCATAATGACCGAAGGAAAAGAGAAGCAGCAAAGTCGTCAGCGCCAGCTCCGTCCCTCTCAGCCTCAGCCAGCACCTCCAAACCTCAGCCTAAAACACTAGAAGAGGTTTGAAGCCTAACCAGTCCAACTCAGCTCTGCTAATTTCACTCGGAGCGTGGTTTGGGATTAGATTCCACTCTGCTTGGACACATACTGTCTTTACCAATTAGATGTTGATCAGTGATCAGTTTTCACTCTCTCTTTACGCGTGCAGCACATGCAGGCGCACACATACTAGCATTTAAGGATAGGCTTTGCTAAAGAACCATCAAATTTGTCTTGAGTGATCCGCTCCATTGCATGTAGTTTATCAGTTAAGACATGTTTGATGGTTCTTGAGTTCAACTCTAGTGTTACAAGGTTGCTAACAAACTTAAACCCTCCCTTTAAATACATGGTCAAAAAACTCGCTCAAACCAGAACCATGTTTTCATGTAGGTCGTGTAGACACAGTGTGACTTCTTGTGAACTATTAAAAATGAAGAAAACTTCACGTTTTCCAAATCTGTGCAAAGTTAATGTAAAGCCTAGATGCTGTTTGAACTGGTTGAGAGACATTTTTGGAGAATATATTTGCAATTAACAATTGAGTCTCACATCTAAGTTGTTTGCATTGTAGCTGCAGTGCTGAAAAAGCAAATGTTGGATTTGTATTTTGCCTGATGGCCTGTGTTTGGGGTATATGGGAAAGTGTAGATCTGATTTTTAGTCGAAGCATTCCTTTCCTTGTTAGGCAGTGAAGTATTTTTTTTAATGGCCATCAGATTACTAAGTGTGTTTTCTCTCTCTGCCTCTGTCTGTCTCTCTGTCTCTCTCCCTCTGTCTGCCTGTCTGTCTCTCTCATACACAATTATATTACAGTTGGAGGAGGAAGAGAAGGAAGACCAGTTTGATTTGAACATTTCAGTCACAAACCCAGAGAAAGTTGGTAAGCCTATCCCTTGCTTTTCCTCTTGACTTGCCTCAAAGGAAGTTATTTGCATAAACACAAGCGTCTGAGGCACACACTACTCTACCCATTGCAGCGCGAAGGGAAATATCAACATTACTCTGTCGACAGTTTAATTGCTTGATTTATGCAACCCCAACACAATGGTCAACAAAAAACTCTGGGCATGTCTCGGTTCCCTTATTTGCCTTATGGCAGTTAGTTTATATTTCCTGCCTCTATCCCTGTGAGGGTTAAAGTAGGCCACTGTTGTTGAGGCTTTGTTTTATGTGTTTTTGTATTCTCTGTGTTTATAGTCATATCTTTTACAGTGGCCTTTTATGAGTGTATTAATATGCAGTACATAAGTTCATGGGCCTCTCAGTTATGTAATTGTCGTAGTACTGATATGTGTGTTTAGCGTTTAGGTGTACTCACTTTGGCCTCCTCCTTGCAGGTGATGGTATGAATGCCTATATGGCCTACAAAGTCTCAACACAGGTATTTTTTTCTTTGCATGTTTATTATAAGCGTTTTACATAGTAGGGTTTTTTTCTCCACATGATGATTATGAGCAGACATCAAACAAGCTCAATGCTGTATGCGTTCTGCTCCTACACTGTACCTCATGTGGTATGTGTGTCTCTTTCCTTCACACAGACATCACTGTCCATGTTCCGCAGTAAGCAGTTCACGGTGCGCAGACGTTTCAGTGATTTCCTGGGTTTGTACGAGAAACTCTCTGAGAAACATGCACAAAATGGTTTTATTGTGCCACCACCACCAGAGAAGAGCATTTTGGGTAAGGACTATTAAGGGGAACTTTGGAATAGAGTTGCACTTGAAACAGCTTCCAGTTATAACTTTATAAAATAGCCAATTTGTGGAAAATTGAATATCCTTCGTTTTTATCATAGGTATGTAAATGTTGTCAAAATGTACATAATCATTCATTCCTTTGACTCTATAGAGGAACTAAACTGCAAAAATATTTTGAATTCCTAACGTACAGTTAAAAAGAGTGTTTCAGTGTGGACTATCATAAGAAGAATGTGTGTTGATTTTGAATAGGAATGACGAAAGTGAAGGTTGGTAAAGAGGATCCCTCGTCAGCTGAGTTTGTTGAGAGAAGGAGAGCTGCTCTAGAAAGGTCAAATCACTTGAGACATTTTCCTTTCTTTTTACCAGATCCATTTTCCTTCGAATGAGGACAGATTTACGTTTATCCCATTACTGCCAGATTTACTTATGCATGTGTCCTGTGTGTGTCTCACTTGTGTTCTGCACTTAGGTACCTCCAAAGAGTTGTGTGTCATCCGTCTCTGCTGCAGGACCCAGATGTGAGAGAGTTCTTAGAGAAAGAGGAGGTAATGTTCTCCATCGTGTTGCTAATTATCTTTGGGAAGCCATAAAGCTGAGAGGTAGGAAGGTTTGTGTGAGGTCATACCAAAGTTGTGTATGTGTGTTCTGTTAGTTACCCAGAGCGGTTAGTACACAAGCGCTGAGCGGAGCCGGATTCCTCAAGATGCTTAACAAGGCTACAGACGCAGTGAGCAAGATGACGATTAAGATGAACGAATCAGACGTTGTAAGTAATGCTGCCTCCATCTCCATTTTGGCTTTGTCCACAAGTATCTGGATATCTGCTATCTGGATACACTTGATAGAATTTGATGTCCTTAACAGCAAGAAGACGGCAACCATGCCGGACATGTAGGAAATAAAGATGAAGCAGAGATTTTCTAAAAAAGAAAAAACACTGTATTCGTGCTGCAGTCACAGTAGGCTTATTTGACTTAATTTGACTCTATAATTCACATTTAATAGCCTAAATCAGTTTCTGCCAAAATATCAACATACTCTGTCTGCCATGGGAATATTTACATTGTTATGGTTATGCCATTGTCTCTAGAACATCCACACAGTCCTGACCAGGCCAAAGAGGTTTTTCTAGCTATTGTAACTCAATTATGAATTTTTTTTTCCCGGTATCTGACTTTGGTGACTATAAAGACTTTGAGATATTTCTAATGTTTATGTTTGAGATGACACCCAATTTAAAAGGACTGATTGCGATGGATTCTGGTGCCTCAGTGTGGCGCTGTAATGAGAAAGTAACACTGAATTTAGTTATAAGCATGTTATCAAACCCCAAACTGTGCAGAAACAGCCTAGTTGTTAATTGTATTTTTTTTTCAACAGAATTCTGCATACTTAATAAACAAAAACGGCAACAAACACGCACGCAAGTAGAGCTAAATTTCAAACAGCTGCCTTTACCCTGTCTGCTTGAAAATGCTAGTTTTGATCCACTCCTCGTCTTTCTTGTGACAACAGTGTCTGAAGTACAGACAGCGGAAGTCTCATCTGAAGAGCTCATGTTTAGAGTTTTATGGCTATTTGAGTTTTTTGTGATTGACTGGAATATAAAATAAATATTGTTCTTTGTTGACTTATACTGTGTGCTTGAATTAGCAGGCCTTGTGTCTAGACGAAGTTTATTCTTGTATACTCTCACTGTACAAAAATGTTCAGTCTGATTGACGTGGAGTGTGAAACACAGGCCCTGCAGACAGCTCTGTCTAAGAACGATATCCAGTATGTAATGATGCTTCATTCAAAAGTGGGGTGTCTGAGTATCAAGCACCAAACAGAAACGTAGAGAAACTGACACGCTGTGTAGCTTGGGTTACTTGTGCCACAGCTGGAGTAAATAGTCTTGTGGTAATCTGTGTTTGCGTCTGTGTGTTCAGTGGTTTGAGGAGAAGCTGCAGGAGGTGGAAAGTGAGGACCAGCAGCTAAGAAAGCTGCATGCAATGGTGGAGTCACTGGTCAACCACAGGAAAGGTAGTTGCGACTGCTTTTTCATTTTGGGTCATTTTTACAGGTTTGTGAATCTGCTTGTGACGTCAGTTAGGGCTGGATATTTGTATGTGAAGCGATATGATGACAAAACCGACATGTTATATAACATTTACCTTAAATAATGTCTATAACACATATAGCAGTGATTTAAAAAAAAAAAAATAAGTTGGATAGATAAATAATGAGACGTATCTACAATGTTTAAAGTTTGAAAAAGAACCTAGAGAGGACACAGACGGAGTCCTGCACTTTTAATCATTGAGGCAGTAGCGGCCTGTGACACATGTCTGCAAGCACCTGTGGCTGCAGAGTGATCACTGAACAACAAGATGTTCACTAACGCGTGCTGCAGGTCACGCACATCACATTGAGATCATCAGTTTAGTTTTTAACAGGGCTACAAAATGAAGCAGCTCTGCAAATATGTAACCAAACTGCTTAAGCACTAACCATGGCAACCACAAACTACTACCTCGCCACAGCTGTGAACATAAGCTCTGTGAGAGAAAAATGAAAGCTGAAAAGACCGAGGGCTGAACGATTTAGGAACAATGTGTTATTTATTTTTCTGATCCGCATTGAGACTGATATTTAAATAGCAATTATTTCCTGTGAACTGAAGTCCAGTTCTGTTATTTAGTCAGTAAGACCAGAGCATCCCCTTTCTTAGTTAGCTGTGGTTGCTACGTCAGAGTGTGTAGTTGTTTGGCTGCCTCTGACTGATCTAACTTATCTGCAGGCAGTTTACAAGCTCTGATGTAATGTTATTGTTTCCCATATGAGACACAGTTTTGATGAAACAGCCTATAAAAAAATGAACACCTCTTGCGATCTAAATATTGCAGGTTTGGATTTATTTCAAAATAAAGTCGATTCATCTTTCAGCTCTACTTGTGTAACAATATTTACTGAACTCAGTTTAAGGCACAAGTATACTTAAGGTTCACGCTTTTTTTAGTTTTTCTGAAATTTGTTGAACAGAATAGCACCTGCCCTGTTGCACTATATTAATACTATTATTATTGTTGTTGTTGTTGTTGTTGTTGTTGTTAGTATTATTGTTATTGTTGTTAATATTATCAGTTTTACAAACTGCGTAATGAAACATTTAGTCAGGTTTTTTTTTTTTTAGGAACTGAGAGTATTCACAGTATACTCAGAACAGCAGTCGTGACACATTTCATCACAATAACGACAAGCTGTTGTCATATTGCCCACCCCTAAGCACAATGTATCAGTACCCACCATGAGGTTATCCACAATATACTGCATTATTGTCACTTTGAGCACGGCCCTAATGTCATATGCTTAACATCATGAAGCTGTGTTGTTTGGTTGCAGAGTTGTCTGTGAACACAGCAGTGTTTGCAAAGAGTGTGGCGATGTTGGGCAGCTCAGAGGATAACACTGCACTCTCCAGAGCTCTTTCCCAGCTGGCTGAGGTGGAAGATCGCATTGAGCAGCTTCATCAGGACCAGGCCTCTAACGACTTCTTTATCTTTGCCGAACTCCTCGCTGACTACGTACGCCTGCTAGGGGCTGTCAGGGTATGTAGATGCATATACGTATAAAACGCACTAGAGTTGAAATGCATTTAAATCCTTTACACTGTCTGTTATGTTTATTCCTGTGGAATGCCATAATATGTAAATGGACATTTAGCAAAGAAACCAGCCTAGTGTCCTTAAACTCAGACCATAAGTGTGTGTTCCTGTTCAGGCTTGCTTTGACCAGCGGATGAAGGCGTGGCAGCGATGGCAGGATGCTCAGAACATGCTGCAGAAAAAAAGAGAGACTGAGGCTAAGCTACTGTGGGCCAACAAACCAGACAAACTGCAGCAGGCCAAGGACGAAATTGTTGAGGTACGCTGACCCAAAAGCCAAACCACGCACAACACAGCTGGGCTGCCTAGGAAGACTGTCTGGTTTCATGTTTTACAAAAACAAGTGTAGACTCGTCTAGAGAGCAGGCTTATCTTTGTAAGCCTCACCATAACCAAAATCCTTATAATTTGTACTTAATGTGTATTTTGTACTCTTACTTGTTGAAGCCTGTAGGGTTTTGTTTTGCTAAAAGAGGGAAAGTTGACACGTGTCATCTGTAATAAAGGTGCCGAAGTTAAAATCTGTTCAAATCTGGTTCATTTACAAAATTTAAAACCAACACCACTGACCTTGCTTTACCTGTTATTGTAGCTGTTCTTGTAACTTTACTTGATAGCTCTCAAGACATCAGGTGTGATTAGGGGATGTTTTGTGTTGCAGTGGGAGGCGAAGGTCAGTCAGTACGAGAGAGATTTTGAGAGGGTTTCTGCAACTGTACGCAAAGAAGTCATCAGGTTTGAGGTAAGTGTGTGTCTGTTTTAAATTTGGTACAGTTGCAAGAAAGAAGCGTCCGATTAGCCAATTCATGATGATAGATAAACCCAATATATCTAATCTGATGAAACACAAACAGCTGTACTTTTTGTCTATTTGAGCACATGAAGTAACATACGCAAGCTGGAAATGCAAGCCTTTGAATTGGACAACCTGTAGATTCACCTTATAGCAGCAGTCGCCTTCTGTTTCCTTTAGCTGCAAATAAAATTTCTGATCATCTTCAGGTCATACCACAGTAGGATTAAGGTCAGGTCCTTTATTAAAAAAAAAACATTCCAGTCATTCTTTAATTGATTTACTGTTGTGTTTTGGAACATTGTCTTGTTGCATTACCCAATGTCTCTTCAGCTTAGGATCATGCATTGCTGCCCTTACATTCTCCTGTAAAAGTTTTAAATTTGTAAAAGTAATGATCAACATTTAAATGACACATATACACTCATTTAAATACAATAGTTGAACCCAGCAGGAAGTGTGGCATTGCAGTGCTATTGGGAAGGAAGATGTGGACTACCAGGTAAAACAAATGAAGATAAATATAAACTGATATCAGCTATATTAGCTGCAAATACATAAGTAGTGCCTCTCAGTATGGCTTCGGGCCACTGTGTTTGCTAACACAAGATGCCACATGTCTCGGCCTAATCCATCCCAAGCACCAGAGTGATTTGTTGCATGAAGCGTCACTGCTTGCTGAACGCTCAAAACCATAGCTGTTGGGTCACTTTGTGCATGTCGGACAATCCATTGGTTCTCCCTCTCTGTGGTTTGTGTGGGTCTCCCAGATCCTTCATGTTGCTGGAGCGTGTTATTGTAGTTTCCGAATGACCTGTGTGGTGTGCAGTACATCGATGAGACCATCCCAGAGCTATATGATAAGACCCCTTTTGAACTCAACTTTTAAACTCTTCTATGAAGCAATGGGTGCTACCAACACAACAACATCGAAGTCAGAAAGCACACTCAACAGGAAGACCTTTTATAGTCAGTCAGATACAGCGATAAGGCTTGCTTGCATACCTCTCGGTTGACTCCTTCTGTGTGCAACTATTTTGCTATGATGAGTGTATGTACACTTCCTGGAATAAATGCAATATTAATGGGTAGATGTAGTCCAGGAGGAGATTTAGAGTTAGCATTTTTTTTCTTGTATTGGGCATTTAAGTACTTGTAAAATATTGGATATTTGTGTCTGTTTACAATTTCTGTTGGGCTCGTTTTTTTTGTAACAGAAAGAGAAGTCTCGGGATTTCAAGAAGCAAATTATTCGGTATTTGGAGTCTCTGCTACAATCACAACAACAGGTAGGACTGTCTAAAGTTTTCCATTTGTCAGATTTGTCGTTTTGAAGATAATGTTGCCATTAAGAGATGTATATAAATTATTATTGATGATTATATTCTCTCTCTCTCTCTCTCTCTCTCTCTCTCTCTCTCTCTCTCTCTCTCTCTCTCTCTCTCTCTCTCTCTCTCTCTCTCTCTCTCTCTCTCTCTCTCTCTCTCTTTCTCTCTCTCTCTCTCTCTCTCTCTCTCTCTCTCTCTTTCTCTTTCTCTTTCTCCCTCCCTCCAGATGATTAAGTACTGGGAGGCGTTTTTGCCAGAGGCGAAAGCAATCGCATGAGTGTGATCCCCAAACAGATAAACACACATACACAGGCCTGCTTAAGACTGAGTCTGCCTTTTCTATACACTTTACCTCTTGCCTATAAACCAAGAGAAGAGATGCATTGCAAAGGGAAAGAGAGAAACAATCGATAGTTTTTGTTTTTTGTTTTTTTAATTAATCACCAGAAACTTACAGCTCTTTACTCTAACAGTTGTATTAATAATTGTATATTTTCCATTTAACCTCCATCTATATTTTCTTATTGACAAAGCTATTGCTAGGGGGATGTACATGCATGGTGACGGGGTGGGTGTTGTCTTCCTCATGTGTATGCAAATGTGTTTTTGTTTTGGTTTTGTTTTAATGTTGGTGTTCAGAGATAGTCTGTGCTATTAGTGTGAATAGCATTCACACCACACAGAGGGGGAGGCAAGTTGTGCTGATGAGATTTGACTCCTCAGCAATGCTAATCGTTTACAGTAGGGGGCCCTCTTCTTCCACACATGCACTTAACCAGGTTTCTCTTCCGTTTTCTTTTTTGGATTTTTTTTTTTTTTTTTTCCCCACCCAGATGTGTTCAGAATGCACAGAGGTTGTTCCTCAGATCTTTGTCTTCTCCCTCTGCTCCTCCACGTGCCTAGTGTTATTGGGGCATGTCCAGTATCTGCTCTAATGAGGGAGAGGTGCCATTGAGAGGATGCCTACTCACAGTTTGAGGAACTGGGCCCTTATGAGCGTCTTCTCGCTATTGAAGAAGATTCTGTGAAATGATTCCAAGGAGTGGGAAGTTACATGTGTTAGGAAATGTGTAGCTGCTAAGAGTGAAAGTGAAAGTAAAGACAAGCCAAAAGCGCTTTCTCAGAACAAGTGGGGTTTCATCAGTTTCCATGGGTGTTGAAATGCTGCACCCCTTTTTGACCCAATTTCACATTTGTCAGCTAATCCAATGTAGAGTCTCACAAGAGCAACCATCAGTTCTGCTAGTTGTAGCAAAAGATATTGCACATTTCTGTGCATCGGTTTAACTTGAGGCCAAAAGGGATAAAGGGGAATGTGCCAATTTAATCAAAAGTTTTAAATGGAGTAGTTTATATACAGTATAAACGGTCAGTCGGAGTGGTTTGGTGTGAAATGCTCTGTCCTACAGAAACTTGCCAAGTCTGATTTGTGTACTTTGGTGGTAATAGGAACCAGGTGTCTAAAGACTTTAATGCCCAGCTCCTTAAAGTTATTACCCGAGTTAGAAATAGTCTGCCTAATTGTTTTATCATAGTTCTATGATGACGTTTCAGATTAATTTTAAACTATTGATTATTTTAAACTATTCATGTTTAAGGGGTACATACAGAATGCTGTAAGGCAAAATACCACCCGAATAAAACCTTTCTTCTTTTCTTTAACCTGAAAGCATGAAGAGGCATGTAGGTTCACAGCAGGTTTGGATAGTAAATAAAATGGCCATGTTTGTGTTGGAGACTTGGCAACCCCTGGTTTTTATTTCCTTCCCTGCAAAGAAATCTGAGTCAGCAAGTTTCTCTACAGTGAGCCACTTCACATCAAACTGCTCTGAATAAGTTTGTTCATGTGTCGAGGACCGAGTTATTAAAAGTTTTTGTGAAGAATTGGTGGAATTCCTTTTTTAAGAGTGAGGCGTCTAGCACCGTACAGCTTTTAAAGGTTCCTGTAGTTAATCACTTTTTTCAAGCTCTAACAGCCTTTTTTTCCTTTCCACTTAGCCAAACATAATGCCTACATTTAAAACCTGCAAATCAACATCTAATGGCTTTTACCTGATCATACAGGAGACATTCCACACTTGGTATGTGCAGTTTTTGAGAACTGAACATGATTCGTGTAGGTTGAGAAATTTCATTTATTAGTGGTGCAGTTGACGTAAACTACACACATTGCGACTGTCAGTTAATGGACGTTATTGCACAGTACATTTTGAAAGAGAAGCGTTGAGGTTAAAACATGTTTGAGCACTTACACTGCCAGTGATTGACTGCAGTTACCTGCCTGTGGCATCTCCATAAATACTTTCCTGGTGTTAAGCCTCATAAACCAAGCATCCCAGTTAGCGTTTAAGAAATACAGGTAATGGAGGCAGAATTCAGCTTATTAAAAATTTCATGTATTAAACACCGGTATGAGTCCTTTACTGCCATCATTTGCAAAGTTAATGCCAGCAAACAGTTGTAGAGCAGTTTTTTTTTTGTTTTTTTTTTTGGAATATATTCTTTTCCCTGAAGTGATTTTGATAATCATGGTATTTGTTGTATCTGTATCTCTGGTAATTAATTGTGGTGTTTAACAGTCATCCATTTTCCTCAGATGCTGACCTTCCACCGGTTAATAAAGTGGGTTGGGTTTGTTTTCGTTTTGTTTTTTGTTTTTTTTTCCTCCAGGCTTGTATCTCCTGGTATTAGTGTCAGGAAAGCATGAGGGGACCCCTGTGCGCAACAATCTGAAGGTCCATCTTATGAATCTGACATGATAGTCCCTTTAACTGCCAGAAATAATCAGAAAGTGAGATTTTCTTTATTAGACTGTATTTTTTTAATCTTCCAGCCAAGCCAGTAGACATAGTTTAAGTGCACCTTCTGTTGGGCAACACAATAAAGATAGTTTTAAACAGCTGTTCTCTTTGACTCCCATTTCCTGATTGTCTGCTCGAAGATTACCATTCAAAAGTTTTGAATCATTGCTTGTAGTCATGTACTACCAAATTTGTAACTAAAAAGATGTACTCACCGGACAGGAATTACTCACCTGTGACTGAAATGTACGGGTTGCGATTTGATCTGGCATAGACTAGACAACTGGGGTTAGTGTATTGTTTTTGTTTTGTACAGTGTCTAGTAGCTTTTACCAAGATCTTAATTAGTCTGTTGATTAGTTTGTTCAATGCTATGGCTTGTTAGTGGTCATCGTTAGGAAAGACCAAGGGCCACAGAGTTCACAGCTGCTGACTGTAGGAACAGTTTTCCTATGATCAGCTGCTGTGGGCTCCTCTAAACGGCTTCCTAGTGCTCTAAAAACAGAATGCTCATAAAACAGAAGAAGGATGCAAGAAGCTTTCTCAGTTCGTAATGTAGTTGAGAAATGGCAGTTAATAGAAACGGTGGAGGTCAAGTTGGGGTGTGGAGGAGAAGGAACTGCTTGAAGGACTGGTAAGAAGGCAAGCCAAAATTCACGTTTGACTGCAAGAAGTCTGGAGTGGTGCTACTGCTCTGTCATATACGGACACCTGCACAAATATAACCTTCATAAGAGAGAAATAAAGAAAACCTTTCGCACGTCCTCATCACAAAAGTGGACTCATGATGTTAATACACACGATGTGGCCATATGACTAAAGGAATGTCACAAGGAGAAAAGGGTGAGAATTTCATGATGGACAGTAGACTTCAACAGAGGAGTGCATGCAGGACAGTCCCAGAATCACACAGAACAAGAAGCCTTTTGCAGGGAGGAATGGATGACACTCGGAGAAGAACTGAGACTTTTAGCTGCCTACAAAAAGCTGTGATACCTGCCAAAGGGTGTGATAGTAAGTACTGACCATGCACTGCGTCCGAACTGTTGCTTTGGCCTTTGTCTTTTTTTATTATTGAAGCTGTGAAATGTGTTTTTACTTTTACCTTTGTCTTTTTTAAATTGAGTGATCTTTATTCACTTAGCTATTCACAGTAATAGAAATGTTTACTGTGGGAGCCAGAACATTTGCACACCACTGTATTAGTGTCACTACTGGCCAGAAGCAGCTCTCTGGTCAGACACACGACTAACATACATTGTGTACTTTCAGTTAGCTGTAGTTCCTCTATGAAATGTTCCACACCACTGTCAAGAGGGAACTGATCCTGGGATCCTTCTGTTTCAGTATGTGCACATTTAAATGAGCATTTCTGCAAAAGCCTTTTAATGTTCCTGTCTGTCTTTGTGTACTGTATATGGTGTTCTCCTTGTGTTTTAGTGGTCCTAGAATTGGTTGTTTGCTCATGCGGAAAAATTCCTGTTCTCCAGCAATGCTGTAAATGTGCTGTCACAGTTCCACTGAAGAGGGCTCAAGTTTAAACACGGCTTGTGGACTCATCCACATTGCAAAACTCCAAAATTCAGTCTGACAGGCAGTGGGGTCTGGAGGCATATGGCCTAAACATTAACCAGGTAAACTATATACACCTATAGTGAGTGCTAGCATGTCATCATGATGTCTAAGGCTGTATCGTATGTCCATGTTATAAAAATGTTACGCATAATTAATACAGACATTAAGTCTGATTGTTAACTGACTGTTTCACTGGCAGTTTTTTTTCCATTGTCTACCACTGGATTGTCAAGTTCACATGTATCATCATTAAGTCAGGTACAGCAATATGGCCTATCTTTGCTTCACATGCACAGCAAAACATGACACTTAAATCATTTGCATGTCTCACAGTGTCAGACCTGCCCACCAAGTTTCATTCCTGTAGTTTGGGTCCTGATGGGTGCAGCTTTTTTTTTGATGATCAGTGTAAGAAAGACTCAGCTTATAAATCAATAAATGGTTACTGCACAGTAAATAATTGTATTTCTAACACAATGGAAGGGCAGGATGGTGTGATTATAGATTTAATTCAGGTGTGGGAATGACAAGCCTATGTTATTTAAGGGTGTACCCATACATAATGACCCAAATATGACCAACTTTTTAAGCGCACTAATGTGCAATGTTTTATTTATCAGTGTTTACTTTGTTCATGTAATTAATTTATGAAGGGCACCTGATACGGCTTGTACTACCAAAGGAATCAGGGAGGTAGTAAATGGACTGGACTATGCCCTTAACCTCTGCAAACTTCCTTTTTGACCGCCCCCCTCTCTGTTTTGCTTATGCAACATAGTGAGGTTCTAATTTTAACTAATGCCTTAACTAAACCAAACACACACACACACACACACACACACATATATATATATATATATATAGTGATATAGTGGCCAGACACCAGGGTCAGTAACTGGAGGCTGCTCACATGCTGACATGTGTCTGTAGTCAGCAGGAAAATTAATTAATGGGCGATCTCATATCATGTGATGTGCGTAAATGAATAGGAGGAGGCATTATGAGCTGACCTCTGAGCAGCCCTGTTGCTTCCCTTGGTGGTTAAGGTTAAGCACTGAGGAGAGGAAGCAGCTCCCAGACAGAGCATTTGGAGTCCAAGACTTCATTATGCTGAGGAGAGGCTTGACGGAAAACACAGCTGATTTCGTCGTGCAAGTATTTTTGGAGATACTTTTTGGAAAGTTTTCTATATTTTTGTGTAAATGTCTATTAGAACTATTTTCAAGGCTTTTTGGCCTTCCTGTCACTGACGTGAATGAATTAGCTACTTCAGCAAGAACAGTGTTAGTCAGAGTAGTCCTCATGATCTCCTCATGATCAGACACTAACCAGCTGCTTTTAAAGCGAACGTGTATGACTCAAAACAGTGTATAAACCCAGTACCATTATAAGATGACATATAAACCTGATGGGAAAAACATGACAGATATGCAACATAACTCGCCCAGTAGATCACCGTCGCACAGTGATGATGTCATATAGGTGCAGTGGAGTCAGTCCAACAGACATGAGACCCTTGGATGTATTTGAAATAAAACGCTACTATCCTGAACACTGCATACTACAGTAGTATGTACTGCACCCTGTGTGTAGTATGCAGTACAGTGATAGTTCTGACAGACAGTGCAGCGTACTAATGCAGTCACATGACCAGTTACCTCACATTTACCTCGGTACCCACTGTTTAGTGCTAGCTGCTGTTAATACTGCTCAGTTCACTAGAAATACGTTTAGCCTAGCTGTTAGCCACCCCCAGCTATTTCCCTCTAACTGAACTTCTAAAGTGGCCTCATATTTTAACTTTCTGAAAAAACATACCCGACTACCATCACTATAATCACATTTATTCTCAGAGTTGGCTGCGTTTTGCTCCCCAGTGTTACCCGCCGCCATTTTCTTTGGCTGAAGCAGGCTGAGCTGGTGAGGCTGTGGTGCATGATGGTATGCACCATGAATACAGCTCCCCCTGTATACTAGAAACTCTGGCTGAAGTAGTACACCATCCAGGTATCTTCAGTGAACTACAGATCTTCAATCTGGTCACATACTATATACTACTTTCAGATAGATTTAGTATGTGAGCAGCATGTAACGCGTCATCTTACACTGTTGCTGAAGCAGGAAAGCCTGAATAATTTTTTAGATGCAAATCAGATATTTGTCTATTTAATATTAAATAAAGTATTTTTCTTTGTTTATACAGTATTATAGGGTAGTACTGAAGATTTACACCAAACAGCAAATACCTTAAGAAGTAGCGCACATATAGGTTTACTCCGCTTCACTAAGAGATCATTTCCCTTGATGAAAGGGAACTGGTTTAGTATCATGTACAGATATTTTTGCTGTGTGTATATTAAGTGAAGAAGTGCCCTTTACTATGAGTTCTAGTTCTCTTCATAGTTCTTCACACGGGTAAACTACTCTTGTCTCGTTTACAGAGCTCTGACAGCTCCACCAATCAGCAAGCCGCGCGTTGTGTTGTGGGCGGGGCACAGCTGTACGAGCTTGGGTTACTCCACACTCCGTGCGGAGTGGCGCGCTGGAGTGACCTGGTCGGCTTCACACTCGTGGTCGCTCAGGGTCAGTTTGAGTCGAGGCCGGACAGGTGTGGCCCGGGAAGCAGTGTTAGAGCAGACGTCTGTCTTCTGTTGTCGGAGTCGAGCGATGCTGGAGGTGTCCATACCCTCCCTGGAAAGGGATATTGATGAGTCCGGCAAATTACGCAAAGTAAGTGCACCTTAACACAGTGAAATGACAGGCTCACAAACGTGTCCTGGGTCCAGTGTTAGTTTAAATGACAGTATAAGTGTCAATAAAGCGTTGGACAGGTCCTGCTAGCCCGGGCTTGGTCTTGGAAAACTCTAACGCCGCAGTGTTGTGACAAGGCTGATATGGTGAGACTGTCCAGGATCTGTATCTGCCACGGTTTGAATAGAGTTCAAACACTTTCACACGTGTCTTTAGGTTTGACATGAATGTAGGACTTTTCTGGTTTTAAAGGAGCAATCTGTAAAATGACACAACTTGCTGAAATAGTTCCTGTTCAGTACTTGAGGTCCGGGAGTGAGTGCAGAGTAAGAATTTCATTGTAGGGGGCTAAATACATCCCCGGTCCCTCCTCCTCCCGCTTTAGTTCTTACCTGTCTAGAAGAAACCTCATCGCTTTCCTGGCTAAGGGCATCTTCGGCAGTGGAAGGCAACTCCAATGTCGTATGTTGCTGTTATTTATATTTACGTTTTTTTGTTTGCTGCCCAACGTACATTGTTTCTGAGAACAGACAGCGGCAGCCATTAGTTGCTTCCCAAGAACCTCAAACCGTCATTGCATTTACTGTTCCTTTAACTGGGTACCTGTCCATAAACGATCTTACCAGGAGCAGCACTTTCAGTATGATTAACAATAGGTACTGCGCTGGGACAGCAGTGTTACTTCTTCATCCACTCGTTTGGGACTGATTTGTCTTGATGCTACAGTGTTTTCCAGATACAAAAGTGGTATTACTAAATGGGACAGGGCGGTGCTAACTGGTTAGCATGCTTGCTTCAGTAGATATCTGCACCAAGATACTCAGGCACTTTGACATGCTGTCAAAATGTTTTTTTATTCTTCTGTTGGAATGTTGGAACTATAAATCTTACATATTGCTCCTTTAATAGTTTAGCCTTATTGGCGTGATGTTTTGAGGAACTTGCCCAGGAGGAAATAGATGAGAGAGGTTAAATGTTTCACTGAAAGCTCTGAAGCATGTCTTAGAGGTTTAACAATGGCACTTCTTTTTCTAGATTTACAGTAGAGGCTGGGTAATATTTCAAAGGGATCACAATACCAACAGCTGAAGACTCAGCCATGCTAAAGACACAAACCGTCAAATTTGCACAGTTCCAGAAACTAACCCAGACCAGTGGTTAAGGTCCATAATGAGTTCCTTAAAAGGTTTTACAGTAGACTTTAGAAATGTCAAGTCAAATAATGTCAGATTTTTTCTATTAGATGTATTTGAAACATGCTATAAAATAGCATAACCCTGATTTTGTACACTATGTATAACAACAGGATGTAAGTTAGGCATAAAAATACGTAGCCTAAAGATTCTCTTATTGATTCTACTGCCAGTATCATCAGCATACGGTTCCTGAATCTGTTTCTTACAGTCCATAGATCACTGTAGCAGTTGCTGGGAGTCATCTGATCCTGGATCAGCACTGTTATGCTGAGATGTTTTGTCTGTAGCTGGGGTGTTGGGCAGTCTGTTTGGGTCACACATTCAGCCACCTGCCCATGTCTCTGGGCTACTGCCATAGCTTAAGCCCCAACCAACGAGCATTCAAACACATGCCTGAGCGGTAAGAGCGTGATATGATGTTGCTCATTTATGATTTTCTTATTAAGCAACGTGCTTTTTTTTTTCCATTTCCTAATACACTCATGAATGGCATTCGAGCATGTTGCACCGAAGCAGACATGTTAAAACAGGAGGCAAGTGCTGTCAGCAAGAGGCGTATATGACTGACTTCAATGATGAGTTATCCAAGAATAATATGTATATATATATAATTACTATGTACGAAAACTAAAGGTATTTATATATATATATATATATATATATATATATATATATATATATATATATATATATATATATATATATATACACCCCTTATTTAGGACACACTTGTGTTTGTGCATGTGTGATGTTTAGGCTCTGCTCTGGTGAAAGGTGCTGCTGTCACTCAAAGCTGGAATGCCATTCCCTCCCGGCCTGAAGCAGCTGTGAACCATTTGCAGCACAATCATGACACCAAGTAATTAACAGCTTCCAAACTCAGAAAGTGTTCTTCTTATATTCGGCCTATATAGTGACTCATACGGTGAAGGTTTCTGCTTTAAACAGTACCACACAGCAATATGCAGGGCTTGATGTTCAGGATTACATGACAAAACGTTTCCTCAAATCAGCATTAAGACCAGAGTCACCAAGCAAACAAACACCAACATACACAGAAACATTTGGTGTGCCTGTAAGTGGTCTGTAAGTCACTGATGGTCTCTAAGTTGCCACCACCTGTTCCGCTTAGTTAACCTGTGAAACTACTAGCTCTCTATGTGTCGTTAGATCTGCTCTGCAGTCAGCACCAGTTGTTTGGTGTCACTGGGTTTTCAACTGTAATTGATAACATTACACCCCATTGTTGCTGTTGAAGCAAAGCCGTGTATCTCCATTCTTGATGTTTCTTAATCTTTTTTACATCATATAAACACGTCTGCTGCTATTTAAACTGTGTGCCATGACAAACAGACCAGCAGAAATAGTCCAAAATGGCTTAGATTAAAATTCTGCGACCATTACATGCCCAATCGACATTTACATTGAAATTTAATAATTTAATAATTTAATTAAAAAAAAATTATGAAGAAATCTCTCCTTTTTTTAGAGATACAGAATTTTGTATGTAAAACATTCTTTTTGAAGGAAAAGAAAAGAAGTTAAAGGTAAACAGTACGTGAACAGTATTCACGTTGGTGGTAGTGGGGTTTGGGAAAGTGTTACTAAAAATGTTTGAAAGAATGTTTAATATGGCCCCAAGGTCTTGTGCAGACCTGTTCTAAAATGTTCTCTCCTCACGCTGGTTCAGTGTAAATAAACAGGAGGTAAATTAAAGTTGTACCTCACTATGAAACTCTTAGTATAAGATGATCTGCTTCAACCATCAAGCAGTGATAAAATCACACAGCGTGGCTACTTACAGGTTACTGTTGGGGTTGGAATAGTAATAATGGTGGAACTGCTGTTGACTCTGCTCTACTGTATGGTGCCTGTATGTTGAGCACATTGGTGTAGTGTTCACGTGTGTGTGGACATGAGGGGTCCTGTATGTTGGCGCTTCATCCTAACGGAAGCGTCCAGCTCTGCCCATCAGCGACAATGGGTACTCTGTGTGTATGAGTGAGAGAGAGTGTGTGAGAGAGTCTCTCAGTGAGCAAAGGAGAGAGGGAGGGAGGGTAGAAGACGGAAAGACTGAATAGACCTCTTTTTGGGCAATGCGTCTGACCCAAAACACAGAGCGGCCTACACATAGCCTGTGTTCCCTCAACTCTTTCTACCCAGGGTTAGGAGCAGCGACAGTGCTAGCCATACTCTCCTCCAAGTTCATCTGCAGCTTCCAGCTGGCTTTGGAGGACTGATAGCACTACACCTTCCCTTAGCTAATATTGACTAAGGACTAAGGTGTTTTTTTTTTTTTTTACAGAAGGTCGGGTTAACCTAAAAGAGCAGCTTCAGACCAGAGTTTATGGGCTAGGCATGGGCTGTTTATTGCATTCCTGCACTGTCTCCACAGCACAGAGACCAGCGTCTGCTAGACAGACTGCCCCCTTTCAGCATGGTGAACAGAAGAGTGCTCTTTGCTTTGCTGTGCTTGCTCTAACTCACTTAACTAATAACGCTATGAAGTCACGCTGCTCATCATGTGTTTACCTCCTGAAATTCTGTCGTTAGTTTTCTCCTGTTTATTACCTTTCACTGACCATTTGGTACAAATCATTCACCTTTAGGATCCAAAAAGGAAATTAGATAAAGGCCTCCAACACAACACAAATATCAGTACAGAAATTGTCCATTCAGAAACACTATTACTGAGGATGCAATAGCTGTCTTGCATAGTTCTTTCTCATGTGTAATTGACTTAAGGAGATAGATACTGCATAGGCATGGCATAGATATAAGTTAGATATGAGGTAGTTCATTTGCATATGGAAGGGTAAGGCCAAAAGAAAAAAGGGAAAGTGAAAAAAGGGTTTCCAAAGAGTTCTGAGATACAGTGAAAGTGGGACTCCTAACAACCATGCAAGATCTGTCACCACAAGTTAACAACTTCATCTTTAGAAAGAGAGAAGAGTCCACTGGTGTTTCTGTCCATCCTTTAACTGTAAGTAGTCAACTTGACGATGTGGGTCTGAAAGGATGTGTAGCTATAAAAAAACTTAAACACTGAAACAGGAATGTCAAGTACGTTTTTTGCGGACAGATGAGCCACTGAATGTGTTTGGGATTGTTTGGAATGTGAAAAGCCAAAAATGCAACCAACTTCTATGACTGAACTGTGTAAAATACCCCTGCAGATATCTTTAAGAAACTGAATGGAAGTATCCTGAAAGGAATGAAGGCTATTGTAAGACAGACTGTGTGGACAGACTAAATACTGAATTATGTTCTATGTAGTTGTTGAGGCTCCTGTGTCACTTTCTATTTAACATACGTTTTTACATTTGCACAGTACCCTGAAGATCAGAAAGTCTGTGTTGAGTCTCTTGGGCCTTCTGCAACTCCTGTGACTTTAATTTAGTTTGTACATGTATAGCTCATAGCCCCCCTCATCCCTACACTGAGAACTGGAGCACTCATGTAGCTTTTTCCCCTCAGCTGTGCACATTTTTACCCTAACTTGACAAAGTTTGCTTGAACAGGCCTCTCTGCTTCTCTGTATCTGTGCTGAAGAACAGCAAGTGAAAGAGTTGTACTGTCTCAGGTGAGATCTGAGAAGTGAAATGTTTTATTCAAAGTGAGAAGTTTTAAAGTGGAAGTTGGTCCAGTGTTCTCACAACGTTTCCGGTTGACTCAAAAACCATATCTGCATTCATGACACCTCATAGGATACACTTTACGTGAAGTGACCATTTTAAGTGGCTCTAATGCAGGAGTGCCCAGTCCTGGTCCTGGAGATCTACCACCCTGCAAAGTTTAGCTCCAACCCTAATCCTTTACACCTGATTTGACCAATAACCCAGCTAACACGAAGAGCTGGCCCAAGGTGGTGGCTGGTCGATGAACTGTTTATGAACAGGACACAAGGGGGTTAGTGAGTCATGCAGCTTTACAGACCAACTACCATCAGCAACTGAAGAACTACAGAAAGGCCGTCTATATGTTGGAGCATCTGATTCAAAAGACAATAGTGTTGTACCTAATAAAGTGACCAGTGAGTGTGTGTCTCACAAGGCATGACACACAGTGACTTAATATATGAGGCAGATGATTGACTGCTCAGCTGTGACTGTTTATGTTCTGGTGGCTACCCTGGGATTCCTCATGCCCAATCTCTATCAAAAGAAGTAAACTGGCCATTGACACTTTCAGTGGTGTTGTTTTGTTTGCCCTAAATGATTGAATAAAGCATTAATAGATAACAACTTGGTTTTTTTATAAGGTTGTTTGAATCATCTGCAGTGTTACATCTGAGATGCTGTGCTTTAGATTAATAAAGGAATTTAGATGAGTTATTAGAGAAACAGTCATTTACAAATAAAGTATTATGTGTTTATAGTGTATTTTAATGACAGGGTGGATTCTAATGTAGTTTTTGATGAGTAATCATCATTAAAATACTGTAGGTTATGAATCAGGCTAGTCCTGGTACAGTGTCACGAAAAAGATTTGATGGAAATGTTGAACTCAGATTGACTTATAAGTGTAAAACAATTTTTGTAGTTTTGAAACACAGCAAAAATATAAAAAAATAAGTCCAACTAGACAGATGATTCTTTACCCTGGTCCCACTTTACTGTTTAGCTCCCAACACACCTGATCCACCTGTTAAGATTAAGAAGTTGAAGAAGTTGAGCCAACTTAGATATCGTCGCTGTCCAAAGAAAAACATGTATCTCCAAAATGACAACTTTATAGGAAAGGCCAAAAACCTCATTCAATTTTAACGTAAGTCAATGGAACCAGACGTCCTTCCGAGCCCTTTGGGGCCATTTCAGTCGGTCCATTCTTCATGCAAATCTCACAAAGTGTAAACGGCAGCAGCTGTTTTCAAATGATGCATAAAAGTCAAAATGGACAAAAATGGAGATACATGTTTTTCATTGGACAGCGACGATATGTGAGTTGAATTGACATTTAAAGGTGTGTACCAGCTTGGTTAGCTGTTTGTCAATGTTGACAATGCAACAGTAGAACAAGAAGCTGAATAAACTTGAAAAAACCTGTGCAACCAGTTACTAAATAATTTTAAGTCTGATGACCTTTATTTATTTTACTACATGTTCCAGTGTACATTAGAGACTATGGGAAATGTCAAGGAGGAAAAATCTCTACCAGCTCCTAGTAGAACCCCAACATGTCTCAGCTGTCAGAACTGCAAATGTGTTCTCATGCCTGAAATGAGTTTCTATTGTGGGTTTTAAGTTCACTAAATAGCTACATTATTAAAACAATATTAAACATTTTGGACTTAAAAAGACAATGCTCAGTGTACGCTGTTCTAAAGTGGTCTGCATTTTAGAGATTTTAGGTTTTCGTTGGTATAAAGCAGCTGTTGTCTTCTTTCTGTTGTCTGTAGGTCTCAGTAGGTACCTGTTAAAGGAGAACACTGGGGAGCAATAGCTTGTAGGGTTTCACACCACTCACAGAAAAATGAACGAGGCTTTTCACAGTAAGGAAAGCTGAGCCCGGGGTGCAGCGGGCCTGCCTATAGGGCGCTGGGCGTGATGTAGCTCGTGTTACGTTTTCTTTAGATCACCCCGTCCAGCTGACTAGTTCTCACATAGAAGCAAGAGATTTGACTTAGAAAACACCAGAGAGACCATTTGAAGCACAGCTCTATTAATTCAGCAGGCAGAGGGCATGTCTTTCCCTTCCTCATGCTGATGTGCACACTGAAGGACTTGTTGGTTGCGTTTACTGCGCTCCTAGTGGTCACAACCGAATCCGTCCAGTAGAGGGCGCACTTCTACATTTTGGTCTTTCGAGATGGACAGTTCTTATGCACCATTATGTTTGTTCCTCCTCTTGTTTAGACCTGTTGTTGGTGTCTGTATTTTTACAGCTCTTCAGGGTGGAGATCCTGTTCAATGGAAGGAAACACTTTGTTCTGCGGCGGCAGAGTGAATTCCAGACATTGCACAGGAAGCTCAAGAAGGTCCTGCAACTGCCTGATTTCCCTAGCAAGAGGACCCAGCACTTGCGCACCAAACCACTGGAGCAAAGGCGGCAGGAGCTGGAGGATTACATACAGGTACAACGGTACACACCATACCTTCCTCAACTGCTTCCTTTAACTTCCTGTAGTACGTAGTCATGGAGTTTCTCAGTACTCTTCTCTCCTTACAGGTAATCCTGTATCAGAATGAAGTTGTCCCTCAGGAGTTGCTGGACTTCCTTCAGGTGAAACACTTTCACCATTCAACAAACAAGCTCTGCAGTTTCCAGTATGTACTGTACCAGCAGCTATGAATGCTGTCTAACTGACCTGACCATCAGATTTTGTCACCTCATGCATGCGGTAATTCACATGCCATGCTTGTGTTTCTTTTAGTGAAGAAGAGTGGGACGACTCTCAAGAACAGGGGTACAGGTGAGAGTCTTTTTGAATTTCCTTTCCAGTTTTTTACACGGAGGATGGAGTTTCATCACTCATGATGATACATAAAGGGGGTGCAGAGTTATTGGCATACTAACTAAAAATGAGCAACATAAAGACCAGAGTAAGCTGTGTTGTTATATTACATATTGTGCTCAGTGGTCACATTTTATATTTGATATATTGTAGAGTTTAATCACTAAATAAATATGAAATTGTGCCCTGAAATCTGCAGAAAAGGACCATATTTAAGTTGTTTAATCCTCTGTAGAGGATGTGTAAACTTTAAACATATAAAATGTTATTTTTATCCAGTTTAAATTTATTTAGACTGGATTTTATTTAAGAAATATAGATATTGAATACATAAAAAATCTAGAAATAATTTCATGGAATTAAATCTGCTCATTTAAATGAATAATTTGCCTTCACTTCCATTAGTGTGTCTCTGTAGGAGAGTAAACACATGAAAAGGAAAACAATGAAGAGACACAAAGCAGATTCAGCATGATAATAACCAAAACTTTTATCCAGCCAGACAGAAGAGGAGCTACTGGGTGTGTATTTAGGTCACAATAATTCAGAATCTGCCTCAAGACACCAGTTATAAAACCAGAGAAAGAATGTTGAGGATCGATAACTACTAATGAGAACATACCTGCACAAAAATGCTGACAGGACAAGACAAACTTAAACTTAAACCTTTTTGTGCAAAAATGGATTAATTTGAAGGAAGAGCGCCTCAACTGTGGAGTCAGTTTATTGTCTGTATAAGCACCCTATAGTTCTTAAATACAAACAAACAGATCAGTATCAGATCAGTGTTTAGCATGGCTGTCCACAGTGCAGGCAAGACAGTCTTGTTGGGTCTGTAGTGTGGAGGGCAGTGCATAGTCCCCTAACATCCTTATAGTAGCCTTATATCATTACTTATGTAATTTCACACCTATGAATGTGTTAACTGTGAATTTGATTTGAATTAAACACAAAATATCTCTTACATAATGCAAAGATTTTTTTCTAAATCACCCTTTAACTATTAAGTGTGTAAGTAATTACACTGTATTTAACACACACAGAGCTTGATTCCTCCATTTGTCTTCACTGTGTGCAGTTGGGTACAGATAGGCATCAGTTTAAAGGCTGGCTGTTGAAAAGTAGACCTCTTCCTCTGTGTTGTTTTTGCTTGTTTTAAGCAGGGCGGTCACTAATTATAGACCTGAGCCAACTTCACACATAGAGAAACTGAGCTCACCAACAGCGCTAGACTGTTATTCAGTAGTTTAAAGGGTCACTAGTGGAAATCTCTTCTTCCTTACAGCTGTCAGCTGCTGCATCAGAGAGTGGTGGGCTTCTCAGGTGACCCTTATCTCCTCGCATCAGCCTCAGGTATCGTTAAACATCTTTCATGGCATTAGGCATCAGAAATTCCATGTGTCACCAAAAGGACATTTTCTCTGCGAATTTGTTGGGGACAGCCACAACTACCTGGGACAAATGAAGATGGTAGTCTTAAACCGCAGCCCAGCAAATCTGATTTAATCTTATAAGGTGCTTGTGTTGAAAAAGCACAGAAATCCGCATGAGAACAGTTGTGTACAGGTAGTGTATTGCCATTTTCAAAGTGCTTATGGTGTGACGTGCAGTGGAGATAAAACTAGTTACCCCCCATTCGTTATTGCTGGGGCATCACTGTTCAGTGTGCGGTTTGACCCTTTGACCGTTACAAATATGCAACAAATTTAAAAAGGGTTCTAAAGCAGGGGTGGGAAATTCCAGTGCTGGCGAGCGGGAGTTCAGCATGGTTCGGTAGTTTTCCTACTTAATCACGGTTGATTCAACTCAGCCATTCTTGGCCAGGTTTAGTCGGTGTGGTAAAATTAGGGAAACCACCCAAACTGTTTTAGAGTCCTGTCACTGGTGTATTAACTGATCATCTAAATTCTGAGGCAAATAGGTCAATCTCATACACGGTAATAATTCATAACCAGCGCGCCACAGGCCAGCATGTGTTGAGATCTGTTATTCCTCCATTCACACAGGCTTATCAGGGTTGTTCTGTCTTATTTTGGATGTGTTACACCTATTCTTACTTGCGCATCATTAAACCATTCTTTGTGTTGATTGTACATGAAAAGTCCAAACAAATTAACAATCTGCCCTTATTGTGTGCACAGACCTTCCAGATATGGTAGTGGCTGGTGTCCTGCAGGGCCTCTACCCCAGAGACACCAAGGTGAGCTTTAAGGGTTGTTGCAAACCCGGCATAAACTCAGCTCCGCTGCAGCCTCGGCATGCTGCCATCCCCTCCATCGTCATCGACAGAGGCAGCCTAAGCTCTTTACCAGAGACACGGAGAACCTGAGAGACTGGACATGTGACCATTTTCAATAAACCTTCCTGGGTTTGGGACCTTGAGGAAATTGTGGTGCTTTGCTCTCTTGAAGTAGAGAGTGGTATCCCTGGTATCACCTAAATCTTTGGATTTGGTGATCCGAGTTCTGATCGCCTCTGTAAGGACACAGGTTGTTGCTCAACCTCACATGGCTTACACAAAAGATTACACGACTGAAGCTCTCCTGGAAAATTCACTTTGGCTCCTTCCAGTGATGACGACGACGACGACGACGACAACAGACTGGGGGGGATGTATGGGCTCCATCAATCAGTATTGGTTGATTTCAAGTGTTAACCCTTTCCCACTCAATTATATACACACACCAAATACCAGAGAGTGTTCAGAATACTGACATTATATAAGGAGTAAGCTTGTTGGGCTGGTTTGTGTGGTTGATCTTTGACTTTTGATGTAAACCGAACTTAAGCCAGTAGATTTTACATGTCATGTACGATGTTCAGTACAGCTGCATTTAAAACCGTGGGCCATTTTGTTTACATAGTTCTTAAAATAAATGAGTGTAAATGTCTGTCCATGCACTGTGTACTTACCTTAATTATTTAAAAGGCATTAGGAGTGAGGCAAACAAGTAACAAAACCTGGATCCTTTATTGGAGATTTGTTTACAAAAAGTAGTTGTTAAATCAGTCTAACCGACCGCATGGAATGCCTGTTTAAGATGGGTCCAAGCTGTGCCGCTCTGCGGACTGCTACAGGTGTAGAGATATAACGTGAAAGGACCCGGTATACAGCCCCAAACACGCGCGCGCACACACACATACACATACACCACTACAATACTAGTGGTACAGTACACCCGTCAAATCCCCAGAAACCCACAGTCCTGCTTCTCCCCTGATGGTCGTTTACTCCTTTGCAATTGCAAAAGGCTTCTCCACATCAATCTTGCCACACTCATGGATGGTGACATCTTTTAGAGGTTTATCTCTGCCATCTGTTTTTGTGGTCTCGATCTTCCTCACCACATCCTGAAAAACAAAGGGCAGCAAATACATAACAATAAATAACCATGAGATGCCTGTACAGTCAAGATGCACAGCTAGCTTTGTAGTGAAAATGAAAATCCATTAAAAACCCCTCACCATGCCCTCAAGGATTTTGCCAAACACTACGTGCTTGCCATCAAGCCACGGTGTCTGCACAGTAGTGATGAAGAACTGAGAGCCGTTGGTGTCTTTGCCAGCATTGGCCATGCTCAGCCAGCCTGGGCCGTAGTGCTTCAGCTTGAAGTTCTCATCAGGGAAACGGTCGCCGTAAATACTCTTTCCTAACAGAGAGAGAGAGACCTTCACACTTTAGTGGGAACCAAGGGCATACTTGATAGTGAGGAGCAATGCCAATGTCAGTTAGCTGGAGACATTTTAAGGCCAATTAGAACAATGCATTTCTGTCTGTACAACATACGCTCTGCGAGATAAATCCACCGATAATAAAAAGTCTCAGGCTGTAATACAGTGTGAAGTGAACGAGTCAGACCTCCAGTTCCATCTCCTCTGGTGAAATCTCCTCCCTGGATCATGAAGTCTTTGATCACGCGGTGGAATTTGCTGCCTTTGTAACCAAACCCTTTCTGTGGAGATGAGGAGGAGCAGTGTTAGTGCCTACGTGTTAGTCCACTACTCATTTCCTGCTATAGGATGACCTCCTGTAGCTTACCTCTCCTGTAGCCAACGTGACGAAGTTTTCTGTGGTTTTCGGGACTGTTTTTCCGAACAGACCGATCACGATGCGGCCCACGTCCTCATCTCCGATTCGGATGTCGAAGTACACCTGTGGGTTAAAGTGGCCATTAGCATGACTGACAGAAACACACACACACAGCACTGTGTAACTACCGGACGATGCTGTCGGGGTACGCAGATGTGCTGGTGCAGGACTTTTTCCACGACAAACAAAAGGTGATCTTTTTTCCCCCAGCCGTATTCACACACACACACACTCCGCCCTCCTGTAAGTACGAACTGCTAGCCAATCCCTCCGCAGACGAGCCTCCGTTTAGCCAATCCCAGCGCAGGGGGCGGGGTTTATCCGAACACGGGTGGGAACGCTAACGGCAGCAACAGGGCCGGGCCAAGCGAACCTGGATCTTGCGTGAACGTCATGGCGCACAGACCGAGTTAACGCAGACGTGGCCTATACGCCATTACACACCATTATCACGTCTAAATCTCAGCAGTGCATTTTTCCACAATCACACGAGATTAATAACCTGCACGTTTTCACTTGAAGTAACCATTTCGCAAAATCACCTACTAATGAATGCACATAATCGCTGGTGTCGAACAGGCTGGTTTTACCGGCACCTTAGCTTTCTGCTCATTTAACAAAGCACTGCGCATTTAGCTCTGAGCCCTATACCCCCACTCTAACAGCACAGCATCAGCTACATACAGCCAGCCTGCACAAACGATTTAGCTGAATCAGTCAATCCCCCCTCTTAAAATGTCTGCTGAAAGTGTTAGCACCGTGCACATCTCTCAACTCCGGCTTTACTGCAGAGGCCCGTCCGATTCGCCATCGTTTCTTTACCTTGGCCGTGACTTTGGGTCCTTTCTTCTTCTCGTCAGCGTCGGAGCCGCTCGGGAAGAGCAGGAAAATGACCGACCCGACGATAACCGTCACCGCTACCAGGAACTTCATCTTTCTCTCGAAGCCCCGCACCATGAACAAGCTAAGTCTGTCCGTGTGGCGGTAAATGTTGAGAGGGGGGACGCCGGGGAGGAGACTGAGACTAGGGGAGCAGAGCTCGTTTAGCTGGTCACATGAGCTGATCTAGGAACAGTTCGGTCCAGGCAGCGTCCCATTATCATCCGCGCAGCTAAAACGAGGAGGCGGCCCCAGATCAGCGGTTGACTGCAGCGGTTTCCGCACTGCCCGCTTATTGGCCGACAGCTGTGAGAACGAGCCAATCAGAGTGTGAAACGCGTAACGAGCGGAAGGACAAACAGCTGTATGTGAAATTTACCATCGCAGACCATCTTAAAGCGAGAGCTAGGTCAAGATACACGGGTGGCTCCAAATGTAGCCTAAAGTAGTACACTAGGGATTCGTCCTGCTTGACGGACATTTGTGGTAAAGTGTGAATGAGACCTTTACCAAACTCTCGGTTTGAAAAGTGAACAGCAGAGACAGAATGGTGGGGTGAGAGTAAACTTATGTTCCTCGTTAACTTGGTCAGCATGAGCAGTTAACTCTGTAAGGCTGTGGTGGTGAGAGTTATTCACTATTCATGTTTATTCTATTGTTTATAAAAAATAAAAATAAGTTACTGCCTTCACTCTCTGGTCAAAAAATAATTAACAAACATTTATTTGATATTACACATAAAATATTCACATACATGGCACATCTTTGGGAGGAAACATGGCAACTACACTTCAAACAAGTTGATGGTGCTCAGTCTAGACCCAAAATACTGGGCAAAAACATCTGGATGGCATTTGTAGAACTGGGCCAGCAGACGGTTCTTCTCCTTGGTGGAATACTTTGTGTTTTCATCGATGTTCCTGAGTAGCACAAACAGCTCATTCTTCGTCAGTTCTTTTACAGTGTTATCATACAAGTTGCCTGAAATTTGCTGACAGAATGCATAACCTAGAAACAAAGAAAGAGAAAAGGGGCACAAAGACTTCAGTCTCAAGTAGTATCCAGCACAAACAATTGACATACATAAAGGACTGTTTAAGACACAATGGTAACATAACTGTAGTGAAGTCAAGGAGTTTATGAATGGAATAAAGTGCTAGACAGGAGCAGAAAGAGACCCTTCTTGGCAAACACTATACATCTCAAATGACAGCATTTGTTGGAAAGACTTACTGTTTGTGTTGGGGTCCTTTTTTTTCAAAAGGTCATCCAGTTTGTCACTGACCAGCTTGTGCAGAGACCCTGGAATCTAATAAGATTATTCATGTTACTCAAGTGGCAGACAAGAATAGATGCATGCAATACTAGCCACCTCCAGCAATAACTATGATTACAACCTCAGTTCCTCCAGAGTTTTACATTAAGGATTTCTGAAGACTAACAGGAGAGGTATAAGGTATACTCTGAAAAGCTGGCCTACTGCTTTCAGGCCACACACAAAAGGTAATGTATACTGAAAGCAGTAATACATAAATATAAATTTTTACTAAATGTGCTTCAAAGCTGTTTTCTATTCAGTTTCACGAAGACAACAAGAAATGACTACAGTCCAGACCACGAAGGTCATTGGGAAAAAACAAAAACATTTCTACATGGCAGATTAATTAAAATCTGAATGATTTTAACCACATGTGAATTGCTGGAGTTCAAACGAATTGTGTGAAAACATACTAGCATTAGGGTGTAGTCATTATTACCTTGAAGATGTCCTGATAGTTATCAAGCATGAAGAGCATTAGCAAGTCCAGTTTGCCTTTTGGAAGACACTTGCTTTGTATTATGGCTCTAGAAAATGTCTTCTTCAGCATTATCCGATTTTCAGTCTGAAAGACAATTTAAAATTGAAGACAAAAAACAAAAACAAAAAAAAAAAAACAACACCACAAAGTTGAACTACACAAATCAAGCACAAAATGGAAAAGTTCAGTTCAGATTAGTTTCACCTCCAAGTTCAGCATGCTAGAGGCATGCTAGTGGAAAGAAAATGGATTTCACATTTGTAAACATGTGTGTGCCAATCAGGTGCTTTCTCTGACCTCAGGTCAGTGTTTCAAATAATCGAAGGACGGACAATACATTTCCTCCAATGTATGATCTAAACCGAAAGTATTTAGTGCATCTCCTTTAGTTTCCTTAGCACTAGTATTCATTTACAGACTTAACACTGAGCCAAGGTTTGTCAGTTGTCCAACTTCCATTCATAAAATAGAAGTCTGAACGTCCAGTTAGTTTACAAGAATGAAAATCAATAACAACCCAGACATAACAGTCCTACTCAAATTATGGCCAGAAGCTCCACAGGATCACATGCATCATTACACATCCTAACCTCCTTATGAAGACGGATATGTTCTGGGTCTGCAGCCAGCGACATGAATCTCAGCAGCCTGTACAGCTCTTCTCTGGTGTCCACAGGAAGCAACTTCAGACACAGCTGCAGCACCTCCAACGCCATCTCAAACTTCCCGTTCACTAGAGACATGTCAATCACCGCATACATTTTAGGAATTTGCAATTGCAAATGGAAACACTTCAGAACAATAAATACATTTTGCATTAAGACACATTTATGGCTCTGGCAACAACTTAGTGTTACAAGTTTAACTTTCAATTTTTATAGATCATCACAGTATTGGGTTTTGCTATACTGATCTCAGAGGGCTGTACACAAATTACCCCATTAACAAAAGGTTTGTTTTCAGGGCACCCTGGAACATGTTTGATGTTTCAGATGACTGATTTGGGTGTTCTAATCAAGGATCAAACAAATAATTTTACAAATGCAAATAACTGTATTCAAAATAAAGTAGGCTAATTGTTTTCACTAAGCCCTCTGCATAATTATAACAAAGACTGCTTCAGTAACTTATGCTGTGCTGTGGAGTACAGTCAGTGGTTAACTGGTGGTGATCTGAAGTATATAAGGCCTCTAAAAGTGACCTCACAAAAATGTATTACATTACATATTACATGTATTACACACACAAAAAAGAAAAATCTTAGAAAGCTTTTTGCAATTTGTGTGATGGGAATAAATAAGCAAAGTGATGAGGCTTTTTCAGATTCATAGTTTTATCATTATCAACAATATATTTTAAATTAGAATTATTATTATTATTATTATTATTGTCATTGTTTGGATAGTAAACAGAACTACTTCAGTGGTAGATGGCAACATTGCAACAATCTGAATAACTATGTTTACATCTTATTTAATTATAAGTGACATACATGAGTGAATACCCTGTAATCATGTCAGTGTTCAATGTGTTCTATATACAACTCGGAATGGTACAACCATCACACACTGATATCCTTGCCAATTTTTTTCCCCACCCTACAAGCCCTAGATTAGCATCTGTTTTTGTGAGTCCCAGGGCTAACTTACCCAAAAGTTCAGTAACCTGTGCGTAGATATCATTCAGGCCACTGGCAAGGAGAGGCTGGATATTCACTTGTCCATAGTGTTTAGCCAGAATGTCAAACAACAGTGCTCTGCACTGCTCAATGCATATGGATCTGGAGTGGCCATGACAATCATCCTCATCAGTCTCCAATGAAAAGCTGGGTAGCTCCCTGCTCACCTCAACCACCAACTGGTCTGGGAGGAAGTCCAGCAAGTCTAATGCTGCTGAAAGCCACTCATCTTTTCTGCAGAGGTGGACAGAAAGAACAATTTCTACTCTAACCTAGCACAGTCCTCTTCCAATTAAACGCACAGGCAATCAAAGGGCTAAAAAGTGAGAACCAGCAAAACTGAGGTCTACTAAAGGTTCATTATGCCTTGTATTTACTGACAACTTCTCCTAAGCTCATGAATGTGATTATAACCCACTGTGAATCCTTAAAAGCCTTGAGTATTTCTCTGTCCAGGTAGTTGCTGGTGTAGAGTAGGTCCGGTTCATTGTCAGCACCAGGCAGGGGGGTGTTGCACTCTCTGCAGTCCAACACTCCATCCAGCAGAGGGAGCTCTATCAGTTGCAGAAGCCGCTGAACTGTCTGTTCCTGCCACACCTGACTGATCACTGAAAGAAAACGCATCAGCAAACACTTGGCTCACAAATTGAATTACAGTCTGGTGCAGTTAAATGATTAAAGGTTGCCCTTGCTCAACATTCTACATGCGACAAACACCAAGTGTGGTAAGAGCTACCGGACTGTGGTAATGTCTCAGTCTGCAGAAAGCTGGGGCTAAGGTCAGGCTCTTCCAGGAGGAGGTCAATAATGTGGTCCGATTTCACAGGAGTACTGTGGAAGAGCATTGGGTCAACCTGCCTGTAAAGCAATACAGAGGTTTGAAACATTGCAATCGGAGTTGAACCTGACAAATGCCTGCAGCAAGAGGAGATAGTCTGTCCCAAAGTCCACATCTTCCTACCAGTGATGTACTTGGCAACAATGCAGATATTCTTGTCAAGACAGTCACTCTGTGGATACGTATTTTGTTTTCATGGTCAGAAAAAGTTCACAATTTTTACTTACTTTTACTAAAGTATGGACTTTGAAACAGGCCAAAAACAACTAAAGCTAATGGGAAGTTATTCAAATTAGTTTACAGCTGTTTTACAGGACTCATCATTATCAGAACAGATCAATATTCCGAGCTGCCCATTTAGGGGTTAGTGCCTGTGAAGATCACCTGTACAGCTGGCTGTGTGTTTGATCCTGTTCTGTAGGAGAGGCAATGGAGTTTTCAGCACTGCTCAGTGGAGGATTCTTCGCACTCAGGAACCGGTACAGGCTGCTGTCGCTGTCCTGGAACACAGAGAGCTTACTCTCCTTCCCAAATACTTTACAAGCCACCGCTTCAAACACCTTACAGTCCAGGAGTGCCTGACACACCCGCACCACTTTAGCCCTGGGGACATTAACGTCACCCAAGATCTTGTTCTGGTTGATGTAAGCCTCAATCACGTTCACAGCGTCAGAGCCCAGGAAGCAATTACTGTGAGACTTCAGATAGTGACGTCGCCGCTTCACCTTCACCTCTGCTTGGAGGTGAGCAATGATGTTGCTCCAAATGATGCTGGACTTGAATGGCTTACTGACCATCCGGTGATCTGCAGAACGAAAGAGTGTACCATTAGGTAGCCCATCTGTTTATTAACACTTTTTTTCACTTTAGAGGACAGCTGGTGCTTAAATCAAGCAATTGGGTCTAGGCTTGAAATAACAAAAAGCAACAGCAGAAAAGATCAACTGTTGAACACTGCTGCAATGATCAAGTTTTACCTCTGGTAGGACAGAGTCTCACAGATGAAGTTAAGACCTTTGAGAATCGGGTGATGCCAAAGTTTTTTCTTAAACATTTATATGAAGTAATTCAAGTGGCATGTGTCAAATTCAAGAGTATGTTATTCTAGTACAGGCTAGTAGCATTTTGCAACATACATATCGTCACTGTCCAAAGAAAAACAGGTATCTCCAAAATGGCAACTTTCCAGGAGAGTCCAAAAACCTCCTTTAATTTGAATGGAAGTCAAAGAAACCAGACGTCTTTTCAAGCAGTTTGGGGCCATTTCTGTTAGTCCATCCATCATGAAATTCATATACAGTGTAAAAAGCAACTCATGTGATCAAATGAGGCATAAAAGTAAAAATCAACAAAAATGGAGATGCATGTTTTTCATTGGACAGCGACGATATCATCTTCAAGTGTGAATAAAATTATTTCACTACAGTTGCTGTCCATGCCCATCCATTTTAACAATTTTACAAAGAAAGGACCAATAAAACCCAGAATTGTTTTTTGGGGAAAAAAACCTGACACACAGAGCAATAAAAATGTTTTGCCTGCTCCAGTGAAGTTGCCTGTTCATGTTGGCTGCAATAATGTGTTTTTAATAAAAAGACAGATAGATCAGACCGATTCCTTCAACCATCAAGTATCCCGTCCAGCTTTATGAGAGATCAGCCTGTTACTGATTCCACTGATACGGATACGCGCCCCCCAAGAGAAACAGCCTTGGGTTTCAATGCATGCTAGTTAGCTAATCATAAACCATCAACCTGTTTACAGAACACCGAGTATTACTCAATTATAGCCTTCTCCATCCTAGAAAATGTTTTACTTTTTTATATAAACAGCGAGTTTTCCCCAAAACACGGAGACGTATTAAATAAGGAGCCCGGTCACTGGCTGAAACCTGACCGGAAATGGAAACGCTTGTAACGTTTACCACTGATGCTTCCGGAAAAGCCCCACCCCTGTCTGTTTAGGAGGATTTATCAGGCATTTCAAACGTTTCTGAAACAATAACTTGAGATTTAGTTCCGAGTACTTTGCCCCCTCCTCAAATAGACATGAGGCTGGTCCCGTAGGACTGTAACTGCCCTCCGGCGTTACACAGATGGCCGCCAAATGAACAGACATTCCTATATGGACTCTGGTGTAGTCGGGTGGTGTTCTGAGCACTTGGTCTTACCGACAGGCCGGTACATAGGGCTGTAGAGTCTCCCCACCAAGTTCAGCGCTGCTGCTCGCTCTTTCACTGACGCCATGTTTCTCCTTCACACGAACGACCCGCCACTCAGAGCGGCTGCGCTTTGGACCTCATTAATTAGTCGATCCTCTGCCTATTGGCTCACAGCTGCCTACTGTCTCAGCCAATCAGCGACAAGCGCACACGACTGCCTACCGTCCTGAGACGCTTTACGACAGGCCGTACAGCAGGGGGCAGCAGAGCATAACCTCACCATTCACTGAGGAGCTCGATCGCAGCCCTCCGCACCCCGGCTCTACCGCTCTTCAGTACAGCACTAATGAACGTAGTGGTGCCCTTTAAGTCTTCAGAGCACTTTATTCAGAATAGATCTTTAAGATCGTTTATCTTAGTATAGAAGCAGTGCAAACGGAGAAGAACAGCACCAGCCAAAACCTGATAAGTGCTGGATGTATTACAGGGGAACTCCTCCGATTTGTTTCACAATCTCTGCATTAATGAGGGTAAAATGATGGTGGAACAGCGACTTAGGCATTAGTCAAAGACTGCGTCTCAGTCATGTACTAATCACTAATATTATAGTATATACTCTGGACTAGTCTTAACAGTGTGGGCTCAGCAGGTTAGTACACACAACATTCCCATACTGCATCATTTCTTACTAACAGGAAGTGATGAAGTTCATGTCACACGGAGCTGAACTCTGAGGGCTGTTTTATTTTTTGGAAAATGCAAACAAACAAAAAAATATCATATTTACTACATTTATTTTATAGGCTGCTATGAAGTGTTGCATCACTAGCCGCCATTTCTTTTAGTAATTTATCAGACGTGAGAAGCTCCTCCCTTTCCGTTTCCTGTTGCATTGTGAGACAATAGAGTCCATCATTACCACACTCAATCATCGACTGAGTGTGTCTGAATGTGCATTGTGGATTTTTGAGGGTACTCAGCTTTGACATTCATAACTGTACTATATACTGTACTAATACTAGATAGAATTAGTATTAAGTGCGCAACTGGGACTCACACAGCATGTTTGCTGTGCACCTTTTCCTGTAATATCTTTCTGTGGGGTAGCTTTGAGTCATTAAACCCTTCAGATGTCTGGGTCCTGTTGCCACCCAGTGAACAATTTGGACTTCTAGAAACCGCTGGAAAACTGCTTCACATTTTAACCCTACTTATTAGCATTTTCTAAATCCCAGGACCAAAGCTACTCCAGCTTTGTAAATCATTTGAGCCAAATTCAGTCATTCATTCATTTGTTCATCTAAACTGCTGATCTTCCTGGTTTGCAGAGATGCTGAAGCCTATCCCAGTTCTCATTTGGTGGAAGGCAGGAAGAGTCACAAATGTGTGTTAAAGTCTTATAGCAGGAACTTTGGCATCAGTGGTTAGAGAGATATTGTTCTGTAGCTGATTGCTTTGTAACTAGTCACTGCAGGATCCCCTGGCTGACTGTTTCTTGTAATGTCATAATAGACATTAATTCTACTGTTTTTTCAGCCTTTCTTAGATCAGATCCAGTCTTGGAGCCCACACAGTGAGGAGTTGGTCTAACTAATCTGGTACAGCTAGCTGAGTGAAGGGGTCAGTGCTATCAGTTGTGCCAAAACAGGAAACATGCAAACAACAACAGAACCTGAATGTAAAAATAAAACGGGACAGTGAAGATCAGGCGGCGGTTGGAACATTGGCTGGACGAACATCAGTTGTAATAGCACTAGTAAAATGTGACATCACTGAAGCTACATGGATATAGCCCGTCCGCCTGTCTGTCTCTCTGCTCCTCCTCTGACAGTATGTCTGTCCACATGCTCTTTTGTGTACAACTTTTTAGTCGCACTATTCTCGTCTCCCTCGCTCGGCTGCTGGCAGCAGACTGCATTTTCCATCTCAGGAGCAGGTGGATCCCTCTTGTCTATGGTCAAAATATAAGATGTGCGTGTGAACTTATGTCAGCAATGTTCCACGCCATGCACGTAAACAGGGTGTGGGTGAATAACATGGCTCTGTGTTTGCATATGAGCATGCAAGTACATGTTTTGCATCTTTGTGGGACCTCTGTGTGCCCACATGGAAAGTCAAATGCCAGAGCAGAGGCCTTGTCCAGATCTTCTGTTAAGTCTCTGTGAGAATAAAAAGTGCAGCAAGGAGGAAAAACTCAAGCAAATCAGGGGCAGAGATAAACCTTAGATGTTAGGTGAAGGTTAAAGAGGAACAGTAGGGACAGGGACAGTAGTGAACTAACCATGATTAGTTACTGTACGTGAGTAGTGTTTTTTGTATCTGTACTTTATCGAAGTATTTCCATTCTGGGGGACTCTACTTTTACTCCACTACATTATGCAAAATGTATCGTTCTTTTGGCTTATGTTTGCAGAAAAAAACAAAGCTTGGACAAAGCTTGTTTCTACCTAATGGAAACTGTTCTTCTGCAGTGTTCTGTGCTTATGATGATGTTAATGGATGTCAGTGTCTGACTAACTAATGACCCTCTATTTAAAGATTGGTGAACCGAGAGTGTGTTTTATAATGAGTCGATTAGAAAGACTCCTATTACAAAAATCATATGAGCACAATAGAACAATTATAAATCATGCCACCTTTACTTTCCATACTTAAGTACATTTCACTGTAAATGCTTTAGTACTTTTACTGAAGTGGAGATCTAAAGAAAGGAACTTTTACTATTAGTATATCTTACCTTGGACATCTCTACTATAACCCAAGTACATGGTTTGTGTACTCCGTCCACCACTGCTCAACTGTGATGTAGATAAGGTAGTTCTGAGTGCTTCATGGTGCAAAAACATACCTATTTAAATTTCTTTACAGTGGTGCTGATAGACCAGAGGATGCATTGTCTGCTAAGCAGATGTAGCCATATTTCCAAAACAACCATGTGTCTTCTTCTATGCAATGTTCATACACATGATGTTGATAGTAAACTCATGGTAGATCTAAATGTATGTCACAGGCATGATGCAGCATGTTAGAATCATTTCATGTGAGGGCTTTCTATAAGGGAGTTTTTACAGGCACTAAATCCCTGTTTAATTCCACCACTGTGGACAATTCTGACTTGTTTAGTTTCTATAGAACAGAGCATTTCACTCTGAACTACTCTATACTATATAATTTTACATATTGGTGGAATTGCCCTTTAAGGTTAGGGATAAGGCTATGACATCTGTTTGGGAATGATTACGGTTTGATTTAGAGTTAGTATCAGGTTGACAGGAGGAATTTGATCCAATCCTGTATGATGAGGTAAGGAAGTGCTTAGCATTTTTAACCTGCACTATTCACACATGTATGAACAAACCTGCGATGAAATGAGATGTTTTGTTGCTTTTTGCTTTGTTGAAGCAGGACTAGGTAACACAGGTATTTTTTTCTTTGGCTGGGTTTAATATAGAGGGGAAATATATATATATATATATATATATATATATATATATATATATATATATATATATATATATATATATATATATATATATATATATATATATATATATATATATATATAATATAGCCTTATGGTGCATTTTATGGCTTATATTCCCCTGATATGTTAACTTCAGCAGGTAAACAGTAATTGTGTGCTTAAGTATGTGGAAGTGTGCTCCAGTAGACGACATGCAGCTCATTTTTACTCAAGAAATCTATTGATCATGTTACTTGACCAGGGTCTCCCAGACTTGTGCATACAACTTTAATAGGCCTGTAGGCCCATATACAGAAAGGCTGCTCAGTTGCCCTTTCTGTGTGCAGACGCTGCTGATGATGTTAAAACGACTGCAGTCAGCAGCCTGTGCCAAATGCCTGCAGGGGGTCAAATACCTGAATAAAATATCTTCAAAGAAATCTTTGTTCGGGCTTCAGCTGGAAAATAGAAGCTTCAAATTTCATTGGAGAAAATTTGCAGACTTTTATATTCACAAAGTTTGATATATATCGTAACTGTCCAAAGCAAGAAAACCTGTAACTTCATTTTTGTTGGTTTTTACTTTTATGCATTGTTTAAACACAGCAGCTGCCCTTTCATCATTTTCATGATGAATGGAACAACAGAAATGGCCCAAATTGCTTGAGAATACGTGGGGTACCATTGACCTACCCTGACAGGAAGTATGAACCTGGTCCTCTCCTGTAAAGTTGCTGTATTGAAGAGACTTGTTTTTAATTGGAAGGCTGTGATATAAAGTGTAATTTCTGTAAATATAACCTTTTGGTTGCACAATAAAGATTGTGGTGCTGTAGTTCCTGCTACAGATCAGCGTGCGTGCTTTCAGTTATCCCTGCCTTCTCCTCTGGGATTTGCTGTAATTCCCAAAAACAATAATCAGTGAAAGTTCACATGACACCTTCTAAGTAGTAAGAATACTTGTGGATTAAGATCTTCTTTTATATCATCTCTGGTTTCCTTTTACTGGTACATTTAATTCCTCCCTAGAACCAGTTGCCCTTTTTAATCACAGCGTTCCAGAAAGACCCGGGGCGAGCACCCTTTCTAATTTCGTTACTGCAGATCACGTTGGATTGAGCTTTTATGACTAAGTTGCTCCTGCGTTTGAAACACTCCTGGATGCCCCTTAGGGAACGTGCAACTGGCAACATATGAGCGACTGCTGCATTTTCATCGCTAGATGACAGTGTTCCACTCCTGATATTTGATACCAGGGTGCATATAAGGCCAAATCCTAGACACAGACACACTCACTCACTCACATTCAGAAAGAGTTACTATTTCAGTTTATGCTCTATTGACCCACTGCAGACCAAAACGCTGAATGCCCCAGATTCCTGAAGTTACTGAGATCAAACGGACACAACTCGCTCAATTTGGAGACTGTTTGACTCAGACTTCCTCTAGTCCAATCAGTAGGGGAACTGCACTGTACTAAATCCAAACAGAAGCAAACAAAGGAAAGCAGGTCTGATTTCCAGAGACATTCTTAACTCGCAGTGTGCTTGTACTCTGTGGGAGTATATCTGGTGTACAGGTGTGTGCGCGCGAGTGTGTTCTTTTTGGGACTGGACATAAACTTCACTGTGACCAAGAGAATGACTGACGGTGTGGTAACAATTGAAACTCAATTTACACAGTCAAGTGCATCACTGGTGAATGATATACAGGAGGCTATAAATCAGCATTTATATCAAACCTCCTGTTTGAAGTGGGTCTTGCTTATTTTAGATCTAATCACTGTGCATACTTGACTACAAACCATACTTCTAACTAACAGATCTGAACGCATTCTGACCACCAATGTGGTTATAACACCCCCGCCCCATTTATAATCTGCTTATTAACTGTGCTTCATTGTTTTGGATCTTAAAATGAAACTTAATATACGAGATCAAAACACAGTTTAAAATGATCATTTTTTTATTACAGGAAAACATTATCCAGCACTGATTGCCCCCCTGTGACAAAGTAATTCCCTCTTATTTACTCAGTCAACCAATTAACCAAGTTTAGTCACACACATGTGGCTTGATTGCTGCCAGCCCTGGAACTTTTCCAGCAATATGGAGTTGTATGATAAAAGGACTCACCCAAAAGCACACTATGCCACGTTCAAAAGAAGCTTCCGAAATGTAGAAACAAATTACAAAGCCATTTCTAAGGCTCCAGGGCTCCAGCCATTTTCTCCAAATTTCCAAATTTGGAAAACTGGTGATCCTTCTCAGGTGTGGCTGGCCTACTAAAAATTCCTCCAAGAGCTCAATGTAACGACTCATCCAGGAACTCACCAAAGAAGCCAGAGGAACATGTAAGAACTTTAGGCTTATCTAACCGCAGATACGGTCCGCCGTTTTATAGAAAGAGACTGAGGCAGACTGACATCCATGGGAGAGGTGTAAGGTGGAAAACTTCTAATCAAGGAGCAACATAGTAGCTTGTGAACCCCTTCTCTTGGAATAACGTTCTGTGGACAGATGACCTGAAAGTGGAAGACAGTGATCCCGTTACATCTGGAGTAAAGCTAACACAGCATTCCACAATATGAACATCATACCAACAGTCAACATGGTGGTGGTAGTCTGATGGTGTGGGGATGCATTGCTACTTCACAGTCTGGGCAGCTTGCCATGATCAGGAGTTTTGCTCTCTACTAGACTGTGCAACTGAGTTAAGCAGCAACACGACAGTGCATAGCACAAGAGCAAGCCCCCTTCTCAATATACAGTCAGTACCAAATACACACAAGTCACAAGATTAGATGATTAGAGGGTTGAGGACAGGAGAGCAGTTTAAACACTTTACATTACATTAATGATATAATGACTCAAACGGAGGTAAAGATTTTCTGAAACAGTTAAACAGATAGTACGTGTGTTTGTTTGAGTAACTACTCATGGGTCCCCTGAAAAATTTGGTGAAACATTTTGATACATAGACCGCATCATCACAGGGACTGAGGACTCAGGACTTAGGATGGTGTTCCTCCATTCCCTCAATTCTTCTTTCATTCTGAAATTAAACGAATGAAACTCAGAACGGTTCGAAATACAGCCAGGCGGTCCAGGTGCTGAACCAACAGAAGAAACACACTGTAATAAACTTTGCTTAGTTTATTTAAGTTAACTAAGTTTAGTTCAGCAAAAATAATAATAATAATAATAATAATTAATAAATAAATAAATACATAAATAAATACAATACAATACAGTGGGGGAAGTGCCACTCATCTTTCCTATTGGCTCCTGGTGTCATCTTATTTGCATATTATTTTATTCACCCTCTTTGTGTTGTCTTACACTCTGATATACGTTCCATTGTGTCTCTGCTTAGGTTGAGAGCCGGGTTACGTTGCTGTTGAGTGTAGGCTTAAGTGTGCAGTTCAGCTAGGAGGCTCTTGATGTTCTCTTTGATAGGGGCTACATAGGCTGAGATGGCTGAGGAGTGGTATCCTCGCAGATACAGCCCACCTGAGTAGAAGTACAAGCATTATCATCCGAGTCTTGATCCTTAGCGAGTAAACGGTGTGTTGGTTGTGCTGTGCTGTGCTGTGCTGTGCTGTGCTGTGTGAGAGGGGAAAGCCCCCGAAAAGAAAGAAAGAAAGAACAACCCTCACTACAAAGTCTGGAGCTGCTGTGGCTCCGCCTCCTGCTCGAGCCTGTCTCGCGCCCCTTATACGCGTCTCGCTCCGCAGACCTGAGCAGATCAGAGACAGAGAGAGAAAGAGAGACACAGACACAGAGCCGGCCTGCGCAGAGAGGAGTCCGTAGAGATGATGGCAGTAGTGAAGTCGGTGCGGCTCCTCCACCCCCAGCCCCTGCTCTCCCGGTCACGGACCCCCCGCTCTTCGGCCGGAGCTCCGCACAGCCAGGCCGCTCCGCAGCGGCGGACAGAATGAGGGACACGCGCCGCCGCCGGCTTCGTCGCTGCTTTCTCGGGAAGCGATGACGGTTGAGGTTTTTCTCTCGTTCGTTTGTTGTTTTTTTGTTTTTACTGTTCATGGCTTCGGGTTTTCGGTGAGCTGTTGTTCAGCGGTAGGTTGTAGGCTACGTGACAAAGATGGTCTGATAGAGTGAGAGGGAGAGAGACGTGTTAACGGCGCTCTGAAAGGAGAGATATCCTTCTTTTTGGTACGCTTCTCAGGCTAACGTGCGTTTAGCTAGCTGATGAGTCTGTGGCGGATTACAGCGAGGAGGCATGAAATCCAGATAGTGGACACGGGGTCGCCCTCAGCGCACAGCATCTGGTCCAAATCTGATTTCATATCCTCGTTAATTAGCTCCAGTACGTTTAATATGACTTGTAACATATGCATGGTTTATACGCGTAGTGACCCATTAGCCCACATCGCTCGTACTTTAGCCTAGTGACTAGTAGTGTTAGGATAGCCTACCGTAGCCGGCTATAGGTAGATTACAGTAGCCTAAGATGAGGGGAGCGAGGGGTCGTTGACAATCAGAAAGCCTATATGTTAACATACGTAAACATTTCGTCGTTATTTATTTATTTATTGATATATATTCTATAATAAGGCCTATTAGTGTTATAACCTATTATTGATACTTTGATATAAGAACTAGCTAGTCGGAAAAAAAACATTTAACCGAGAGCAGGGCGGGCAGTGCGGGGAGACGTCTTAACCGATCTCCCGGCCGGTGATGGATGTCTGTGCCTCGCCTCAGCGGCAGCGCCGCTCTCAGTCATTAGCGGGCGGGCCGATGGGGGACCAGCCGCTCTCTCCCTCTCCGCCGTCCGCTGAGGGCAGACGGAGCTCCGGCGTGAAGAAGCATCATCACAAGCACAACCTGAAGCACCGCTACGAGCTGCTGGAGACGCTGGGAAGAGGCACGTACGGCAAAGTGAAGAAGGCCATCGAGAGGCACTCCGGCAGAGAGGTGAGCTCAGCCTCCTTCACCGCTTACAGAGCCGTGTTTTTACTCTGGCAGTGAAAGTCGCACAGAAGCGAGCGCACAGCGAGCTAACCAGCGGCGGCAGTTGCTGGAAGAGCCTAATGTGTTGTGCTTGGCTCGCGCGCCCCTCTTCCCCCTCTTGGGAATTAGCTCGTGCACAGCGCGCGGCAGGACTCTTGTCAGGACGCGCGCTAGGTTGCGCTCGCTCCGCGTCTCCAAGGTTACAGCGTCCGGTGCACAGCGCCACACATACAGCATCACATGAAACCATGGGAACGCAGAGCGCGCGCACGTGAAGAGCGAGCGAGGAAGAGAGATAGAGATGGAAACAGAGAAAGAGTGGGCGCACGCGCAGCTGTCTCAAATCCCCGTGCTGATGCACCGACGACTCTAATGGCCTCAATAAAACGCATCACTTAAAAGCCCTGGGCTCCATTCAGCCCTTCTCCCTGTTACAGAGCTCAGAGGCTGCTGCCACGTGCCTAGACCATGACGAACCTATAGAGAAGATCCGTAAGAAAGCTAATATCAGTACCACGTGGCCAAAGGCTCTCCGTGTCTGGCCTCTGTGCCAGTCCCTAAACACAAATAGCCCCCCTCAGACGTGGCCTGTGCTGGTGTTTTGGGTATGTGGGTCAAGCACGGTGCGTCTTGTGCAGTATGTCCACATGATGTGGTCATCTGCAATCAGAGAAGCTGTCTGGCCATTTGATCAGTAAATAGATTCCAGGTTAGGTTGTAGGTTATTTTGATGACCCTCATTACAGTTCCCTAGATCGGCTCCAGCATCTGAGCCCCAGAGGGGCTCGGCACAGAGATGGAGATTTGCACGTGCTGCAGGATCGGACTTCGGAGAAGCCGGCTGCTTGGCTGCACTAGGTGAAATTTCCATGTGTGAGGGGGGACAGAGGGGGGAGGGGGCAGCGGGAGAGTCCTTGTCTGCCCTGCCCAGTGTGAATGGACGTGTGTATGTATAGGTGTTCTCAGATCTCCAGGTCCTCATATCCATGTTTAGACATGTTCACACTGCATTTTACCCCATGTGCCAACATGACATGCCTATTTGTTGACTTCTCCGCTTATCCTCTAAGCACAGAAAGGTCAAATACACAGACACACACACAAATGATCAAGAATTAAACATAAAAAAGATGATTCTTAAATGGTGGAGGGAGCATCACACCGAACACAGCTCTACCAGTTCAGTTGATCCTAACACTCAGAGACGCTTTTGGGAAACTGCGCCCTTACCAGTTGACTTTTCACCTACTTACAAACATCCACCAGTAATAACTAAACAACTGGTTATTATTCTGACATGGGACTAAGTGCTTCAAATCAGACTTTGATGGAATTGACCAACTGTAACATAAACAGTTCTACTGTGATAGCTAACACAGCAGCTACTGACAGTGTCTTTCTCAGTCTCTGAGCGTTTTGTCATAGCTCGCTTGTTAAGTATTGGTGATGTCCATCATATGCCTAAAAAAGTAAGTTCTAACATTAAAGTAATGTAGTTAATGGTGACCTGCGATGGACTAGAGGCCTGTCCAGGGTGTTTTCTGCCTTCTGGGATAGGTTCCAGCACTCCCTTTGCTTTGAAACCTGCCACAGTGGCTCAGTGATTAAAATACGACCTTACTAACTGTGCCAGAGTGACTGGTGGGGTTTTAAAGTGATGTCCAGTGGAGTATATACAGACCGACACAACAAGTAGTTTGTAGCTACAATGCCGTGTTCAATCAGCCATAGCTTTATGATAAACATCAAAGGCTTGGCCCTGGCATGTCTGATATAGTAATAAAAAGAAAATGTGGACATGGGGCATCAGCTGGATGTTTTTTGGTATGGTAGCATGCTTGGTAATTTTATACACGGTGTAAATATACAATATACATATGCTTTTATAATTCTGGCCACAAATTCTTAGCTTTCGCTACAAGGTTCAATGGCTCAGTGGCCCTAGTGCAACAGATAAAGGGAAAACAGAATGAGAGATAAAGGCTGCTATAAAAATGGAAAAAAAATGACATCATGTTTCTAGGTGGAGTGTCACAGTCATGTGCCAAACTGCACGCAAACCAGAACCGCGCTTTCCTCATTTCTCATTCACACACCCAAACCCCATACGCACACAGTATATAGTCATACAGTGCACACACATCTCTTACCATAGGCTGCATCGTGTATTAATGAAAGTCTGTTCTATCCCTGTGGGAGGCTGCATGTGGTTAAGAGACCATGAAAGACACGCGTTTCCATGACAACAGGAATCACTGATGTGGTACGTTATGACACTATAGCAATACCAGATCCACTGGGAACCCCTTAAACTCTTGGATGGGCGAGCTGGGTAGTCCTCCATGTGTTTAAATTACAGCACGATTAGGGCTGTCTGGCACAGATCAGTGTTTGTTTATACACCACCCACCCAGACAAACACATACACACTGAGGCTGGGTATGTTTTTGGGCCTGATGCCAGAACCCAGTTTGTGTCCCTTTCTCCTCCAGCTGGTGAACGGGAGTATGGCTGCTGGATAACGAAGCTACAAAATAAACTAGAACTCTGAGGAGAGATGTACACAAACGCCTTCTCCTCTCCATGACTTCCTCTTGGCACACAGATTTTAAGTTAGGGAATGAACGTGGGCCGTGGCAATTAACCACATCTGTACACACAGAGTAATGTTTTCGCTTTCACCCTCAGTTTTGCTCATCCAATGTGCTGAACATACTGCAGTTGGTTGTGTTGTTGTACTGTTGCCTGAGGTAACATAACAAAAATCTGAGTGTTGTGTGGGTTCTGTGTGTGTGTGTGTGTGTGTGTGTGTGTGTGTGTGTGTGTGTGTTTGTGCAGTGTTTGTCCAGACCAGGAGTTATTTGTTATCACTAATGCTTACTCACAGTCATCCATTCCTGCCTTATCTGTTTCGGGGACAGAGGTTTCCTTAGAGAGCCTTAGCCTAACAGCACAGATAATCATCCTAGACATTGCAGCCACAAGACAATATATTGACAGGGTCTCAGGGCTTACTAGCTTACTAAGCCTGCTAGTGTTAACCCTTGGAGTGCAGACTTGGCAGCGATATATATAATACTTCAGAAAGTTTCATGGTACATGCATGTAGTGTTTCAGGGTTTTCCAGGATGAAACAGAATAACATTTCAACAATATTATCCAGAACACAATGATTTTTATTCATCATTTCACTAATTGTTCTGAACTAATTATGCTCTATAAATTTAATATTTACTGAAATTCTCCATAACGTAATTATCATAATTATCACTTTTCTCAACTGCCAGAAACGGCTTTTATGGAATTCCAGATGTTTTCCCCGTTACGAGGTGATCTTGTAACCCAGTCCTTATTGCCTGCCTACCAACTGGCTTGGCACATCCTCACACAACACAAAGAGCTAAGGTGATTCAGGTCTACCAGTTTGTTCTGCCGGGCTTTCAGGATCGGACTCGGACTCAAACTGGTATAAGCCTCAGTGTGGTGTGGGGACAGAACTTAAAGCAGGATGCTGGCTGTTGACCAATCGGACCAATCAGAGTAAACGAGTTGACCAATTAGAGCACACCAGACTAATATAATTAATAACACAGGAGCTCTAACGGTGCTCTAACAGTGTTTCAGACCAGGTAAATTTGAAACATGTTGTGCTCAAGTTGTCAAAGAGAATACTATACTATACTCTGACCTATAAACTTCTTGCAGTGGGGAATTTAGCATAGTTTCGTCAAGACCTTCATATCTTACAATGTTTTTAGAGTGTGCTGAATGTCATTTGCTGTCACACAAGTACATGTTTTCATGAGAATCACTCCCAATTTCATTGATTTGCGTGTAAATACATATTTTTGTGAGAATCAGTTAGACATTATGTTCATTGACCTACTATTTATTTGGGAGACTTGGCCCATAGCCCCACATGGCCTCAATGAATGTCACTTATGAATGGCACATAAAGTATTGCCTGCAGATATGGTTCATTAAGGGTGTGCCTCCTGCAGAACAACTTTGCATGTACAAAGCCTAACTCAGCCCTGGATTTTCAAAGGTAACTGGTTGCCTTAGTACAGTGAGTGCACATTGTTCTGCAGTAAGTGGAGCATGTGCAGGTTTTGCTCAGACTGGTACCATAAGCTCATAACCCCCTGACCTACAGGCATGCTGCACAGGCAGAAGAGAGACAGTTATGCAATGTCTATACACAACATTACTTTAGCAGCTCTCTCTGAGTGCTTAATGGAAAGTGCAGAAAGAAGGTCAAGGAGTTTGTGGAAGAGATATGTGCTGAGTATGAGCTGGCATATCCTCGTTGTTGGAACAGAAGTCTGTATCTTCATTTTTCTTGTTTACACAGTTTGAGGGCGCTAGTTTCCCTCTAATACTAAATACATGAGTTAGTCCAGTAATGACTGTAATCACAACAGTATGTGACAGTATGTGAACAGTCACAACTCAATGGTTTCTATACCTTTCCAAAACTCCACAAGGATGTCCATACATATCTCTGAATGTTCTTCATGTAGTTTAACATGGTGCTCGTTCACACGGACCCATTGTACTGTGTTTGTATGCCTTTACTGGTATGCAGGTGGTGGCTGGCTGTGTGTGAGTGAAAGAGAAGGAAAGGAAAAGGTTGTGGTGACAGCGGGACTGAAGGCAGATAGTGACACATGAAAGCCCATCTTTAACAGGAAATGAAAATGCCATGGAACATTAATATCCTGTGGAGGGCTCCAGCGGGAGAGGAACAGCAGGACAGAGCCTGGATTACCATTAGTGCTGATTTAGGACCAATGTCTTCTAGCAACATCTTCATCATAACCGTTCCAGTGCTAAACACCGGCCTCTAAACAGACAGCAAATAACATTAAGCTCTAACAAGTCTCATGCTTATCCACTAAGCTGTGTCAGGCAGAGTTAACTAACTGTAAAAGTACAGAATTAAATTACATACAAAGCATAAACACACACGTGTGTGTGCAAAGACCGTGCTGATGGACAGCAGAAGCTAGGCTGCGGGGTGCCTAAACAATGGCCCGGAATGGAAGACATAAGGTTTGAATTGCTAGGTTGTGGAGTTACTTTAAATGGCTAGAGTTGGGTCCTACAAGGAGTTCAAAGGCCTGGTGTGCAAGTCTGGATGTTTTAAAAACTGATCCTGTTCAAGTCGCTGTAGACATAGCATTTTAGGTCTCAGAGTGGATTGGATTTAGACATGTGGATTGGTATTTAGAATGACACCATCAGGAGATTTTTTCAGTATTGGTCAGACCTGTTTTGAGCTGTCCATGTTTAGGTTGACGTTAATCCAGCGTTAGAACGCCATTATTTCTGTTCGTTCATTTTGCCAATTGCTGTAAATAAGTTAAAGTCATGGATCTGGAGTGTTTTTTCAGGTAACATGTCTTGGATTAACTGCTACAGCCACTTAGCCATTTCTTTTTACCTTGTGAAGACTGTTAAGACCTTACATATGACTCAGGGTCCTTTAATTAGGTGCTTAAATGGAAACAAAATCCTACAGAAAGGGATAAACCCATTTTAGAAAATAGATCTGCTAGTTGGAAGGCGAACTGGATGCTATTGCCTGGATTGTGGAGCATTTCACCTTTTGAAAGCTGCAACTGTGTCAGATCCAACCTTGTTTGACTCAGATGACAAAAATCAAGACCACAGCCCTTTTAGAATAATAAAAAAAAACCCTGCCTGATTATTTTGAAGGGGAAGTGGTGCTTTTGAGAGCAGTATCCACACTGGGCCCCTCTCTGGATCTTTTACATTCCTGCACTCTTATTGTGAGGCTGGCAGGAGGCACATACCTGAGCCGTAGATAAACTTCATGAGGTAATGGAAAACAGTTCACTGTGGCTTACCAATAAAGACCGTAAGATTCTGCAGGATTTCAACTGAGCGTGCAGAGAATGGGCCCCATTTATGTATTTATTTATACTTTTTTTATTCCACGTAATCAAGTTTTGAGCCATTCCGGTCGGGTTTCCTTATAGGGATGTGCTGGATAATTTACCTTCGGCTCTGTGTAGCATGTGGTTTTCGTTTCTCGGAGGAAAGCGGCCCTCTGGTGTGCTGGGCTCCTCCTTTGGCAGAGACTACAGTTGTCTGTCTTCCCATCCTATCATTAGAGTAGAAGAGATGATTCACCGTCAGACTTGCCGTGAAGACGGATAGGCAGGACTTATACCGTGTCATTAAGTTCCTTACTGTTATAGTGTATGCTGTAAAAGCAAAAAGCTCTGAGCTCTGGGAGGTTTTAAGTTACTATGTTGAAGCTCCGACTTATGATCTGCTGAGTTTGTAGGGACTGAAGAAGGGATATTAACCAATTATATATTTAATCAAATAAGCCGCTATAAAAGCTTCTGAACAATAAGTGGGTGGTTACAAAACTCGACAGGCAGCAGGTTCAGTATTTGGGCTTTATTTTGAGTTTACATGCTTTTTGCCACAGCCAAGGGCAGCAACTGACAGTCAGGGTATACCAGGGCTACCTGTTACCTGTCCTTCCTCACAGTTATAAATAAACACTAGTTCATTAAATGGGCTGGGTGTTTTTTTGGAAAGAAAACTCGCATCAAGAAGAAAGAACTGAAGACAATTTATTTTATTTTCTTCACCAAACAATAAAGACCAAAGACCAAGTTTTTTCCGGGCAGTTGGGGTTAAATATTTGGTTTAATCTGTTCAAGCAGTTGAAATTGCCACAAATGCTCCTTGTTTTGGGAAGTAACATCCCTTTTGGAGAATAGTCAGCGTTTCTTTGACGTCACAAAACCCTCTTGGTTCTGATGCTTATATAGGATTTCCTTTTTCCATGCAAATGTTTTTAATTCCACCTCACACTGTTCCGCCAGCTCTAAAATTGGTCATGAAGCGCATGGGTGGGAGTGCGAGATAGGCAGGAAATCCCAGCCAGCACTTCCTTTTCCGGCATATGACATCACCTATCAGTCAGCATGGGCTCTTCCCCCTCCACCTTTCTGAAAGCGAACTCTCTCTCAAAAGCCAAACAACATATCTAGACCTCATACAAGTGTGATTCCTAAATCCTCATGGCCTTGGATTCCAGTTAAGTGCAGGTTAAAACAACAGAAGTTTCTGGTTTTGCACTACTAGTGTTGGTTTTTCAGGTGCCTTGTTCTGAACATGAGAGCCAATATGTATTGAATATCTAAGAACAAGCATTCTGTTATAGTATCAGCTTCTCCGATCCATTAACTCATAATCATCAGGATATGAAAGACGAAACAGAATCCAGTACCCTGGCTTGGAGAAGTTTGATGTGTCTGACTGTAGTATTACCTGCATTCCCCAACCTGTCCTCCCCAGCATGCTCGGGGAGGGATTCAATAACGTGAGGCTTTCCACACTGATTACCCCAGAGAGGCTCTGCTGTAGGTGCACTTCCATTATGTAATTAAGATGCATTTCTCTGGCATATGAAACCACTGCAATGTATTCTGACATTGTATTTACTAAAGAAATATGTCACGCTGATCAGAGGGGGGTCAAAACCAATGAGATCATTTTAAAAATGATGGCCCTCCCAGCATCCCTTATTCACTGGGCCTTAATATTGTTACAGTTACATGCTATGGAAGTTCATTTTACACATCATAGCATCGTGTTAGCATTAGATCACCATCTCTACTTATCCAAAAGTAGGAAAGCTATGTGCTGGAACATGTGGTATCTGTTCTCTACCATGCAATCTGATCCATCTATTAGAGGGGAATCTGTCTTGAGTCCTAGGTCTCAGCGAGACAGCGTTCCCCAATCCTCGCCGTCCACAACAGCAGAGTAAAGACACAGAGAGAGCCTTCATTATTGCACCGCGTGCCATGCTCTTTCCCAAGCAGAACACCTTCATTTTCTCCCAGGAGCTTTGAAAATTACACACTATCTCAAATGGCTGGGTTTGAAGTGCAGGCCTCCCTCTTGGGTCTTGCTGGATCAGGCACATCACTTTGTCTCTGAGCTTTAGTCGAGGTTGGGCAGGGTGGTTTGAATTTCTTGCTGATTGTTCATTAACCTAAGCCCTTAAAACCTGGGGGTATATATGTTGGCCCATACTCTCATACCTACATAATGTTCATATTAGTTTTATAGTCATTACTGAGTAATTTATAGTCACTAGGCTTATTCAGTAATAAGTAGGGTTACACAGTATTATCAGAATCATAGTGCTGTTGCCAGATAATCAGATATTTTAAACTTCATGAGCCTTGATAAGATGCCTCTCATGTTACTGGGATGGTGCCCTCAATGGTACATATCAGTACTGTTGATTAGGGAACAGGATTGTACCATAGTCTATAGAAATGAACATTTTAAGTTGTATTGACTATTCACACCCTTCCTGCGTCCTGTTTTTTATTGTGGTGTTCTGCCTTAAATCACAAGGTTATGACAAGGTACAAATCTGCAGCTTGATCCTTGTAAACGCTACTTACACAGTTAGACATTAAACACGTTATTGTTCCATTGAGAGCATATTTAGACTGTTTGCACCTTGATGAATGAAATATGTGCCCAAGTATGGAAATGCTATAATATCTACACTTAAGTAGTTTTACTGCAAAACCTCACCTTGTAACCCCTTTAGAAAAAGTCTTACAAAACCACTGGACGTTGGTGTTGGCCTACAATTCCCCTAGATAACATGTCCAAGGATTATTTGTATTATTTGGACTATTTTTTATTAGAACGAGGCTGGAATCTATCATAACTTACAATAAATCTGTCATAAACTAACAATAAAGCTGAAAACAGTACATGTACTGTATGAGCTAAAGAGTTAATGGTACCTGGTGACTGACTCTTATGAGGCTTGATGACTGAGTTATGTGCTAAATCTGTTCCTCTGTTTCATCCCCGCAGGTTGCTATAAAGTCGATCAGGAAGGAAAAGATCAAGGATGAGCAGGATATGGTTCATATCCGCCGGGAGATTGAAATCATGTCGTCGCTCCGACACCCCCATATTATCTCTATTTATGAAGGTTTGTCTTCACATTCATCTATCTGTACAACCACCCGGTCACACATGTACTTGACATGTACCTGTCCATTTTTTTAAACCCTCATCTCAGAGTTTATGTATGACTTGGCATATATCTATCATTCTTTGCTTAGCTCAGTGCTTAAGCCATCTCATAGTTTGCACACTTATTTTTTTATTTGTCATTTTATCATTACTTTCATCTGTCAGTGTGCCCGTTTGTTTGCACCCTGTGTTGTCATTGTCATGGCGGAAGGGTTTCAGAGACCGTTAGATCCCAGTCGCAGCTCCGTCTGGATGTTATTAATCGTCTGTGTGTACTTTTGGAGGTGCGTGTGTGGTTGAAGAGATGTGTGTGCATGTATGTGTCTATGTGTTTGTGCATGTGTGTGTTCAGAGGCAGATGTCTGTGTCTTTGTGTACACTGAAGTGGGGTGTCTGTGGGCAACTTTCCACACATCTAAAGGGGTCTCTTCTTTCCTCCCCTCTCCATCTTCTTGATCTTGAGGCCAGACATCTGCTGGTGGTTTCAGTCGGAGCAGCTGGGAAGCAGACTCGGCTCTTGGAGGGAGAGGGGCTTTCTGCCTCTCACTTTAATGCACTAAAGCGCCTGTGACTTGGCAATGAATTAAACATTATTTTCCAATGAATAAGTAATGACCTCCTTTTCACAAATAATGAATTACCGATACAGTTCCGTACAGTGCCGCTTCCCTCCCCACCGCCCCTTCAGTGCCTTAATGTACACATACTTAAGCCAGATGGGTCTATGTGGGGCTCAGTTAAAAATAAACCAATGAGTGACTCTGAATAATAGCCAGTGTGTTTCTTCCCTTGGGGCAGTGGTTTCTAATCCTGGTCCTCGAGGTGCCCTGCCCTGCCCATTTGAGTGTTTTCCTTGCTGTAGCACATTCCCTCTAACAGAGGAAAGACTTGTTCATAGTTAGATTAGGAGAAAAACTGTAGAACAGGAATAGTTAAGCATAGTTTAGGGATGTAGTTGAATATTGGGAAAAAACTCATTTAGGACACGTGGCCTTCTAGGGACAATTTCAGCCAGTCTTAAAATCTGTGAGCACAATTAATGCACCTTCAACCAGCCCTCACAATATTTTCAAGAGCTTGCAATTTTTCTCATAACTACATTATTTCCACAGTAAACATTGAGTAATTGCTTTTATGCTTACAGTGTTAGACATCTTAATCTTTTATGCCGAATGCCAATTGCCTCTGTGACTCTGAGTGTTTTGTTGTGTCAGTGGAGGCAAAATATGTCACCAACCATTATTTACAGTTACAAAATTCATACAAATAATTTTTTAGATATTTCTCAATACTGGTTTTGAGACACACAGTTCTGTTGGATATATAAGTAGTTTCAATAAATCATTTAAGTTTTGTTAAACACTGCTAAGATATTTCTTCAGTTCTGTATGTTGTACTTCCTCAGAGGTCCTTAAATGAAAGATAAACTGAAGAAATGTGTCTCTCATCACAAACTAGCAGAGTTTAATTCCAAATCTCTGCCTTAATCAAAAAATGGCAAGTATTTCTGCACATTTTGGGAAAGGCCGCTGCAAAATCAAGCATTTCAACCTGCCACAGTCACAGAAGAAGGCAGTGAGATCCTGGTGGGACTGCACTTTGCTGCTATGTCTGTCTGTGATACTCCCTTCGCCATATGGGTGTTACCGTGCCACGTCAAGCCCAGTCCACACCACATTAGCTGACATTGCCATTTTCTGCAGATTCTACACAGAGGCTGTGTTTATTAAGTGGTGCACATCTAAAGAGGAACTATATTTGCCTCTGCATGGTGTCATAATTCAGTACGTGTTGTGGTTGGCCTGCCTCAGAGCGTCTGAAATGATGATTAGGAGAAACCCCCCTTCTAAACGAGCCTCTGGAGTGAGGCCTTCAGTCCCTGTGCGTACGCTGCTTTGTCCGCTTTCACCATGGCATCAGTTTCTTTTGTGAAAGCTGTGTGGTTTCTGGTGTACCTTGTTAAACTGTGTTTACTGTTGTGGGTTGGCCCTTTACCAAAATAGTGCTGGAAATGTATAGACACAGAGACGTACATCCGGCAACACCCATGTCAGCCATTAAGTGCATGTGTGAGGCAAAGCTGAACCAGATGCGAGTGCGAATGGGGATTTCCCTACTAATTGCATCCTAGCCCACTAACATACATGCATATGCTTCTCACTTAAGACATAATTCATGAGATAATCTCATTTACAGTGCAGCACTAGCCAAAAGCCAGGCCCTTTCTCTTTTATGTTCCAGCTGTTGCCAACATTTTTCTCTCTCAGCTTCAATCTAAAGACCAAAGTTTCAGGGCTTTCAACTTTTTGTGCAACCCGGAGGTGACTGGGGTAGCTAGTTGCAGCGCACACTCATGTTGTGCTAATTATAGCTCTGCTACCCACACTGGAGCTGAGCGCAAGTGTTATGGAGTCTGAAAGGGGTGAGTGGCACATGAACAATGCATGGTAATTGCAGCACTGTAAGTAAAGCGGCTGAACAAAGGGGCAGAGTGACGGCCGAATAGAGCCCAGCGGCCTCGCTGTTAGCTGAGGTTATGTAATCTGGCTAATTATCCCCCTGTGAAGCTGAAAGAAGTGGGGATAAGGGGTCAGAGGCTATGGCTAATGAACACACATACACACTGAGACAGCTCAAAAGCCTCCCCATGTCATGCCAGGTCATGGACTGGGAGCACCTTCAGACGCAAAGCTTCCATCCCAGTGGAACCACGGAGGATGGTTTTAGCCCAGGTCAGAGTCAATCAGAGTCAGATGGGTCTTTTAAATGGACTTCTAAAAGGATTTTGGAACTTTATTGTGCCCCATTCCCTTGTTTTCATGTCTTTGCAGAGTTAGAGTGTGGGAAACTAGAGAGAGGTCCAGTGGCTGCATACTGGACATTTCGTTCTACGTTCCTTCCAGCAAAGCATTCTCATCCTCACACTTTGGTGGTGCTATCCTGTTTTGGCAACACACCCTGGCTTTAAATAGATAAAGAATAAACATGTTTATGCTGTACATCAAATAGCAATAGCCTATTTACCTCATAAAACAAAATAGAGATTTAACATTGGTTGCACAGTCACCATTACTGATTTAGTGTACAGCATTTAGTTGCAGTACACTTTTAGTGAAAGACTTTTATACTGAAAGTGATTCTTTTTACTGCTGTCACACTGGATTAGCCATGTGCCACTGGTTTTCCATCATAGAGGAGATCAGTTTGGCCATGCAGAGCCTTCAAGCTTTCAATTTATGCATTCATGTATTTCTTTAAGTGTTCATGGTTCGATATAGAGCCATTACTAACCCCCCCCGAACAACCTTTGTAAGAGTGTAGGCTTTTGCCTTCGTGATATATTGCCCAGTGTCAGCCATGCACTGCATAAAATAGCAAAGGACAAAAGGGGTACGTGCAAAAAATGACAAGTGAGTTATTTGGAAACCTAATCTGTGCTTTGGCCTTGAATTGTGACCTCTCATCAGCATGCAAACAGTTGCTTGCAGCAGTCCTGTGGAACTTAACAGCCACCTACTATATTCCACAACCTGGTGCAAAGTGCATGATTTACTGCAGTGGGAACAGTGGCACTGTGTTCTCTTTCCTTCACAGCCTTCTGTTCCTCGGCTCTCTCTTTTTCCTGAATTTGCACGGTCCCCAGAAGGCCTTCCTGCTGAGTAGTTAAAAAAATGTTTTGGCAAAAAATCAAGTTTGCACAATTTCTGCAACTAAATATTTCATATAATAAGTATTACACCCGAGCCAAGAGATTTTGTCTGATGTTTACATATCTAATTTTGTACTCGAGATAACAAATAATGGAAATGTATACTCCCCCAGTTGGCATTGTGTAAACTGCATGCTTTGACCAACACTCACCTGCTTCAAACCATGTCAAGTTGTTGAGTAATCTGAACTATGACTTCCTTATGTGGTTACTGACACTGTATGACATACTGTCTGACTCGATTGTGTACACCGTCTATAAATTGGACAAAGGCTTCTTTCAGGTTTTAAGGTGGCTACTACTATTGTGTTAGGTACTTCATGTACTTCTGTTTTCAAATACAGTGGAATGTATGTTAAACTCTCCCTCTAAGCATAAGTCTACATTTGTATTGGTTCTGCTAGTGAATAGGACTATCTGCAGGTCAGTAGTAAATAGTAACTGTGGCAATGACAACAAGCCCACTTGTGAAAAGGAGTAGCCCTCCAAAGTGTAGTGGCAAAGGGAGCATCCTGTAAATGTGATGTGAAATGGGTGCACAGGCATGTAAGAAAGTGGAGTGGGCGAATCCAAGCTTCAATGGAGTACCAGGACGTGCTTCTCCTCCTGGACGGGTGACAGACATAGCCTGTTGGGGCACACCGCTGGGTGGGGTTGCTCCTTAAAAGGAGATTTGGGGATTTTTGGGCTTTGAATTAAACAACCGCATTCTGCTGCAGAAATCGCAGCGTTTCACTGTAATTTGCTGTGTTTGTTGTTGTTACACCACAAGCTCGTCTATGGCTTGTTCCGAGCTGCATGCTCATTAGTGGTTTTAGCCTTGACCCTGTGAACTCTGCGAGCTGCCCAGTCAAGAGTACTCGCTCCTTATTTTTTGAATGCCTGCTGGATGTCGAGTACCTATTATTTCTTTATTCTTGTTTTAACCTCAGTGAACTCGGGAGGTAGAGAGAGTTTTATTTTGGACCGGAGCACTTCTTTTGAAAATTGCTGCCTCTGTGGCTATGTTTTCCTTCAGCTGAACATTTGTCAGACATTATGCACCATGTGTTTATAACATGACATTTTGTGTGAACACATCCAAAGAAATACAGGGCGGGTAGATCAGAGGTTTCCTTTAGAAGAGCACTACCGTTTTCACAGAAGTGTCTTCTGTCTGTTTTGTGTTCCAGTGTTCGAGAATAAAGATAAAATTGTGATCGTGATGGAGTATGCCAGTAAGGGCGAGCTGTATGACTACATCAGTGAGCGTCGCCGCCTGACAGAGAGAGAGACACGACACTTCTTCAGACAGATTGTCTCTGCTGTGCACTATTGCCACAAGGTACAGTACCATTTCTTTCATTATCACAGAGTTCCTCACCTTCCCTGCTTTTTCCATTGTCTTCTCTTGGGCTCGGCTTTCCAGCCCCATGACCTCTTTTGTATACTTGGGACTTGGTTCACAACAGCACGTGAAGTTATTTAATAACACCCTGTGATACACACAGCATGCGTCACCTCTGCGAGCATGTTGTCTTTGGCCCGCTCGCGTTCAGGAGGAATCTCCCAATGTCAGCCTGATGGGAAGCAGCTTTGCATCTTGAGTCGTGCGTTTAGCCGCTCAGCTTAGCTTTCAGCGGAGCAATACGCTACCCTGTCACAGAGCATGTACTCATTTGGTGGGCTGCCTGAAGCGAGAAGGAATTGAGCAGGCCACACATACTGCAAACATTCCGCCTGTAAGCAGTCTCTGGGATCTTTCCACTTTTGTCTTTCTGTCCAGTCTTTCATTATTGTTTCCCTCCATGGATCAGATCTCTCCCCGGTTTCCACTGTGTGTGTAGGGTAAAACCTCCAGCAGCGGCTCCATCCCCCCACTGCGCTCAGTTTGGAGCCAGGTCCCACACAGGCGCAACACTGGGTGGGCTGCCCTATTGACATCTTCTCTACAGCTGAGAGGTGGATGATGTCATCTCCCTGGCTGGAGAAGCTCACTGCTGACCTTTGGTGACTAGGGTGGGACTGAATCACGGTCATCGCTCTGGGCATCGGCAGTGGCCCGTTCGTGTTTTAGAGGACACAGGATGTACCATGCTTAGCTATCGACTCTCTGCCCATCTGCTCGGGTCAGAAGCTTGCAGAACATGTGCGCCCCCGCTCATGCTGTCCAAGTTGGAAGTGCATGGTGCACAGCCACATCGCTAATGAACTCAACTGCGACGGAACTCGCGATCCTAATCTCCAACGGCTGTGCTTCTGGCCCTGCTTCCCACATGTTAATTGCTGCTTTAAAAGAAACGCTAATGACACAGCCGGGTTTTAATCCAGAGCCGGTGTGAGAACATAACTCGCTGTAGTCTGTAATTACAGATGTGCGTTTACGGTGCAGATGTTGGTTGGTTGATCTCAATATGTTGCCTATGACCTCAGTAAATATAATAGCGTGGTGTTGTCCAAAGGAGGATGTACTATTTACTTAGCTACATGCTTTAGCTGTTAGAACATCGCATAATCCCTCATTATCATTTCCTCTGACTCTTATGCAAGCCTCCATATAGCTGGGTAGTGGTAGGTTAGGGGTTCAAAAACTTGGCTATGAGCCAGGAGGTCATGGTTTAATCCCAGCTTTTAACATCTGCTACTGCCATTGTGTTCAGGAGAAAGGCACTTAAGACCAAGTTTATCCAGGAGGGAATGCCTTTATACATGGCATTGAAAAGCCCATTTGAGCAAAAGCATCAGTAACAGTGCTAAAACTATAACCTAGTTTATGTTTTTTTCTTTTTCCCCAGAATGGAGTGGTGCATAGGGATCTGAAACTGGAAAATGTGCTACTGGATGAGAACTGTAATATAAAGGTGAGACGCACTGGTTGTTTTTTTCAGTTGAATCAATATATCAGTTCTTAATTATTACAATATAACACATTTCTTTCTCATGTGAAATCATCAGTCTGTTTAGTGAAACAGTAACACAGCATCATAATGCCTGGGATGTCTCTGAACAGTGCAAGTAACAAATATATCTTATATCTGTCGGAGCAGATTGCTGACTTTGGGCTGTCCAACCTGTACCATAAGGACAAGCTCTTGCAGACGTTCTGTGGCAGCCCGTTGTATGCTTCTCCAGAGATTGTTAATGGAAGACCTTATCGGGGCCCTGAGGTAGGAAGTTTACAAATATGGTGCATTCACATGTGTTTATTTGACAGTCGCTTTTATCTGCAGCGAAGTAAGGCAAGTATAATCCACATAAAATCTTTAAGTGATGAAGTGATATATCCACCGCTTGCCCTTTGTAGTTCACAGGCATATTGATGTCAATACAATGACTTTTGAGCCACTTTTGTGATTAACCAAAAATCCTTGATAAAACTTTTTATGAGAAAATCATTCTGCAGTTTGAGCCTTATGTTACTAATATGGGAACTCACTGGATAGACCATTACTAATCTCCAGGCTCTTCCTCTCAGGCTATGTGTGTAATGAGGCAGACAGAGAGAGTTACTGAGGCATTAAGCTGCCCCCTGATAGGATTATCCTACCCCCAGGTTAGACCCACAAACTAGAGTCAGACCATTCCACTGGGGATCTCAGATCAGCACTAGCCTTCTAGTTTTATTGTAACTCTAGTAGTGATGTTCCAGAATCAGCCACAGTCCTCCAGTCCTGGTCCGCAGTCAGCTACATACTCTCCCTTGACTCCTGTGGATGTATAGTGTATCTCAGACAGGTAGTCAAGCGATGGGAAGTCCTCCTGTAGTTGTGGTGATGAGCATCACCCCATGCTAAAAGCTAAGACTGATTTGAAAAGAGAACTTCTGCATAGAGATGCTTTCGTGAAGACTTTGAAGTTTTTACGATTGCTGCTGCCTGGATACGTCCTCACGAAGGCATTCAAATGAGTTCCACAGGCGAGGAAGTTAAAAACGGTTGTTTTCAAGAGTATTTCTCTCTGTCTGCATTTCTGCCTTCCCCTGTTTTTTTGTGGTAGGTAGAAAGAGCGAGAGAGTATGGCTAAACGCTTTGTACCCTGTTTACAAAGCAATTGTTAGGCGTTTCCAAAATGCCAGAATGCGGCAATCGAGTGTTCTATAACAAGTGCAGTCCATATTTTTAGATCCAAAGGCAGAGGCTTTCAATTTGCTTTAATTTGCTACAATTTTCCTACGGGCACAAAAAAAACATACTGCAGCTCAGAGATTGCAATCAAAATTACAGTACTCTTATGGGAAAAACCACAAATTACAGTCAGCAAAGGGGAATAAATAGCACACACAATGGCTGTGTCACCTTGTCGTGATCAGAATCTCTCCATACTCTGACTGATGAGAGGAAGGCCTTGAGCAAAACAATTTGCGAGGAAGTCTAATCACTCAAGACTTACTATCTGATTTCCTGTGACCCGACACCCATACTGGGCCTGGCAAGCCATTAAGAGATGGTTTGCTTAATAAGCAGGCTTTGCCTACATGAGAGCGGAGGTTTCCCAGGAGTTCTGAGGTATCTCAAGCCTGTCATCAAAATTAAATTTGCCTTTATTAGCACCTTTTACCCATTTACCACAGCTGTAGGCCTTATGTAAGTTGCCATGTGTGTGCTGAGTGTGAGCTTGCATAACAGGAGGTCCAAAAAGCAGGAGGAAGTGGCTGATAGCATGAGTGGTGCTTATCTGAGAATTACTGCACACTGACACTTGGTTGTCTGGTTGTCCCAGCAAAAGAAGACAAGAGTGTTATTGTATTTCAGCCACCATGCCAAAAGCAATAAAGCTTGAATTCGGCATGTGGATCGGTGTAATAATAAATGATCCTGATGGTATCTATGGTAACAGCTTCCATAAGGAAGACCTAGTCATGCATGCAGAGACTGCCAGAGCAGTCTTCTCTCCTCATGTGATATCCGATCTTTCAGAGTGTCTTTCTCAAGCTGTGTGGAATGTGTCTCTTATACTGCTGATTGTTCAGAGTCAGCAGATGCCCATGTTATCTCTTCCTTGCAGGTGGACAGCTGGGCGTTGGGAGTGCTGCTCTATACTTTGGTCTATGGTACAATGCCATTTGATGGGGGAGATCACAAGAACCTCATCCGCCAAATCAGCAATGGAGAATACAGAGAACCCACCCAATCATCAGGTACTGGGCCGATAAGGAGCATAAAGAGACTGACAAGAAGTGATTGGGCTGGGAGTCCAAATTGATATTAAAAATGTAAAGATTTAAAGATGGCGTTTTCTTATATGTGGACAACTTTTAAACCTATGGGTGTATTTCCCAACCGTTTTTACATAGATTCATATTTAACATATTTGACTTCATGCTGCTGTAATAGTGTAAATGTGTAACAATGAATGAATATTTTGGATGAGGTAGACAAGGGAGATGAGCAACCCAGTATTTGAATTTAGAAGTCAATTAGATGCTATTAGTGAATTGCTTATATACGATTGTTCTAAGGAGTACAACTGCATGCTTTTCCAGATGCGCGTGGTCTGATTCGCTGGATGCTGATGGTGAACCCAGACAGACGGGCTACTGTGGAGGACATTGCAAATCACTGGTGGGTGAACTGGGGATGGAAGAGCAGTGTGTGTGACTGCGAGACCCAACGTGACACCGGCTCCCCCATGCTGGCTCGCCTCATCGACTGGCAGAGTCGGGCTGAACCACGAACAGCCAAAGGCGCCCGACCTGAACCACTCCTGCTGGTCCGCCAGCGGCTGAAGAAATCCAAGAAGGAGAACGATGGAGGGATGCCCCACTGTAACGGCGATGACAACTTGGGCCTGAAAAGACCAAAAGGGATACTGAAGACGCGGCCTTCGGAAGAGCAGCACTCTCCCAGCCTAGAGGACATCGAGCTGGTGCCTACAACGAAAGAAGCAGAGAAGGAGTCGGGATCTGCTGCTGGCAGAGAGGAAGAGGAACCAGCACTGACAGGAGGCTCTCCAGCAAAGATGGTGCCTGTCCTGCCTAAGAAGGGCATCCTGAAGAACAATCAGCAACGGGAATCAGGGTATTATTCTTCCCCAGAGCGCAGCGAGTCCTCCGACCTGTTAGGTGGCAGTATAACTCCGCTCGTTGCCAGCTCACCACCAAAACGTGCCGTAGGTAGGAAGGGCATTCTTAAGCGTAATGGCAAGTACTCCACCTACAGCGCCATGCCTTCCATGAGTGTCCTCGGAGAGCCGCCGTCCGGTGATTCGGGTTTGTCACGCAGCCAGAGCCGCCCATCCAGCATCGTGGGTGAAGACAGCAGTGTCCTAACCAACAGCTCCTTCAGTGGAGTGGACTGGCCTCCCATCGCCCCGCGGCCCAACATCAGAGGCTGCGTATCTGCGGAGAACCTGCTCCAGCTGGCCAACTTCAAAGGGCTCCAGACGGCTCCACCCCTGCACGGAGGGAAATTCGGTCGAGGTTCTACGGGGCAGGCCTCTCCTGGGGACAACAGCAGCTTCTCTCTGCTGGGAGACCTGGATGACATGACTCAGGTGTACCAGCAAGCCCTGGACATCAGCAGCAACCTGTCGTAGAGTGAAAGAGAAGAGAGAGGGAGGAGGCAGAGAGGGATGCGCGAGGATGTGTTTGCTCCGTATATCTCTGACGACCAGTGTGACACTGGGATAATCCAATCAGGAGGCTGACCATATTGAATTGGGTTTATACACCACCAAACACATAGAATCACACAAATGCCAGCGTAGTAGAGTAAGTCTCCAAAAGGTTAAAGTGATAGTTACTCCTGCCTGCCCCTCAATCTTTACGAAGACCAGTGCTGAGTTCAAATGTTTACATGTTAAAGCGAAAGGTGAGTTAGAATCACACATAAACACCACACAGTGAAAGGCTCTTAAAAACGAAATACAGAGCCAAGCTGAGTTTACAAAAGCACCTTAAAACTCACACAGAGCACATGTTGTGATCTTCCTGTAAAATAAGAGGAAAAGAAAACCAGGGTCTTGCTCAAAAAGAACTGTCAGTGTCATTTATTTATTAATATTTTGCGTAGAGTTAGCGATACAGAACTGGTGTGGTCTGGCTGTACTGGAAGCGCGGGAATCTCAGTCTCTCCTTTAACTCGAATGGAACTGACATATATAATTATTGTGCTATTTAATTAGTTATTAATCATGAAGACTGCATACATGAGACATGAGGCCTCATATATATATATGACAAACTCTTACAGGTCTTGTATTTAGACTCATATGTATGGGAATATGTAGGAAGTGCCTTTTTTTTAAGTCATATGAAATTATGTATGTCATTTCCTTAAAGTGGAGAGAGATGCCGGTTGGAGCCATCACCAGATGTGCTGTTGTGTTTTGTACTGAATGTTGAGACACCCAGGACCTCAGAGTGCCCAGCCTTTTCTATAGGCACATTCACCAACTACCAATTCTTGGAAGTTAATATTAGCTGAACAATGTAAACCTCTGGTCCGTCTTTTTTCAGTTTCAAGTTTTTTCGAAGCTTTACCTAAAGGTAGGCTATTGGATGGCAGGTGCTGATCCTACAGGAGGATGAAAGGGCAGCTTCTAAAGCTCCTAACTTGTTCTGACCTCTTGGAATGCTTCACCCAGTGATGTTGTTTCTGTCTGTCCTGCTATCTAGTCCAGGGTTTTTGTCCTCAGAGGCTTTAAAAGGCCTGCCTGTGCCTGACTGACACTTAGAAGAGTGCCTGTGCATTGTTTTCTGCTCTGGGTTTGTGCCTGTGTGGTTTCTTGATTGAGCTGAATTGCTTTTTAAGCCTTCTGGACATCTTCACCTTAGCAGGCAGTTTTTTCTTTTTCTTTTTGTTTTTTTTTTAAACACAAGGTAGCACTTTCAGACGCATTCTCAGTTTCCAGGAACGTAACAGGCTAAAACAGGCAGTTGAGATATTTCCACTGTTTTTCCTGGTGAGCTGAAGTCACCCGTTGTTTATATCTAGCTGTGTCCTAGGAGAAGAGCACAGTTTACTGACTGACCAGTTTTGGAGAGTAAGGGATCGCAGTACACAAGCTTATTTTATCATTCAGTTTGCAGTGAGCTTTGGAGCACTGACCCCACTAAAAAAAGAGGTAAACATTATTGTTTTCAAAGCAGTGATGAGCCAGCAAATTCCAAAGGCTCTTTGCAGTGGCATGTTTGTGCTAGATCCTGTCCCAGTTCGAATGTAGACACACTTCGCTGTAATACATACTTACAATGTGCGGGGCTTTGCTCTTGACCATGAGTCGTGTTAGTATGCGTGTTAACTTTAGCCTTAACATTGTGCTGAGATTCCATTGCTGTAGAAGGTATGTGAATGTGGAAGTTTTAGAGAGAGATTTAGAAAAGGATGTTAATAGTGGTAGGTACAAATGGAAGGTGCTGTACTTTTCCAGTAGGTGGGTTTCACGAATGATATGCTGGAAAAGGGAAACGGCAGCTGTTTATACTGCTGTACATTGAGAAGGAGGTGTGTAGGTTTTGACGTAGCATGATGAGGTAGGTAGAAATTAAGAAAGTGTGTGGAAAGTAGTTTTTGCAGAGCTAAATGTCAGAAAGAGAACGTTCTTGTAAGCAGGCCTGCTTTGTTTCATATGTTGGAGACTGCTCCTCAGTCCCTGTTTCTTCACCCCCAGCAAAGCCCCATCATCATTTCTAACAATTAATTGCAGAAGGACAGCTGAAATAGATCAATCTTGGGAAAAAAAAACACAATTCAATTTCAGTCCCCAAAACAACAAACTAGCGGACATCTGTGGGACACATGAAGGCAGTTTGTGCAACAGAGGTCCTGGGTACGGAGAAAAATGAGACACCCTTTGTGTATCGTATTGTATTGCATTTTTTGTATTGCATTGTATTGTCAACTGGATTCACAGTGAAGAAATTATACTATGTTAGTATTTCGTTTATTATGCTTCAGTTTTTGATTCTCCAAAATATTGAACCTTTATCATTTTATTTTATTTTATTTTACTTTACTTTAATGGCAGAAACATGGATTTGGTAGTCACTGATCCGGCCGAAATATCTGAAACGTCTCGTAGTATGAGTGCTAGTCTGAGACCTTGTTACTGCTCAGATACAGTCATTGTGTCCACTAGTATATGAGAGGCAAACACTGATCCATGACCATTCATACTATGATGCCTACAGCCCCTCGTCCTAGTGCTGACCAATGCACAGATAATCACATTGTGGAGCCGAGTGGAGGTACTCTAAACTGGGTAAATTCTCACTTACACTGTAGGCAAATTGCAGCAGCTCGTTCATTCTGGAGCTACTGTTCCAAAGATGCCAGAATCCACTGCAAGTGGTCGGATCCCACACCAAGGTTTAGTTATGAGTTAAGGCTTATTGATCTCCATTGCTGATGATCTCGGAGCACACTGTAAAACACCCTAAAGTGCCATTGTACTGTCATGGTTGGTCAGCACACAATTCACTTTTACCACAGAGTGGTAGCAAAGAAAGGACGACCATGAAGAGCCACACATGAATCGATGAGCTGCAAACATGCTTTCTGCCAAACTGGAATTAACTGGTGCATATCTGTTAGTTAGCAGAAAGTCTACTTATAGGAAAACTTGACTGGATATTGTTATTGACAATAAAAAGATAGTATTATTATGTTATTTAAGTATTATTTTTGTTACGATTCATTACTATTGTTGGCTATTGCCACAATAATCATTTTCTTTTTGCCTTATTGATTTAAGAAAAATCCTGGACTGCCGAGGTGGTTTTGTTTCAGTGCCTTTGCTATCTTTTATGATCATGTTTCATTTTTTTGATAATGATAATTATAACAGTTGTGTTTTTATACTGTATTTATTGGTGGTGAAGCCATTTTGCTTGATGTAACGGCACTCCATGCCTCATCCAAGACTGTGTAGGAGTGAATGTATTTGGATATGAGTCGTGATGACATGGCAAGAGAAAGCGGGAGAGAGAAAAAGAAATGAGAGAGCATGGCCTGCAGTTATATCATTGTGCTGTACAGGCTTTGGTTGACTGTTTGTATGAGACGCTGATGCTTGTGCTTAGATGGCAAAGCTGAAAAGTGGTTAAGTGGTCAGCATCTCCTTTGTATGGCAAAACCAAGCCACTGTAAAACCAGCTCAATAAATGGATCATTTCAAAGCATCTTTTGCATCTGTGACCTTTTTTGGCATTGTGTTTGAATGCTTTCCTCTGCCCTTATGTTAAAACAGCTACTCCTGAATGTGTAAGAAAAGCAGCTTTCAGAAAGTAAGAAGAACAAGGAGATGGAAAAATGAAGACGATGCCAAGAAACTAAATAAACAGGGAGGAGTTAGGAGAGAGGCTTCATGGATGATATGTCCTCAAATTTCAGGAGAGACATAAAACATGTTTTCAAACGCATTTATCTATTAATGAGGAGCCTCGTCTGACTTTCAGCTGTCTCAGTGCCTAACACAAAAACAGTGCAAATTACAGAAACAGATGCAATGCGACGCAAAACACGCATTGTTAGAAACCCCTTTGGTTCTTTCATAGTATACCAGTAAAACTGTCTTGTCTTCTTCTCCGAAGCCGGAAAAGCCAGACAGAGCAGGATTGTAAATTGCATGTTAGAAGAGAAGAGAGAGGAAAGGAAGGAGAGCGATCAGGCCACTATTGGAAGGAGGAGTCAGCAGTTGGGGGGGGGAGATGGCAGCCTGGGCTGACTTTAATTCGATCCACATTTGCAGCGGCGGGTGGAGGAGTGGGCGGCTGGCCGGCTGCGTCTCTCTGGAGCCCCGTGCAGAGGAGCAGGAGAACACTTCTGGCTCGTGCAGTACGAGCAGCAAGACGCTCAGCCAGAGAGAGAGAGAGAGAGAGAGGGAGAGAGAGAGTGAAAGAGCAAGAGAGAGTCCAACAGGCCTGGCCGATCTCCCTGTGTTAACAAAACCTATCCCTAAACAGCATAACGACCTTCTAACTGTGGATTAAGAGACTGCATTCACTCGTGCTGATGTAAGGTCAACTTTATTGTGTTCCACAAACCTGGCATAACCCCGTTAAACTGCAAAACAGGCTCACTTACAGCTCACACTACAGTTGAGAAAGTCAAAAGTATGTCACGTAGCAGAGATGATTAGAGCAGGCTGAATCCATATTCAGGTAAAGGCATTCTTACTTTATTAATAAGCTTAAAGTAGAGTCTAGCGAAAAACAACTGAATGAACATAAAAGTCAAAAATGACTGTTAGAGTGCTGCTGGTGTGTTTAAACACTGTGTCCACTTACTGTCCACTCTATTAGATTCTCCTACCTTGCTGGTCCAACTTCTACATGTAAAGTCAGAGACGACAACTGTTTGTGTTACTCATCACAGGATGCTGTTGACTGGACAGCTCTGGTTGATATTCTCAGTCCAGCAGTGACACTGAGGTATTTCCAGCAGCACTGCTGTGTCTGATCCACTCACACCAGCACAACATACACTGACACACCACCACCACATCAGTGTCACTGTAGCACTGAGAATGGTTCACCACCCTAATAATACCAGCTCTGTGGTAGTCAGGGCAAAGGGATATGAGGAGAATCAGATGGACTACACTCTGTAACTGTAGAACTACAAAGTGCTCCTATATAGCAAGTGAAGCTGATTTAATGAGTGTACCTATAATGGATATGCCTGTATATCCATCTATTCAGACTGATTGGTGTATGTAGAAACCCCACAAAGTGGCCCATTAAGTATGTGTAACTGAGTAAATCACATAGTATGGAAATAATAATAAGAAAAACACGTTTATAGTAATTACTGAATCATTTATATTAGTCAGTAACTTCTTAGGAGAAATTACTGTATGATGTACATTACTGAGCACTGTGTTAATAATAAGATTAATAACTGAGCAGTTTATGGGATAAAAACGAACAAGCCTTGTGCAACATTAAGCTGTACTGGACTGCAGGACCAGAGCTCTACATGCCTGCTGTTGACCATGTAAGAGCACATCTAGGGTCAGACTGCGAATGACTAAGACTCGTTCTGATCCAGTCTGGCAGGCCTACAGTCTCACAGCACAGTCGTAAGCTGTCTTAGCTCTCCCAGGTGTCTGCCGCTCCGGATACAGTTATGTGAGTCAGTAAGCACACCAGTGAGTCAGTGTGCTAACAAGAGTGACCAGAAGGAGAAGTGACACTTACTGTAAACAACCAATATCTCTCTAAAACTTTCAATCGGATTGCAACAGAAGCCGCTTCTTCCACAACCAAAAGCATACAGGATGTCCATTTTTACACTTCGGTTTCGCCATTGACCCAGAACTGACCTGAACTTGAACCATTTTCTACTCCTCTCAAACCTAGCTTCCTGCTGAGCTCTCAAATAAAAGGCTAAAAGGCAGCAGCTGAGTCCCAATCCCCCCATTACTACCCCACTCTGGTAAAGCAGAGTTTCCCTATTAAATACAGAGCACAGGGTTCACGATCAGGGCACAGACCCCCCCCTTCACTTTTTTTCCGCAGATATGGAAGCCTGTACTCAATACATCAGTGGGCACTTCCTTCAGCTTTGAGCAAGACATCAAAAGAAGCCTCATATTTCAGCAGGCTACACATAAAGGCGAGGAAACTGAAGAACGACCTCAAGGGCCCTTGAGAACAGGCCAGAGACAGCCATGGTGCAGCCGTGGCCTCTGGGACTTTGAGCAAGAACTTTCCACAAGTACAACCAAAAGCAGACGTGACAAGGACACGGAAAAGGGTTGGAGTTCATAGATGGTGAGGGTGATGATGTTGAGGCACCAGTATTCTGGCAGTGTTTCGTAGTCCGGGCCCTAGAGCACCTCTGCCCTGCACATGTTAGTTTCCTGTTCCAACAAAGGGGATCTTATCTTCAGTTTAGTCAGTCCACTGCCCTAAATCATTTCAACCATTCACTACCCTATACCTAATCCAAATCTATTTGATAATGATCAAGCCAATAATGGACTGGATTAGGTATGAGGGTAAGAGTAGACGATGATGAAAAATTAAATAATCATTTTCATGTTGCTGAAACAATCCAAATCCAAAACAAGAGTGCCACACTGTGAAGCCAATGAAAACCACCATGAAGACATCTGTAGGTGGAGGCCGAGAGGTAAGGCAAGTGGTACAGAGAAAAGGAACCGGTCCTGAACAAAAAACGACAACGGAAAAGCAAAACAGCCAATGTATCATCTGTAGAATCTCCAAAGCAGATTAACACACCTTACCTTGACTAAGTTACAACTCATTCAACAATGGCAGCCTATAAATGGTCAATAGCTCTGAACGTCCTGCTTATGCAACATTATGATACGAGAAACCCAGCTATCTTTATCTTAGGCACTATCGGCTTTCTGATAGCCTACTGAACAACCTGTTTATTTACAAACTGTAAAATTCCATTACCTGTGCATTCTTATCAACACAAACAGAACTGCTGTTTAGTTTTACTATCTCATTATATAAGCCTTCAACTAGAGTTGCCACCCATCCTGGAGTTCCTAGGTCATCCTGGGTTTTGGTCATCTGTCCAGAAGAATATATTATCCATTTCTGGACACAATATGTGTGTTTATATGTGAGTATGTCTATTATTTTGTAAACACAGTCAGTCCATGTGTACACAAAGAATGGGTTTGATTGGTTCAGATTACTCTCAGCATAGGGACAATTGTTCCAGAAAGCTGCACTGTTTATGGTATGTTTTGTCACTAGGCAGCACTGCAACATGATAAGATTTGCTGTACTGACATCTATCCACCTTTGACCGTATCATGAGTAGAGCTTATTTAAGTGTTTAGGAGTGTAACCGAGCTGAGGTGGCCACCTTACCTACAGCCTATGGGAAAAGGTACAGAATTCACCTGTGCTGTTTTTTAAAATTCCTCCACAGAGCAGTTGGATGGTGGATCATTCTCAGCACTGCACTGATGTGGTGGTGGTGTGTTAGTGTGTGTTGTGCTGGTGTGAGTGGATCAGAAACAGCAGTGTTGCTGGAGTTTATAAGCACCTCAGTGTCACTGCTAGACTGAGAATAATCCACCAACCAGAACTATTCAGCCAACAGAGTCCTGTGGGCAGCATCCTGTGACCACTGATAAAGGAGTAGAGGATGACCAACACACATTTTGTAGCAAAGATGAGCTGTTGTCTCTCACTGTATATCTAGAAGGTGGACCAGCAAGGTAGGAGTGTCTAACAGTGTGGACAGCGAGTGGGCACAGTGTTTAAACACTCCAGCAGCACTGCTGTATCTGATCCACTCACACCAGCACAACACACACTAACACACCACCACCACGTCAGTGTCACTGCAGTGCTGAGAAAGATACAACCCCCAAATAACAGCTGCTCTGCGGTGGTCCCGTGAGGTCGTGACCATTAAGGAACAGAGTATAAGGGAATAACAAACTGACACAGAGTACACAGATATGAAGAGGTGGATTTAACATTATGGTTGATCGGTATGTAGAAATAGGATATGGGTTAAAACTCACTTGGAGTACAAGATCTTTACATTAACTTAAAAGCTTCGAAGTTTTTTCCTGCTCCTGTAAAGTTCAGGCGTTTTTGGAGGCACGTCTTTTTATTTTGGACAGTGATGATGTGCAGGGCAGGGGTATACTCCTAGACCAGGGGTGGCAACCTCTGCACTAGTGTAATGTGATAGAAGGTCTGTGGAGCTGAAAGCTGTGAAGTGTTGGTGGGAGGGCCACTTGGTGAGGTTGGAGACAGCAGCAGGCAGGATATTCCACGCTGAGGGGTTTGGTCCAGCACGAAAGCTGAGCAGGCTGCCTCGGGCAGGACAAATAAACATTGGGACAGTCTGAGACAGGCCTGCTATAGTGCAGTTTGTGTGTGTGTGTATGTGTGAAAGTCTGAGAAAGCTGAATGGCTGTTTTAGTGCAAGCCAACCCAGCCAACTCACAAAAAGGTCACAAATCCAGAACCCAGCTGTGCTTCATGTTTTATGCGGGTCTGTGATAACATTGTATACGGCGATGGAATCGAATCTCTTTTCCCTCTCCTCCTTCCTTTCGACCCTCTCTCCTTAGCTTACTTTCTTTCTCGCTTTCCCTCCTTCCTTTATTTCTTTACCACTCTCTCCCTCTCTCTCGCTCGCTCTCCCTCTGGTCTCTATTTTTAGCCGTCCGCCCTGCTATTCTGGAATTTGTTGCTGACTGGCTGCTGCTGGACGTCTGGGCGGCAATCCTGTCAGGAATGTCTGGCTCCCTCTCAAACCACCACAGAGGCCAGGGAGGGAGGGAGCCAGAGAGAGGGAGCCTTAGCCTGGGGAGAGAGAAGAGGAAAAGAGAAAGTGCAGATGTGTCTGTTTTTTGGTCGTACACCACAGTACAGTCAGAGTGCGCTTAGCCGCAACTTCATCCGTACTTGCAGGCATAGTTTGCAGGCGTGTTTGGGCCTTGGCCTTGTGAGTGTATTTTGTATGTGTGGTTCATGAATCGGACCTTTGCATGTATCTATAAGTGTGTGTATGTGCGCGTATGATGAATCATCTCTTTGCGTGTGTGGTCCACTTAAGAAAATAATCATCTGTAATCTCACACTTTTCCCGGATAAGCCGAACAGCTTCAAAGAAAAGCTTGGAGTGAAAGTCAATAGCAGTGAGACCTCCTGCTGCTCATGAAGAAAAGCACAAGCAAAAACAGATCCGCGCACACAACGTGACAACCCCCTCCAAACCTGCCTTTCAGCGAACAACTGCTAAAGGAATCTCCTCGCCAAGCCATTCAGATCGCATTGGGCTATTGGGTGTTGTGGTTAACCTACTTTCCTCATTCTCTGCTCTTCTGTGTGTCTTGGCCAGCTATGCCGGGCCTGCTCTTGTGAATTTGCGTCTCTTCAAGTCCTCAGGAATTCCAGCAGTACACTTCATTGTACATGTTGGAGTTCTTTAAGACACAGCTCTGCATTGCTTTAGGTGCTTGTCATGCTATACTGTACTGCAACCAAAGGTTCTTGGCAGCAGCATCGCCCTTGAGGAGGATTAACCTGCAGCCTGTGTCTCCTAAACCAGGAAAAGGAATAAATTCACCCTACAGCTACAACAGTGAGCAGCCAGACTGTCGTAGTCGGTTCTCGTACAACAAAGTTTGCATAGAGATTTGCTCTGTTGTACATTACTGTCCTTCTGGCAGAGGACACGAGAATGCTAAATCACTGCATGTATGTGCTCCAGTTTTGTCAAGCGATATTACATTCAGGGTGCAGTTCCAGTAAATATATTAAATTACATTTATCCACTGGCCTCAGTCGCATTAACAAGCATATGGAGTGAAGAGCTGTTCAGAAGAATTCCTGCTTGGAAGCTTTGTTCAGGATGAAGGAGTAGTTAGCTATGTGCTATATTTTAGCTTGTTAGCTGGTTGATCAGCCTAGCTCTAGCTAAGAACATAGCTTAACTCTCAGTTGAAACATAACTTGGTTATTAATTCATCAATATACTTAGTGGTCCATGCAAGCAGCACAACAAAGACCCTATTTACACCAGGCCACTTCATGTGACTAGCATCTGGATGGCATACTGATTTTAGCCAAATGCATTCCAGGTATTGAAGGTATGAAGTCAAATTGCTGTGTGTAATGGAATATGCAAATCTGCTCATTGCAAAGCTACCAGTTATCAGTTGCTGTCTCTATCATTTGCTGTTTTTGTCCATATTGCTATTAGGCTATTATTGTCTGCCCTTAAACGTGATATTGCAGCGGCCCCCTACTGGCTAATAATACCATGAGAGGCATAACCATGCAGAGTGGTTATGCATGGAGCCTCTTGGGGGCACCAAACTCCCTGTAGGAGTGACTTTAATCGTATTAGTAAGCTGATAAGATGAAGCCTACAGGGTATATACCTGTTACTTGAACTATTCTGTGTAGCAGAGGAGTCTTGATGTCTACCATGAAGGAGAGTTGGCCATATCAGCCAGCGCAGGTACTACCACTGTACCTGGCTGACTGCATAAGGCCGCCCTGTTGCGCATGTTTTTCATTCTGACTCATGCTGTTGTGTTAGTAGCATCCTTTGCCAGGAGAAGATGTCTCAGTGAAGAGCTGAAAAGCAATTGAGCAGCTCAAAGAGTTTAAGAGAGGTCACATAATACGGCTCTGGAAAGCAGGATGGTCTTATCAATGTGTTGTGTGCCATACTGGTCATGCGAATATTACCATAGCACAGAGTTGGCAGCAGTGGACAGAAGAAGGCACACACCAGCAATATGAAGTATCCGGGAGACCTACACAATCCAAATGTAATCACTCCTTTTCTGCCAAGCATTAACATTTGCTTTGTGACCCCTTTTCCCCCATTGAATGAGACTTTGCACTGTGCCACCTCTTCTCAGTCTATGAATCCCGTCACACACCCCATAGGTATTTATAGCCCCGCCATCCTTGTGCAAGGGCTTCTGCAGGAGCCTTAAGTTACTACCACCATAAACATGCAAGACGACATACAGTATATATAAAAATATACAAACAGCGTGTATCAATTTATGGAATAAATATTATATTATGGGATAGTATGTCACATAGCTAGAACCGTAGTAGTAGCCATCTTACATTTGCCTCTACTTCTGTCCACATTTATAGATAACCGTATGTCACACAGTGTTGAAAACCACATAAGTAAGTACTAAGTATGGTAATTGGTGGGCATAAGTTTTAATTACATTAGATTCATAGCTCCACTGAACAACTAGAGAAGCAAGCCTTAGACACCACACATGTTATGGCTGATCGACTGCGTTTGGTGTATGAGGAAAACTGAGCAAATTTGAATTCTCCCCCAAATTATTGCTTTAAGTGCTTAGGGGGGAAGAAAAGAGTGAGAAAGGGGAAGGAGTGTTGGTCAAAGCTCACAGATGTGGGAACAGTTCCCAGTCACTGGACTGCAAGTAATGCTGGTTTTTGCTCATCCTTCAATTTGGTTCGTGTCTCGCGCCCCACCTCCCTGCTCTGTAAATCCAAATAAAGCGCGACCGTCTGAATGTGTCTCCCAGCTGAGCTACATTCCTCCTCTCTCCGTTTGTGTCTGCCTCTGTGTTTTTGTAGAGCAGTGATTCAGTGATTAAAGATTCTTTTCTCCCTTTCCCCATTCCTGCTTTCCATTCACTTTTCCTGTCTCCTGGACTCAGCCTCCTTCAAACGAATTTAAATGTCACAATCTGAGAAGGAAAAACACATTTAGACTGGGTCCAATATGGAGCACGTTAACAGTGGAATCTCGGGGATTTTATTCATGGGAAAGTAGCAAAGGAAAGGTATAGCCGTTAATATAATGGGTTTTACATGCGTCGGGTTTATAGGCAAGCATGGACACAGTTGGCATACATAGGCACTAGTTAAGTCTCTTTTCACCAAGCTTATGAGCAATTGGAAAGTTTTATACCTAAAAAGAGCTCAGCCCTGCCCACTATAAATCGATTCAATCATTCATCCAACCTTGTTAGGTTTCCACTTTAAGCAGCTTATAAAAAAGGCCCTGATTTCCAAAGGAAATGGTCTGGAGATGGTATATTGCACATCTGAGATTTTTTTATTCTTTGGATTTCATTTAGTGCCAAATAACACATATCTCATAAAGGTACACCCGAAACAGAATGTATTATATCACAACATAAGTTGAGTTTTAAAGTATGTGGTCAATGGTGTTGCAATTACTGAGGTCAAGTTTAGGTGTTTTAGCCACACCTATTGCTAACAGGAGCATAAAATCAAGCTGTAGCCATGCAACCTCCATAGACAAACACTGGCTGTAGAATGGGCCATATCACCTCATTTAATTAGCATATCGTCGCTGTCCAAAGAAAAACATGTATCTCCATTTTTGTTGATTTTTACTTGTATACCTCATTTGATCACATGAGCCGCTATTTACCCTGTGTAGGAATTCCACAAAGAATGGACCAACAGAAATGGCCCAGAACTGCTTGGAAAGACGTCTGGTTCCATTGACTTCCATTCAAATGAAATGAGGTTTTTGGCCTCTCTTGTAAAGTTGCTTTTTTGGATATACCTGTTTTTCTTTGGACAGCGACGATATATATGGCATTTAAAAGACAACGAGTGTTAGGCAAAGGGCTGAAGTCGCACTGAGGAACTCAGCCACTGAATAGGAAGCCAGAGAGCTAACGTTACTGCTAGAAACCTGAGTATCACATCTGTATTTACTATTCTCTACATCAGTGGATTATCTCTTGGATCCTTATCTCTTTGGGAGGGGCTGCCAATGACTGCATGACATATTTTATGCTGTGCATGCTGGGTATTGTAAAGGGGGCGAAAACTGTAGAAAAAAACTATACCAAATCACTTCAACAGGGTTAGTGAGCAAAATGAAGGAGGATGACGTGGAGATAGACAAGAGTGAGGAGTGGTAAAGTATGGGGTGGCTATATGTTCTGATGCTTTGCTGCAGCAGGAAAGCTCCCAACCACCTTGTCTTCAAGGTGGTCCATCCCTGTCACCAGTAAAGCGTCTTTATGAGCCTTGACTTTCTGGAGTTGGTTCCAGTATGGCCCTGCTGTCACATAAAACACAGTGGGGCTGGAGATGATGAAGTGCTGAGGAGTGAGGTTATCTCCCGCAGGCCAAAGACCCCCTCATCCCTGCACTTGGCACTTTCCCACAAAGTGAATATATACGGTGGTGATGTAAGCCCTTGACATATAGACTGGCCTTCTAGCCTGGGTGGCCACCTGTCGAGGATAGCTTGGTTTTCACCTTTGTACACTCTCAGCGGAAAATGCATTGACTCTATTATATTCATAATATCCAGATGAACAAGATATTCCAGCAACTTGTCTTTAATTTTACTTTTGAGACTAACTGTGATAATATATAGCGATTGAAATTAGTAGGCCAAATGTATGTGGACACCTTAGCATCACACCTATGACATTGTTGAATTTCTCATTTTAGTGGGCATTAATATGGAGGCATCCAGCTTCACAGCTACAACTGTCTACACTCTCCTTGGAGTTTCCACAAGGTTTTGGAGTGCTTATGAGGGATAACATTTGGGCCCATTAAGTCAAAAGAGCATTTGTGAGGTCAGGTGCTGATGCTGGGTGAGAAGGCCTAGCTGACAATCAACATTCCCATTCAGTCTAGTGGTGAGATCAGGGCTTTGGGGAGGGCTTCAAACCCATCAGACTCTCTTTATGGACCTTGCTTTGTGCACGGGGCCCAGTTATGCTGGAACACAAGAAAGGGTCTTCCTCAAACTGTTGTCACACCGTTGTGAGCACTTAATTGTCTAGAAGATCTGAGTAAGCTGTAGCGTGAGCATTAGCCTCCACCAGAGCTAAGGGCCTAAACCCTGAATAAGAGTTCCAGACTCATTTTCCCTCCTCCACCAAACTTTAATGCTGCCACTATGCATTTGTTGGGCAGCATTCTCCTTGTGTCCAACAAACCTAGATTCACCCATCAGACTAGCAGATACCAAAGCTTGATTAATCACTCCAGAGGACATTTCTTCATAGCTCCAGAGTTTAGTGGCAACATTCTTTATACTACTTCATACGATTGTCATTGTTCACAGTAAGTCACGCTTGTGTGCAGCTCCTCTGTCATGACAATCCATTTAACGAAGCTCCAGACGCACAGTGCAGATGATGCTTCCAGAGGCGGTTTGGTACTCTGTAGTGAGTGATGCAACAGAACATTTTTATGTGTCATGTGCTTTAGGACTCTCTGTGAGCTTGTGTGGTCTATCGCTTCATAGCTGAGCTGTTGTGGCTCATAGATAATTCCATTTCACAATAAAAACACTTACAGCTGACAGTGCAGTTCTAGCACAGGTTTCACTGACTTGTGGAAGTCACTGAACTCTTTGGTACAAATCATTCCACTGCCCGGGTTTGTTTATGGAGAATGCATGCATTCTAATACTCCTTTTAACAACGAGCGAGACTAAAACACCTGTACTCAATCATTAGAAGGTGTCCACATACTTTTGGCCATACAGTGTATTTTATGTGTGTGGAAATGATGTCGGCTTCTTACTCTAATTCTTTTAATGTGAGAAAGATCTCTACTAGGCCAGCTCTCTGACAGCTCTCTAGCTGATACATGTACTTAGGAATGGGTCTATTCCAGAGAAGAAGAGAGGACCTCTTCCACGTTTTCTTTAAGTGGGGGGTCTTAGTCATAGACATCTCATCAACTTAATAGCTAACAGGATGAGGAAGAGAAGCCATTTTACAGGGCTTGAGTTTCAGACAAAAGCAATCACCTAGTGACTTCAGATGAACCCGCGCTTGAGTTCACTGAAGGTAAAGAGCCAGTGTACATAAATACTTCTCTGGTGGAGATAATATCTTCCTTAGCTGCTACGCCAGAAAGGAGAACTCTCCCACAATCAAAGCGGAGATGCCCCTGAAAAACATTGCACTCCCTTTATGAGTGACGGCCATCTGCTGCTTTCCTCCCCTCTCCCTTTCTTAAAGGGGAGGGATTTTTTTTTTGCTCTTAACCAGCAGTGAAATGTTGAGAAAAAACAAATGAAAAGATAGCTCTTTGAAAAGTGATCCCCGTCTCAGTGGCCTGTCCCCCCCACCTCCTTTCACTTGTGCGGGCTTGATGAAAGACTATCCCTCTCTCCATCGCACGCAACTCTCCCAAACCTGTCTGGACGTTCAGAGGGGGAGGGGAAGGAGGGTCAGAGAGCAGAAATGAAAGAGGGTCCCACAGAGAGTGTGGACCAGAGGAAGACAGGTTAGGAGAGAAAGAGAGGAGAAGAATACAGTTGGAAATGATTAATTAATCAGGTATTCAGTCATTTGAGTCTCTGTTATAGTAACGGTGTAGTAAAGGTGTTGCTGAGAAAACTATATAAATTTGGATAAAAGTGAGAATACAGAAATGCTTATTAATGTAGGACTGATATTATTTTTTTTTATTTTTAAGTCTCAGCTTAACTGTAATGTTATCCTTAACCTAAGCCTAATCTTAACCTGAATTTTAACCCTAACTATGCCTTTAACTTTACCCTTAGCCTTAACCTCAACCTTAATCTAAACCTAACCCTAACCCTAACCCTAACCTTAACCTTAACCTGACCTTAACCCACAAAGTGAATGTATGAACATGGCTGGGTCCCCAATGTCTAGCATTTACCTGGTGCACACACACACACACACACACACACACACACACACAGATACACACACACACACACACACACACACACACACAGATACACACACACACACACACACACACAGATACACACACACACACACACACACACACACACACACACACAGATACACACACACACACACACACACAGATACACACACACACACAGACACACACACACACACACACACAGATACACACACACACACACAGATACACACACACACACACACACACACACACACACACACACACACAGATACACACACACACACACACACACACACAGATACACACACACACACACACACAGATACACACACACACACACACAGATACACACACACACACACACACACACACACACACAGATACACACACACACACACACACACACACACACACACACACACACACACACACACACACACACACACACACACACACACACACACACACACACACACACACACACACACCACACACACACACACACACACACACACACAACACACACACACACACACACACACACAAACAGATACACACACACACACAGATACACACACACACACACACACACACACACACACACAGACACACACACACAGACACACATACGCACACACACAGACACACAGACACACACACACATACGCACACACACAGACAGACAGACACACACACACACAACAACCAGCCACTTAATTAGGTACACCTCTTTCTATCTACACTCATTGTCCATTTTATCATTTCCATGTACCATATAGAACCACTATGTAGTGTTGCAATTACAGACTGTGGTCCATCTGTTTCCCTGCATGCTGTGTTTCATAGGTTCCAAATTTCCTCTTTCAAAATGCTTTAAACGGCAGCTGCAGTTGCTGAATCAGGTTATATAAGATAGCCTACCGCTCTGCTACTAGAATAAGGTTGCACCTTGAACAAACCATGTGTGTTCCTCATTTTATCACTTCTACATCAATCTGCTTAATCAAGATAAGCCCTTTAGAAGTTTGTTTAAGTGATTTATTTTCTATTGAGCACATTAAAATGCTTTAGATTTGATAAACTGACGCCACATTTCTAACAGTGAACCACAAAATGAAGTCAATCCCAGATAAAGCTTTCTTAGTCTGTTGGGAAGGTAGAGTTCCCATAAATACTCAGTAGTCTTTTCACCACATGATCCTTTTTTTGCACCTGGCAGAGGAACACAAGCTGTAAGATAAGGTAAACACTTTGTGTTCATGATTTGAATATGGTCATATTGTTGAGGACATGTTTATAGTTCCTGAGAACAAATGACCAGTAAAATGTGAAAGCCCTGGAGCCATCAATAAATTAGTCCAACTCAAGGGGTCTGTTTTGAAATCCATGCTTCTCCCACCTCAGAGCCGACAGAACATCCACACGTTTAAGCAGAGAATTGATGCTCTGCCTTAGACAGAATACAGGAGTGAGAGAGCGATTAGGAGGCACTTGTCTGTTCCAGTTCTGGCTGAACATTGTTGATTTATTCTGCTTTCTATCGGAACGTTGAGTGACGAAACACAGAGGGCAAATTCTACAGGCCGCACCTGCAAACCTAATTCTGCTCCTTTAAGTTTCAGGGCCTTTCTTAGTTCTTAAATGTTAAAGCATTTTAGTCGTGACAACATCAAAGCCGGTAATGAATGCCTCCCTCCTCTCCAAACAGGCATCAATCATAAAGTAATGATACGCTTCCTTGTGTGCCGAGCAGCAGAGATTAACACGCTGCCTCACATTCCTTACGCCTGACTTCAGCCTGCCTCGGCCCTCACCTACCAAAATATGAACGTGAAGCTCACTGAGGGACTGCTATGGACTTGCTTTGGTACTTGAGGTTAACGCAAAACTCTGGGAAAGGGAAATTCCACAGTCAGTGTGGGGACGGAACTAGAGAGACCTGAGGTTGACCTTGACCTCTGAGTGAGGTCAGCTGACTGGGACTGGAGGGGCATCCAAAGCTTCTGGCCACAATCAGAGTAATCATAACACACTGTAAAAAGTGTTCAGCCTAGTCAATAGTTTGTTCAGTGGATCATTCCAACTCTAAAATTTAAATAGGAATTATCAACAGAATGTTATGCAGAGATTCCTACTAATGCTGACAGCTACATGCTGACCAGCAAGCCCATCCTGTCTTGTAATACCACTTTGAACCTTAAGAGGCAACAGAGTCAAATCAGTCCAACATGAAAGGATGAAGAAGTAGCACTGCTGCCCTGACAGGTTATTCTAACCTCTTGTTAATCATGTTAAAGGTGCTGCTCCCAGGAAAATCATTTAAGATCATGTAGCCAATGAAAGGCCCAGTAAAAGCAATGGTGGCTGAAGCTCTGAGCAAGCAACAATTACCACTATCAGCAGCAACAAAAAGAAGTGCCACAAATAGCACAACCACAGTTAACATTGGTGTCGTCTCCACCGCTGGAGCTGTGAGTGCTACCATGGGAGGAGGGGCAGCGTGTTACAACTTTCTTGTGATATGTTGCCCCCCATATTTTGGAGTATGACTTTAACACATTATATCTTACTAAATTCTGCTTTAATGTTTCTTTAAATAAAGTTAGGGTTACATGATAAGGGTCAGCCACTGATTTTCCAAGAGCGCTCACATGACTTTGCTTACCTCACTCACTCATCTTCTAAACCGCTTTATCCTTCTGGGTCATGGGGGAGCTGGAGCCTATCCCAGCAGTCACTTGGCAGAAGGCTGGAAACACCCTGGATAGGCTTACAATCCATTGCAGCCATCTCTTACCTTTGATTAATGAAAGAGCTCAGACATGAACACACATGGTACTGAATTTACATTCACATCCTTCCCATCGCATAGGGATAATGTTTTACTTTGCAAACAGGCCTTAGTCTTAGGCCTAATTTTGAGTTTTCACTAGACAGCTAACAGGTAAATCTGTAACAGTGTTAACTTGCAGCACAAATAGTTCCTGTTAACCCCATATGCATGGCAGAATCTTGGTTTGGTTTTATAGGTAGTTAAAGGAAATAGATACAGTGTTGTTGACAGACCAGTGGGTCATCTAAGGCAGGGATCCTAACTAAATTTACAGAACCAGCGTTAACAACCTGTTTAAATACTATACCATGACTACAACTCTGCCAAACATATGGAGGGATCAAGTGGCCTTTGTTTTTCAAAGTAGGAGAAAGTAAAGCATTTATGGTTTCAAAACCCAGCTGAAGTAATAATTGCTTTAAACTCTTGTAGTATGTTTTGCTTTTTTTGCTAGATACCTTTGGTACATCTGTATTGGTCTCAGTGAATCTCATTTCTGATTGGTTCAAGATAAGAGATATGAGGAGATACCTTTCTCTCCAGGAACAGCTGTGGTTTAGATAGGCAAAACCAGGCTGCTCTCCTGTAATAACACGCTGGTTGTTGTGTGATTCTAGTTGCAACACCTCCAAGGTGCAGGAACACTTTAGTGTTGCTGTTGGTCTGTTTTGGCCACTAATTAGAACGGGACATGAGCTGTGCAAAATATATACATAGTGTTCTTGTTTACAAGACAAAGCACTGTGTATGCACAGAAATACATCAGACCTCTGCAAGCACATAGCTGAGTCATCTTTGCAGGTATGTACAGCAACCTCTTAGTGGGAATTGCCCGAACTTCATAGATCAGGTAGCATGCACATGCATTTCAGCAGAAAATTATAAAAGTCAATTGGACACGCTACTGTACATGGACTACTTTTTTATTCAATGTATTAGTGTGCACAAGGTCTTACTCTACTCACAATCGCTTGATTGACCTCCAAGTAATGTATGTGGAATTGCAGACACAAAAAAAGGTAATTAAATAAAACAAGCACATCACACTTAAGACTTCTGTGTATTTGACCAGTCAATGTACATCATCTACAGTGCAAACAGACTTAATGGCTATTTGGCTTTCTGTGACCCCTGTTGCGACCATGTGATGACCCAACAGGGCCGTAGGGCACTCCGAACATTAGTGTTGGTGATTTCTCGCAGTGTGGAGAGTAGTAGAGAGGTCAGAGGTTAATGTGAATCCCACTGACCCACATAAACACACTCTCATTCATTCATGCCTACTCCCTCATAACTGAGCAATGACTCACTAGACTGAACAAGAAAGAGAGCGAGAGAGAGAGAGAAAGAGAGAGACTTAGAGAGATAGAAAAGGCATAAGAGTAAGAAAGAGAGAAGAGAAAAAAGTAAAAACAAAGATAAAGAAAAGAAAAAGAGAAGAAAGAGGGAGAGGGAGGGAAAGAAAGAGGGAGAGAGAGAGAGAGAGAGAGAGAGAGAGAGAGAGAGAGAGAGAGAGAGAGAGAAAGAGAGAGACTTAGAGAGATAGACAAGGCATAAGAGTAAGAAAGAGATAAAGAAAAAGAAAAAGAGAAGAAATAAACAAAAGAGAGAAACAGAAAAAAAGAAAGAAAAAAAAGAGACAGAGAGAAAAAGAAAAAGAAAGAGAAAGAAATAGAGAAAAAGAATGAGAGAGAGAGAGAGAGAAAGAAAGAAAGAGAAAGAGAAAGAAATAGAGAGAGAGAAAGAAAGAAAGAAAGAGGGAGAGAGAGAGACAGAGAGAGAAAGAACAGTTCAGAATGGTTCAGACCTGCAGGCTGCTGTAGGAGAGTTAAAGAAGGCATCTCGGGTGAGTTCAGATGAGCAATTATCCTTTTCATCACGTTAAATGGAGCTGTAATCTCAGAGATGCCGCCCCCACTGATAATTGGCCCAGCAGCAACATTTGGGCTTAATGGCTAAATGCACATCAGTCTGAATGTCAGGGTAACTGAGCACACTTTTATAAAGGCTTTTAGTGGAGTAGATTCATACTCACACTTTGAGTCTGGACTGAATTAGACTCTAGAGAGTGTCCTCCTGAATGATTGCCACCATCGGTAAAGAGGCTGTGAAGAAGTGTCTTCATCAGTTAAACACATCCTAAACTACGTGCCATAAATCTAACCCTACAGTGTGGTGAAATGTCTTATTCGCTTAGCATATGACTTTTTCCTGAAAATCCCAGTTATATAAAAATACACAGCTAGAAATGGAAATAATACACAAAGCTTCAGGTAATAAAGTAGAGTGCTTTGGTACTGGAAAAGCATGGGCTCGAATCCCAAGACAAACTGGACATTCCCAGTTGTTCCCTGGTGGGCTGTCCCACTGTGCTTGTCCTAGTAATGTACAGAATTATGCAGACCAGTTTCTCTTGTAAGAGGAACATTAATATAATATTATTATTAATACATTACTATACAGTTTTCATTTGATGATATAAGGCACAGTATCACCCATTATCATATGATTGTCTAAAAAAAGGAGACTGCACAGTTAACAGAAGAAATATGGTTATAGTGCTCAGTAAACAATATTAATAGATCGATGGACTGGTCAAATTAAACCTCACCTCCTGCCCTCTGTTGATATTTGGAGCCTGTAATTGGGCAGGAAAGGTTTTCAGGGATCCTATAGTGTTAATGATGGGAGGAAACAATAAAGAGTTAATGGTGATTGAGGATAGTACAGTTTTCTTACACTCCAGACCTGAATATGAAGCCAGTGAAGTACACCACAAGAGGACAGCTTGAGAGTTTTATATGTATAAGCATAAACACACAAACGTTTGACCATCAGTTTTGTTTTTCAGCTAATAATTTCAGCGTTCATTTTTGTGTAGTGTCACCGCTCTCTCATCTCTGATAGGGGAAGCAAAAGCAGCTGGGAATTTGAGAATCATTCACAAAGTCACACTGAGCGAATTCCTTTGGCTGATCTATTGTGTTTGAGGCGGGAATGTTCAGTAGGGATCTTCATAAAGTGAAGAATATCCCAGTGAAATCTAATCCGTGGACAATATACATTTTGTCTTATTGGGATGAGACACTTTTTCTAATCTCTCCAAGGTAGAAACTGGACTTTTCTCAGATAGAACGCATTCATTAGAAAAAATATCCTGGCAGGTGAAGATATCTTGAATGTATTCAATCAACCTACAATTTCCATTCAAGATGTAATTTTGCACATACAATAACTCAGACTTTCCCTAGAAGTGAGTACTTATGAGCTTATCATATCCTGGCAAACACTGGTGATTCCAAAAACTATTTATGCACTACATTCATTTCCATTTTACCAAGATAATACTTTATAGAATGCTAATATATACATTGACTGGCCACTTTATTAGAAACCCTAAATCCTTAGTATCTCTTAGCAGAAACCTTTGTCCAAGGTACAAACAATGCAAATGTCTCCTCCAGAGTGGACATGGTCTTTAAAGTCACTTTCAGCATTCCTGGTAGATGGTCTTGGCTGGATGTTTTTGGGTGGGGGACCCAGTAGTTCCTGTCTTATATGTTGCAACCCCTGTAGTGTCAACAAACTACCATAACACTACTGCGTCACTGCTGTGTTGAGAACAATCAAATCCTGAAATCGTAAATTATGCACCAATTAAACACAAACAATGATATTGTTCTTCATTTATTTATTAAACTCAGTGATTGAAAAGGACATGTCTTTGCAGTAGGACGTGTTTCCTCTGCTTTCAGGAACTAGTATGACCCCCCTAGGTCCTAATGATTTTAAATAAATGAGAAAAGGCTCACAAACCTTTAGGCAGCACTGGACACTCTTCACAAAAGGTGCCAAAGAAAGTGTTTTGAGAGATGCCATAGAAGAGATATGTGAGTGTGAGGAACCTTTTAAGGGTTCTTCATAGAATGTGGAGGTTCTTTAAGCTTTAAAAAGGCTGTTAAGACTCACTTACCTTCTTTACTAAAATGGTTCTCCAGAGAGCCATCCACTGATACATTCTTAAGGGAATCAATAAGAATGCCAAAAACCCTAGTTGCCACTTTTTTGGTGTATAAAGGGACCTAAGACCGGCAGAGCACATAAAGTGGCCGGTGAGTGGAAGAAGAGTGGAGGACAAGCACTGCTACTCCGATAGACATCCCTTCAGAATCAGCTGAAGCAGATCTGAAGTGTCTTGAGGCTTAATGATATCCAATATTAGGCCGCTCACTGTTATGTTACATAACCGCATTAGTTTCAGTCTGATGTATAGCTAACAAGGTATTCTGTTCCCAATAAGGATCTTACATAAGACGGTGCATTGTTTACTAATTGTGTTTTACAGGCTTGCATCATCTCAGCTGGAGCCAGTAATGGTTTCATTAAGAGCTTGTGCTGAGTTACACTGCATGAAGAGCTATTGCTGTTAATGTATTTCTCCGTGGCTTCAGTATCATGTATATACATGATACTGATATACAAAAAACATGAACTTGCATAATTCCTAATATATAGCTATAAATACATGCACAGGGCTTTAACAACCAGGCGCATGTATATAATAGACTTTGTTACAGTTTCCTTATATTATCTAGTGATCTTGGACACAGAACTTGCAGACACAAACTCTAAATCTAGAGCATCTATTAGGTCACATGTGATGAACTCAGCATGTTTAACAGTGTTACAACACGGTATGCGCAGCAGCTCGAAGTTAGCTGTCCCATCTGAGGTGGATATTGTGTAATATGAGAGATGGAGATTGCAGGTGGGGTTTGGCTACAGTGAGTACAGGAAAATGTAGAATTTAACTGGGCATATTTAGTCACTTTATGCCCACCATATTCTGCTAACACTCCTACATACATACAGCATTACCTGTAAACAGTAATTAATGATAATATGAATGTTTTTCGACTCTGTACTTACTGAAACCCTCCCGCTTGCTGGATTAGGTAGCGATGATGGGATGTTTTTGTTGTGTTTAAATATTATTTCTATGGAGGCAGTAGTACATGATTTATTGACATCAGTAGAGCTGAAGTTGTGTAGTGTGTTTTTTCTAGGCACAGCCTAGCACCCAGTCCCCTCCCCCCATTACTCGCTAGCATCTTAACAGTGGAGTTGACATGATTTGAACTGTTGTCTGCTAACTCATGCTGAGCACTAAACTAATCCTTATTCGTTTCTTATAAACTAATTCATGAAAAGTTTCAGAAATAAAGCTTTTGGCACAGAGTATTAAGTAGCATGATGTAGTCTGAGATGGTGTGTTATGATAGTGTGATTGTTGTTTAATGTCGTAATGTCATTAATGACATACTATTTACATTTTTTTAGTTTATTTGTCAGTTTTTTACCATTTTCAGAATAACAAACACACCTAAAGGACAAGTGTAGGTTCGCTGATATGTTTGGATAGTAAATCAAGAGTCTGTATTTGTGTTGTGCACATGGTGACCCCAGGTTCCCACCACCCTCACTGTAAAGAAACCAGAGTCCGTCTATAATGAGCCACTTCACATCAAACCACCAGAATGACTTTGTTTATATTTTAACAACTAAATTGTGCAGGAATCATTTACGTTGCAGTGGACTTGGCGAGACATCCTTACCAAATGAAACTTGTCCAAAGCAATCTCACTGAAAGGACCAACAGTTTAATCCCATAAAGTATTCAGTTGTTTCAACATCACGTTCATTTTCTTATTTTTATTTTTAATGGGTTATTACACTGATCTTTTTTCTTGTTGGCCTGAAAATGCCAGTACCCGCTAGCCCAGGTTTGGTTTGGCTAAGAATTCCAGAGTGTGCTGGTTGACCGGAGCCTAGTTTTCCTGGGTCTAACCGTGGAGTGTAGACACATTCCCATCATGAGTGCAGTCTGCTCTCTCAGCCCATCTGTCTCAGATGAAAGAGAAAAGAGTCAGTTGTGCTAAATTATTTCTCCGCTTGTGATCTAGACTAATGTTCCTTCCCCCCTCGTTCTTTCTTTCCTCAAACATATGTGACCTCCCATCTTTTTTCCACTTCCCCCTTTCTGTCATTTCCATTTCATCCCGGGCCAAATCCTTGCTTGCTCCCTCTTCTGCGGTTTCATTCGCTCGCTGCAGAGTGTGGCTTTACACCCGTCCAGTCTGTGCGTATGTGTGTGTTGTGTTTTCCCTCTGGGTAAGAAGAATAGCCCTAACCATACACACATGGCACACGCAGTGACTTCATCCGCAGACTTCCGCCACAACTGCGCTCAATAAATATTTTCATAAAAATATAGGCTTCCTCTTTCACAATGAGCGGCATTATTGCGCATTTTTCAGTGTGGAAAATCACATAGCTATCTCGACCCATGGCCCGTGCGAGAACATGGCTCTCTGATTTTTACAGGAGATTTTTCTTCTCTGCACTTCACACATGTTTATATGCTTCAGAGCTTCCCGACGCATGAACGTGCAAACAGACCAGACATACTGCAGCACTTTGTCTTATTCCTCAGAGATGGAAGTAAGGAACAGGACTGCACTCTCAAGAATGAAAAATACTTTCTTGAGCAATCATTCAAGCAAAAGTAGCCCTCAGAAAACAACTTGTGCAAGAGTACGTGCAGGTGAACTGTCTTGTCTGAGGATGGGAAATGAGAGAAACAGTACATCTGTGTGACTGCAAATACCCTCCTCAGTTTCTGTTGCATATCAAACCGTCGTCAGAACCACAACACAGCTCGAGAAACATCTGTCCAAGATATTTTTGTCATTTCTTTTCAGTAAAAGCAGTTACAGATTGAAAGAAAGAAAATGGACTTTGTTGCACTGTATTTTATGATGCAAGTTTGCCCTATGCAATGGTGGGTCGTATGTATTTGTCCCTCTTGGGCCTTGTCATACTTGAAAGATGGTCTTCTGCTTTTGTGGAGGTTTGCTCGCTACAGCTATGAATTGCATTCAATAACGTGCATTCGTCCTCCCCACAGCTCTGTCTGCTCCTTCATTCTTTATATTACTGGTTGCACGAGTTCATGTAAACCCAAATATCCATGACTGATTCCTTTTATTTTTGTTTGTACTGGGAAATCTGGATTTACCCAGGCTTATTTTGATATTTTGTGCTCATCAGATTTTCCTAAAACTCTTACCTGCTACAGAGTACATATTACCTGTAGTACTCTAGCTGTGTACTTACTGAATATACCTACTCCCTGCTTGGTGGATCATTTAATTAAAAGTGATAAGCTTGGTGTTAAAAGTGATTTACAGGGGTTGGACAATGAAACTGAAACACCTGTCATTTTAGTGTGGGAGGTCTCATGGCTAAATTGGACCAGCCCGGTGGTCAGTCTTCATTAATTGCACATTGCACCAGTAAGAGCAGAGTGTGAAGGTTCAGTTAGCAGGTAAGAGCACAGTTCTGCTCAAAATACTGCAATGCACACAACATTATGGGTGACATATTGATGAGTTCAAAAGAGGACAAATTGTTGGTGCACGTCTTGCTGGCGCATCTGTGACCAAGACAGCAAGTCTTTGTGATGTATCAAGAGCCACGGTATCCAGGGTAATGTCAGCATACCACCAAGAAGGACGAACCTCCAACAGCATCACGTAGTGACCTGGCCACTATCCTGCAAGAAGAATGGCTTAAAATCCCTCTGACCACTGTGCAGGACCTGTATATGTCATTCCCAAGACCAACTGATGCTGTATTGGCCGCAAAAGGAGGCCCTGCACCATACTAATAAATGATTGTGGTCTAAAACCAGGTGTTTCAGTTTCATTGTCCAACCCCTGTACAAGTGACTTTAAGTTGTGTTTAAGAGATTTACAGGTACAAGCATCTGTTTTGGAGTTCATAAGAACCAAGCATTTTTCCTTTAATGGTGTTGATGCGATGTTTTAATGTGTTAAATGTTATTGCTACTGAGGCAGTAGCACATGATTTTTGACATCAATAGAGCCGCAGGTCCCCTGTGTGTTTTAACTCATCACAGCTGTCTTTTTTGACAGGTGTGAACTGATTTTGCTGCAGGTACTTTGTGCCCCCCACCCCCAATGCTCGCTAGCAGTTCAACACAGAATTACAACGTTTCACATACAGAGAGCCAATCGTGTTCAAGGTAGTCTGATAATAGGGACAACATTTGACTTGATTCTGCCGTGTCCCAAACCACGTCCCAGGTCCTGTCTGGTTTCTGTCCTGTTCACCCAGCCATTCTAAATAGTGTGTATAAAACAGTGCAGCACTGTTAAAAGAGCACTCAGTAGTGCAGTATGTAAAGTGTTGATCGGGACGCAGCCTCACTGTGGAACATTAATGTTAGTGTATCAGTGTAAGTATTACTGTTTTACTGCAGCTTTTATAATAGTTAAGTCCAACACTGACACCGTACATTATATTTAGAGTAACTGTGTATGGTGTTTTCTGAAAGGCTGGATTGTTGTAAAGCCATTAATATCATGTATGAACATCAAGAGTTTGGGATGACTGTTTGCCTGTAGGAAGTATAAGCTCTTGGCTTTAGGGGAGAAGAGGCAGACCTAGCTATTTGCTGTTTATTGTAATTACACAAATGTTGTTCCACATACATATTCATACCTAAATACAGAGGAATTAGCCTATAGCTAGCACATATTTTAGGGAATGTGATGGGCTTTGATTCATAGTAGCAAATGTGTCCATCCCAATGTCAAATGTCAAAAAAAAAATGGCAGAAGAGCAGGGCCTATGGGTAACAGCATGTCCTGCTGGTTGAAATGACTGGTGTTGAGGTGGATGTGAAGGACATGGTTACAGAAGGTTCATATCTAATAGGCATTTGCCATGTCATGAAACCATAATGAATCCTGTCCGGTCCTCATTTCTGTCTGACACAGCAGCTACGAGGCAAACCTTTGACCCCATTTACAGCTGGTCACTTCATTCAAGTATCTTGTCAAGTGTAAACATACATTTACACTTAGCGGTCAAATGCATCTCTGACCACCCACAGTCTGTTTTGCATAGCAGTGTCTGTCCATATTGCAATTAAGCATTGTATTTAGTCCTGTCTCCATCCACGTGAACCCTCTATGATTATCTTTCTCTTAGACACTAATCACATTCTCAGTGATGTGCCTGGGGAGGAGTTTCGGTTGTACTGGGTGGGAATTTGGTTGTACCATGTTTCTTGGAGAGGCCAAGGAGTTTGCACTGGTATAACATGTGACTGAAATGCATCTCAGACCACCTCCTTAGGTGATGTGAGTGACTGGATTTGTATGTGTTCTAAGAGAGCCTTGTGTGCTTATATTTGCATTTGTATGTGACTTGGCCTTGTCCAGATATAATCCTGATAGTCAAGATGCATACTGGCACACCTTTCGGAGGTGAATGAGCAGCTGAAAGATACAGTAAATATCATCACTGTGCCTTATATTTATTTACTGAATTGCTGAAGCATGTATTTTGTGCAGGTAGCTGGCACATCTGGTACCACTTTAGAATGAGACTACCTTTATAAAACATTTATAAATGATTTAAAAAGAGTGTATTAATGGTTATTAGATTGATCATACACACCTTAAAATCCTTAATAAGCAATTATAACACATAAATAAGAGGGCAACGGTGATCCGTTTTTAGTCTAACAGTAGACCCACATTATACTGTTAAAGCTTATATGGTCTTCTCCATCAGCATTTTAGCTTCAGTACACTTTCATATTCATCATACAGAAGAGCTCACATTTGCCCTTTTTATTAATGTGTTATAAATGCTTAGTAATACTTGGTAAAGTGTTTATAACCCATTATTAACCATACATTAACCATACATAACTTAACGTTTTTTTTTTCTAATAGCAGACCCCTTTTTAAAGACTAGGTTTCTAATTGCAGACCCCACATGGTTGAAATGATACAGCTGTGATGAAAGTGTTTCCCAAATTCTGTTGGAACTGTGCAGGGAACTATGTTGGTAACCTACATAGTCCGAAGCATTGTTAAGCAACATAGGTGTTTCCCACAACCATAGTTCCAGTAAACGTTCGCAAACACTGTCAATAAGTTGTGTAGTAACTACAGTTGTGTAGTCACTACAGCTGTAGAGCTGTGGTCAGAAGCAGACCTGCCAGTGAGCTAAAATAATTTACATCAGCTTTCTGGTACAAACATTTTAAACATCAAATGCTGTAAACATGTAGTCGTTTATATATTTTTATATATTTCTAAATTATACTTTAATTATGTATACTGATTCTCATATTTGACCTTATTATAAGGTTTGTGAGTTGTTGCTCATGTTTAGCTGAAAGTCAGACCAAACACATTCGGAACCATAGTGTTTAAACTATGGTGGTTCAAACCAACGTGGTTCAAACTAATGTGGTACCAACAAGGTACGTCAGTTTTGGAAAATGGTCATACTTCAGATGTAAGTTAGTTTGGTGATGCATCTTACCATGCTAGTTCAGTACTAACCTCAGTCATACAGGAAACAGGGTCCCAGGAGTAGGATTGGAAAACCCTGACAGACCAAACTCAGAGACCTTAGCTAATGTAGCTGCTTCAACTTTGTATGAGAACATTCTTAGCCTTTTCTAGCAGGACACTGGCAAATGTATGGTAGTGACACATTGATGGTGAACAATGCACCTATCAAGCAACATGCATATCACATCACTTCTGAAAAAGAGGGTCATGTCTCACATATCCAGGCAAATGGAGTATCTGAGGAAAGATGTAGCTGCTAGGCTTTGCCCAAGCATGCTGTTGAAAAACAACCGTTGTGAACAGAGATTCTGTATCAGCCTCAGATGCTTTTAGTTTGACACCCTTCCGGTGGATGATATACTGGACACTCTGGCAGGCTTCGGTTCATTTCATTAAATATTTCTAATGGCTTCTGGCAGACAAAATTGCCTCAGGACAGAAAAAAAAACCCTCACACACTCTCCAGTAACATTCACCCACACACAATGTGATACAGCTTGTTCTTAGAAACTTCAATGAAACATCAGCATGGTGATGATTTACTGGTGCACGATTGACAGGCGAGTTACCAGTCAGGAGATCTGAAAGAAACAGCGCTTTTCTAGAGATCATGTGGCATTTTTGGGTCACATTGTCAACCACACGAAAGGAACACTGAAGAAGAATCTGGATAAGCTTTCTGTCCTGTTCTGTAGTGAAAGCTGAAGGTTGAGTTATGATCCTATTACTCTTTGTAGGATCTCTGTTAGGCAGAGATGGGGGTAAAGTCAGTAACTGAGAGGCAAGTTACACTGACCTGCAGCGACTTGGGACTTCATGTGGAGCATCTTTATTTGCCAGTTGTTAAGCAGCCAGCTACTCCAGTGCCATTATCATGCAGCTCACACACACACACACTCCTACACATGCACACACGCACACACACACACACATGCACACGCACACACACACCTACACACACACACACACACACACACACACACACACACACACACACACACACACACACACACACACACACACACACACCTACACACACACACACACGCACACGCACACAAACTCACATGCACACGCACACACATACACACACACCTACACACGCACACACACACGCACACAAACGCACACACACACACACACACACACACACACGCACACACACACACACAAACAGACACACACACACCTACACACGCACACACACACGCACACAAACTCACACACACACACACACACGCACACACACACGCACACAAACGCACACACACACACACACACTTACACACGCACACACACACACATTCACACACACACACACGCACACACACACAAACACACACACCTACACACGCACACACACACGCACACAAACTCACACACACACACACGCACACAAACGCACACACACACACACACATGCACACACACACACATATATGCGGTATGTATATATATATATACACTAATCAAACAAATATTTGTATCCTGAAGGAGGCAACCCACAGGAATGAAGATTGGTGGGTAGGTTTCACATTGTGAGACACGCAAATGATTCAAGTTTCATGCTTGACTGTACATGTGACGTAAGTCTTATTGCTGTATCTGACTGACTATATAAGGTCGTCCTGCTGTGCGTGCTTCCCATTCTGACTCATGCTGTTGTGTTGGTAGAATCCTTTGCAAGTCAAATGTGCCTCAGAAAAGAGTTTGAAAGCATTTCTAGCCTTTAAAAGGCTTGTGTGGAAATTACCATGATGCCAGATCACCTTTGGTCTGCGTGACAGGCACTTTGACAGCCCAGAGTTACATCAATTAATTCCTGCAGTCAGTGGCCCTACCTTTTCTTAACACGAATACATCAGCCGCATCACCAGGCCTGTCCCCGACTGAAAATGTGTAGGATGCTGTTGAA
>JAMWET010007475.1:7500-55000 GCA_024036415.1 Prochilodus magdalenae | reverse complement strand
TGTTTGTTTCTTTGCTTGCTGAGATTTGCTTTCGCAGTGTGCAACCCTATGACGCAGGAATCCGAGGATACAGTAAGTGCAGGACTTGCAATACAGTTGTTTCTGGTAAGGTGCATATATGCTCAACCTCATCACAAATGGCAACATCTAGATCCATTTGGGAAACAAGTGCTGTGGGTCAGTGAAGTAAAAATACGCACTAGCCACAAACACAAAAGGTGTGCTTGGGAGGAAAAAGAGCAGCACTTGATGAAAAGAAGCTTTTGCCGACTGGCTTTTACACATAGACTAAAATCCAAAACATACCTCAACTGTTAGACTAATGAGCATTACAGCAGGAAAACACATGCTTTACTAAACTTTACAAAATGGACACACGTCATGCAGCCTGGTCTTAGGGAACATATGAATAGAATGTGTGAAAATGGCAATACTGTAGTCTTATAAGATGAAACAAATGTGATCATCTGAGATCTGACAGCACTCCTTTATCAGGTACACAGTATTATATGGAAATCTTTTCATTTGAGCTGTCTTCTTACTTGTCAAATGCTTAGATCCTCAGCATATGGCCACTTACCACACTTCTTTTTCATGCATTCCCTTGCACTACAGAAAACCTGTTTTAAAACCCTCTCCTTTCAGAATTTGCCCACTGGCTTTTATTGTCATGGTTTGAACCGTGTATTAGAAATTAAAAATGGGTTATTGGTAAAAATTGGACATCCTTCGAATGGTAAAATCTTCTTACTAATTGACTCACTAGGAACACTTATGCAGGTCAAAAACTGCATAGAAATTATCAACTAATGGCAATTATAGAGTGTAATATACAGGGGTTGGACAATGAAACTGAAACACCTGTCATTTTAGTGTGGGAGGTCTCATGGCTAAATTGGACCAGCCTGGTGGCCAGTCTTCATTAATTGCACATTGCACCAGTAAGAGCAGAGTGTGAAGGTTCAGTTAGCAGGTAAGAGCACAGTTCTGCTCAAAATATTGCAATGCACACAACATTATGGGTGACATACCAGAGTTCAAAAGAGGACAGATTGTCGGTGCACGTCTTGCTGGCGCATCTGTGACCAAGACAGCAAGTCTTTGTGATGTATCAAGAGCCACGGTATCCAGGGTAATGTCAGCATACCACCAAGAAGGACGACCCTCCACCAGCATCACGTAGTGACCTGGCCACTATCCTGCAAGAAGAATGGCTTAAACTCCCTCTGACCACTGTGCAGGACTTGTATATGTCATTCCCAAGACGAACTGACGCTGTATTGGCCGCAAAAGGAGGCCCTACACCATACTAATAAATGATTGGGGTCTAAAACCAGGTTGTCCAACCCCTGTATGTTTGACTCTTCTAAATTTGTAAACACTCAACACCCATGAGCATTCCTTATAAGCTAGCTCAGGATCTGAGTGGAGCTTGTCAATGCTGACAAAGCAGGGAAGGCTGTCACCCACTGCTGATACAAACATTAAACTGCATACACAGCTATATAATCTCCAATGACCTCCATAGAAAAGCACTGCTGGTGTGTGGTGCTCCATACCCAGCTAGAGGGGTATAAAGCCTCCTAGCTTTGGGCTGTGCCCCGGACAAACTGCTTTCTCTGGAACGCCATCTTATTTGGAATGGTGTTTGTAATCCAGAACTAATCATACAACATTAGTACCTGATCTTACTAATGCTCTTGTAGCTGAATGCTATCAAATGCTGACTTCAGAAGAAACATGGATAATCAGATGACAACAAGTTTTTGGACATTAGGGGCGGGTTTCATTAACATGGATTCGGCTTAGTCCAGGACTAAATTCTAAAATCACTGATGATTTACCATTAAAAAGATGTTGTAGCATAGACTTAATCCATATCGGGGAAACCAGCCCATAGTAAATATCCTATACACTGTTCCCAGAGCAGGCATTTTCCAGTGTTGTTTGATGGTTTTGAGGCTTGTTCAGGAGCCAGACTTCTCTCACGAGACTTGCTCTCTATCTGCTTTATCTGCAGAAAGAAAACATAAAAGGGCAAATATGTCTGTGCCTGCTGGTCAGATACAGTACTCTGGAAGGGCGTCGAGTCAAACCAGTCTCATGTTTTCTTCCAATTACAAACTCACTTATTCCGTTTCACATGCACACTAAGTTTGCTCTATGCACTCACACTCAAATACAAAGACTCTCTCTCTCCCTCTCTCTCGATCGGTATGGAAAGAAAAACAGTCCTCTCCAGCAATGAGAGAGACACATTGCCTGAGTCAACATTGCCTGAACTGGGAAAGTCTTTGACTTAAGCCATTCTGTAGATGTATGAAAGAAAGAAATATTCGGTTCATAATGTTCATCCATGCATATATACACCAAAATGGATCTAGATGTTGACATTTGTGATGAGGTTGAGGTTTCCTTCTGATGACTCTTCCATGTAGATGTTTGTGCAAGCGATGTTGCACACTGTGCCATTTAAAACAGCTTCTCTGCTGTCACATGGGGGTTTTTCTTTGCCTTTCTGGCCGACATGTAAGCACTTCTTTCTGATAGTCACAGTTCCACAGTTCTCCTCCACTAGCATTCCTTAATGTCTTCCCCTGCTTGGTCAGCACTGATCAGCTTCATCCAGATCCTGAGCCAGTTGCTCACAGGAGTTCATGTGTTTTGAGTGTTATGTGTGTTGAGTGTTATATGTGTTGAGTGTTGTGTGTTGAGTGTTATGTGTGTTGAGTGTTATATGTGTTGAGTGTTATGTGTGTTGAGTGTTATGTGTGTTGAGTGTTATATGTGTTGAGTGTTATGTGTGTTGAGTGTTGAGTGTTATGTGTGTTATGTGTGTTGAGTGTTGTGTGTTGTGTGTTGAGTGTTGAGTGTTGAGTGTTATATGTGTTAAGTGTTATATGTGTTGAGTGTTATGTGTGTTGAGTGTTATGTGTGTTGAGCGTTGTGTGTTGAGTGTTATGTGTTGAGTGTTATGTGTGTTGAGTGTTATGTGTGTTGAGTGTTATGTGTGTTGAGTGTTATATGTGTTGAGTGTTATGTGTGTTATATGTGTTGAGTGTTATGTGTGTTGAGTGATATATATGTTGAGTGTTATGTGTGTTGAGTGTTATGTGTGTTGAGTGTTATATGTGTTGAGTGTTATGTGTGTTGAGTGTTATGTGTGTTGAGTGTTATGTGTGTTGAGTGTTGTGTGTTGAGTGTTATATGTGTTGAGTGTTATGTGTGTTGAGTGTTATATGTGTTGAGTGTTGTGTGTTGAGTGTTGAGTGTTGTGTGTTGAGTGTTATGTGTGTTGAGTGTTGTGTGTTGAGTGTTATGTGTGTTGAGTGTTGATTGTTATGTGTGTTGAGTGTTATGTGTGTTGAGTGTTGATTGTTATGTGTGTTGAGTGTTATGTGTGCTGAGTGTTGTGTGTTGAGTGTTATGTGTGTTGAGTGTTGTGTGTTGAGTGTTGTGTGTTGAGTGTTATGTGTGTTGAGTGTTATATGTGTTGAGTGTTATGTGTGTTGAGTGTTATGTGTGTTGAGTGTTATGTGTGTTGAGTGTTATGTGTGTTGAGTGTTATATGTGTTGAGTGTTATGTGTGTTGAGTGTTATGTGTTGAGTGTTATGTGTGTTGAGTGTTATATGTGCTGAGTGTTTTGAATGTTATGTGTGTTGAGTGTTTTGAGTGTTATGTGTGTTGAGTGTTTTGAGTGTTGAGTGTTTTGAGTGTTATGAGTGTTATGTGTTTTGAGTGTTATGTGTGTTGAGTGTTATGTGTGTTGAGTGTTTTGAGTGTTATGTGTGTTAAGTGTTTTGAGTGTTATGTGTGTTGAGTGTTATGTGTGTTGCGTGTTGTGTGTTGAGTGTTTTGAGTGTTATGTGTGTTGAGTGTTTTGAGTGTTATGTGTGTTGAGTGTTATGTGTGTTGAGTGTTATGTGTGTTGAGTGTTTTGAGTGTTATGTGTGTTGAGTGTTATGTGTGTTGAGTGTTATATGTGTTGAGTGTTATGTGTGTTGAGTGTTATGTGTGTTGAGTGTTATGTGTGTTGAGTGTTATGTGTGTTGAGCGTTTTGAGTGTTATATGTGTTGAGTGTTATGTGTGTTGAGTGTGTTGAGTGTTATGTGTGTTGAGTGTTATGTGTGTTGAGCGTTTTGAGTGTTATATGTGTTGAGTGTTATGTGTGTTGAGTGTTTTGAGTGTTATGTGTGTTGAGTGTGTTGAGTGTTATGTGTGTTGAGTGTTATGTGTGTTGAGTGTTTTGAGTGTTATGTGTGTTGAGTGTTTTGAGTGTTATGTGTGTTGAGTGTGTTGAGTGTTATGTGTGTTGAGTGTGTTGAGTGTTATGTGTGTTGAGTGTAATGACTGTGTTCTAGAATCTAGAATTGTCACCAGTTGATAATTCCTAATGATTATGGATCTGCATAACCAGTCCTCATGAGTCACTAAATGAGATTAAGTACTGAGGTCTTACATTAGGAAGGGAGTCTAACCCTGCCACAATAACTTTTTTAAGAACCTTTATTCAGTGTAATTCTAAATAACATTATCATACAATTTAAGTCAAACACAGAATCTTCTTTTTTGCAAAAAAATAATTGCTAAAGCATCAGATGAGTAGAGCAAGTCTCCCAGAGTGTCTGAACATGTGTTTCAGTAGAAGAGACTCAAAAAGGCATTAACAGTTCCAGTGTCACAAATGAATTACATTTGAAACATTTGAAATATGTAGCTCTTATGAAAAAGGTTATTTTGTTCTTCCCTATATTGTATGTGTTCCTGAAATTCCTTGCTTTTCTCTGGTTTTCCTACAATTTTGGAACAGTTATGTCCTGAAACTGAACAAAAACAAACACACACATACACCCAGACACTGCCGTGAGAAGTTAACCGTCTGGACAAAACAGCTGATGAGTGTGTCTGGCCCGAGTGCTCCAGTGCTGCCCTTCCAGCCCGGAGGAAACAGCCCATAAATCTGAGCAGCGGGCTGAGCAGGCAACTCCCGTTTACTCAGGTGGCCTCCTCCATCACCCGTCGCTGCACACTCACGCTTGGCCATTGTCTCCAAAACGCCACACAAATCTGTAGACAAAGAGGGAGCAGAGAAGAATGCTGGCGTTATAGAGCTCCCATTGTACTCACGCTCACTGACACACACTTGGGGAAAGCGACAGGCGTTCGATAATGTTCACCAGCTCTCGTGTAAACAGCAGGGCTGTGTTTGTGCTTATCTGTGTCTCTTCAGCCGATCTTAGACTGAGGATCACATTACCGAGGTTGACTAGGACATGATACTGTCTGGACCTCAATGATTTATGACTGTCTACACATAGGCACTTGTACGCTGGGTGCAGGAAAAGAGGAAAGAGAGAAAGTGGGACTGATGAGCAGAAATGAGCAAAAGTTTTTTTAAAAAAGCAACCAATAATAGATAACAATAGACAAAAGCAATCTGCATGAGACTTGTCATGTTGTGTATATTACAGAATATAATGAATCCCATTTGCTTCATAAGTGTACAACATTTCCACAGAAATCTACTTAATTGTTTCCATATTAAACAATAATATTCCATCAACAGTTTTTTTTATTTACTCTTATTATGCCAATAACTGTGTTTATGTAACATAATGAATTGAGGCAGACTTAGGAAACACGTGAACTGAATGAAGTGAACAAAGACAATGCATTAGTATAGACTTGAATACTGCGATTACCCTGATGGTAAACTCAAAGCCGCATGAACATACAGAGCCTTCATGACTAGTGCTGGAATGGTCATAAATCTGCAGTCTGCATGTGATATAGTTGTCTAAAGATTTTATCTGCCTACATCTCAACCGCTTCTTCCAAATATTTGTGAACATACGGTAACTTGCCTCTTGCATTTAATTAAGTCTGGATGGATTTATGAGAAATTACTCAGTCAGTGTGATTGCACTGAAGGTGTCATTGTATTGGAGTCAATAGAATTTTGTACTAAGGCGCTGTTGCGGTTGTTACTCATATGGCTGTATCTACAGAGCCATTTTATGACACATCTGTTCAATGAAATAATGGGAGCATGCTTTTTGCCATGATTTCGAAATCATGGTTTGTCTATTTGCTTTATGCCTTTTAAGGTCTAGGCAAAAAGGAAATGTCAGCTTGAGTTTAGCTACAAAAGCTCTTGCTTTTAAATATATCCAAGTTTTAACATAAAAGCAGTATATGTTATTCCACCTGCTATAGAATAACTCTAGTATTATTTTGATGAATGTGTACAGCTGCTGGTAATAATCATAACAGTTAAGCATATTAAAGAAAGCGTAAGAATAACTCCTGCTCCAGCTTCTGTTAATCTTACAAGCCCGGTTCATCAGCAACACAGCACAATGAAAAAAGAGCACACATACACATGACAGCATATTATTTATGATTTAGATCCCTTGTTGAATCCACAGTGGGGAAATTTAGTCTCTGCATTTAACCCATCCATGAAGTGAAACACCCACAAACACACTCACTAGTGAACACACACACTAGGGGGCAGTGAGCACACTTACCCAGAGCGGTGGACAGCCCTAACCACAGCGCCCGGGGAGCAGTTGGGGGTTGGGTGCCTTGCTCGAGGGCACCTCAGTCGTTACTGTAGGCTCAGGGAATCGAACCGGCACAAAGTTGGTTCCCTAACCTCTAGCCCATGACTGCCCACTGTTAGGGAATGGAACCCCCGGTCTTTTGCGTGACAGACGGAGATACTATCCACTATACTACTATCCACTATACTATCCACATGGCTACTTCATTTATGCTAAATGATGTAGCCATGCAGCTATAGCTCATTTTCTAGCATCTTCATGAGCACATCAGGTCAAACAAATCAACCAACTAACCCTTCAATAACATCTGCTTTGGTTACTGTTGCTGTCTGCAGAAGCCTGGAAAGGTTACATAAGTCACCGTAATAGCTGACCTATAGGAGAAAATGACAGTCACAGCAGGGGATGGTGAATGTTCCATTATAATGCATCTGGATTTGGGTATTTGGGAGTACTCCCACTTTGCTGCAGTTAGCAAATGTAGCCACATCACTTCATGCAGGTGTGCCTGGTCTGTGTGACTTTTGACAGGTTTAATTGGTAAAGCAAATGTCCAGCATTGTCCAGATCCCACACATCTCCCGTTATGTTTCAGTTTTAGTGAATGACTACATGTACTTTGTCATTGTTGACACTGCTTGGTTTTGTGGTTTCTGACATAGTATGACATGTGGTTCTTTTTTAAATGGACAAAAGCTGGTCCACATAAAGGGGCAGCGCCTCAAAGAAATGAAACAGCAGCCTGATTATAAATGAAACTGAATTTCATGTATTACATACAGCAGACACTATCCAGGGAGGCCAAGCAAGGCAAACATACTGGTTTTACAGCCAGTCTACAATTACATTACTGTCAGAGCAAGGGACTCAACTTCAGGGTGAAGATGTTATCCACTACACCGCTTTATCTGGCCAGAATTTGGAAATTAGGGTATTATTGTCTTTGAGCTGGTGGTCTCTTCTTTCTCAACTTATCTTTCTCAGCTGTGTCTCAGGCATACATAATAAGGACAGTCTTGGTTTAAGCAAGTTATTAACACTCCTGACATTATGTTTGGCTGGTGTCCAAATAACACTTTCTTAAAGAGTTCCTACCAGTGCTTTTTAATGCTGTGTTTATGTGTTTACACGTGACAGATCAGGGAGGATTGAGGTGATATCTAGGGGGAACCCCTGAGCAGTGAGCTTGTGAGCTCTACTTCTGAGGCAGGGCTGAGCCAGTATGGTCTTATATGGCGAGGGCCATATAAAATGTGAATGTTGAAGTCTCCCACTGCCGACTTATACAAATCCAGATGTATGTTAGACTTGGCCAATTAGAGTGGGAGGGGGAAAGGCATGGGCAGTGCCTCAGGAGCATTGAGACAGACTTAAAAAAAAAAAAAAAAGTCAACAGACAAAACTTAAAAATCGCAAAATTGTTTTTTTTGGTCATAGTTAAATAGCTGATATGGTGTTTAACTCTGTGATACACTAATGTTAGTTTAGCAGTTGTGATGCAGTCTTCTTAGGCAGTAGAAAGTTTGATAGATATTGATTGGTTTATTGCAGAACGCTGTGGTGTTTAATGATAAATGAGTTATATATATATATTATGCCTTTGGTAGATTGTTGAAATGTTGGATCTTTGGCAATCCAAGCCTTGAATTATTCATTTTAAAGCGATTCTACTTGGAAAATGCATTGGCACTTCTTTTTGGAGAATTCTTCTTTGGCCATTTTTGAGCTTTTTCTTTGGTTTAGACAGACGCTATAATTTGGACTAGCTCTCTTTATGATTTGCCAGTGCCAGTCTGCCAATTATGCTGAATGACACAATTGACCTAAATGTGCCAGTGGGAATGGGGAAGCAAGGAGTGACAGACAGACTCAGAAACATGACATACAGCCTGAAAAATGGACAGATGCCAGCTCTAGGGACAGTTTGTGTGGCTGTTGATGACCTACCGGCTTTCCCAGCTGGTCAGTGGCACCAGGCGGTGATCTCCATTGCTGCCGTGTTCAATAAAAGCAATGCCGTGTTTCGTCTAAAGCGCTATGTTTCCCTTCTTACTCTTTCTGATGCTACAGTTCTACATGATGACCAAAGGACACTGGTGCAGTCTTAGATCTGTAACACAAGCCACTTTTTTGGTTAAAAAGTAGTAACAATCCTGAGATGTACATTTTATCCATTATGAGGGTAGGTAGGTACTAGGTATGTTGACTACATGTATTTAAGTACATTAAGGGGGTTGTGGTTTCTAGTTTTAGTTACTAATTAGTTTGTTTCTAAATTTCAATTGAGTTTTGACATCTGTACTGCTTTGTGATGTTACATGTCTAATTTTGGAGAGTTAACATTTTATTTTTGACCAAAATAATAATAAAGTAGAAGAACAGAGCCATACAAACTAAGCAAAACAACGTTCCACTGCTAGTACTCTAAGTTACTCAACACCAAGAGTAACTCAAGTAATTTTTAGATCTGATACTTTGGTACTTTTACTCAAATTGCTTTCTTTGAGGGACCATTTAATTTTCACCCGTGTTATCATTTTACCCAAGTATAGATACTTTCACTTGAGCGCTGAGTGCTACTCTACCCACCTCTGACTATTCCTTACATGTGTAAATCCATTCTTTTCTGAACAATAAAACCCAGTGCTGTCTTTCTGACCTTACTTGAGAGGCCCACTAAGGTCTTGTCAGGCTCACCCACAGTAACAAAATCCATTTGATCTCAGCTCTTTAAAGAAATGTGCCCGTGCCCCTCCTGATTGCAGCCAGTCAATCAGAGCCATGCTTGTAGCTTCGCCTCACGTGGGCCAAGAGCGCTCGTTTTTCATTTTCCTTCACTCGTTTAACAGAGTGACTGGGGATTTATTTTTGAAAAGCCTCAGGAGGGGGGTTGCCGGTTTGCCGAATTTGAACCATTTGAAGCATTTGGGCTGGCTCTGGTCTGGATTAAAGGAAAGGCCCATTCATTTAGGCCTGTCAGGGTGGAATGGTTTGCAGACTTGCTCTGCTCACCCTGCTCCTCCACTCAAAACGGGTCACTCACTAACGTTAGCCTCCTGATCTCATTATGTAATTTACCTCCACTCACAGGTAGAGTCACAGAGGGAGCTTTCTGTTGCCCTGTCCCATCATCACCCGCTCCATCACATGGAATAAAAGAGCAACAGGGATACAGAAGGAGGGAGGGAGAGGTGACACACTTTAGACGTCTCACTAACACAGTTTCTTTAATGTGAAGTATGAACTCTTCAGATATCCCCAGTTACCAGCTGACTGCTATTTAAAGGCTTAGGAATCGTTCTCTGTATTACAGGAAATACTTCAAAAACAAGCTATTTAGCAATCATCTATAATCTCCAAACTAAATACTCTGGAAAAAATGAATGACTGGACAAAGTTAGGAATTCTTCTTTAATGCATCACATCTAAACTTTGTGATTAATCTTCACTGAGCTCATTTAGAAGTTCTAGATGTGCTGGAGAAATATTTGGTTGATCCAGCTTCTAATTTTTTACAGATCATGACTGGGTTTCCCAAAAACATATTAGCACAAAGATGATGCTTACATGAAAGAGTGAGCGTCATAGTGATCGCTCTCTTTACCAGATATGAGCCTAGCACTTAGACACTTCTGACCCAAGCCCCTAACATTCAGCCACAGAGTCAAGGAAATGGAGTTTGAGCGAGTTTGAAGTGCTGTATTAGTATTAAAAACCTATAAGAAATAAACATAAAATTGTTTAAATGTTCTATTTGTGTGTTTGTATATTCTCTCTTTAGTATTCAGAAGCAACACATTACCTGTCATAAGTAATGGCCTCTGAAAGGATACTGATTGCTACTTTATGGGAAGTGTTAAAAATAAATGCTTCATGGCTGGTTTGATTTAGGCATCCATGCCACCTCACCTCAGAGCATAACCAACTGCACCAATTTCCACACAGTCACATTAGGCTAAAAGTGCCTGAGAAATCGCGTGTGTAGAGGGACCTTAAAGGCTCAGTGCAGTATTTACAGTAAGATGTCGTCACAGAGGCAACTTAACAGGAAGCAAGCATTCAGATGAGGTATCACTTCAGGTCACAGAGCCCTTAGGATATCACTTCAAACATCATCTGCATGTTGCCCTCACTGTCTCTGCTGACATGTATTAATTGGTATTTACAAGCCCAAAGTGAGCCAGGAAAACATTCCCCACACCATTACACCACATCACTCAGACTGGTCCAGGCACAAGGCAGGTTGGGTTCGTGGATTCATGCTGTTGGTACCAAATGCTGATCCTACCTTTGGTGTGCCTCAGCAGAAATTGAGATTCGTCAGATTGGGCTTTGTTTTTCCAATCTTCCGCTGGTCAGTTTCGGTGACACTATGCCCACTGCAACCTCAGCTTTCTGTTCTTGACTCACAGAAGTGGAACCCAATGTGGTCTTCTGCAGCTGTACTTGATCAGCACTATGGTTGGATGTGTTGTGTAGATGCTGTTTTGCTCAACACTATTGTATGGAATGCTAATCTAGGTTACTTTCTGACCATTTAAACGAGTCTGGCCATTCTGCTTTGACCTATATCATCAATAAGGGCGTTTCCATACGCAGAACTGCCACTTTCTGTAGTTATTTCTATATTTCACCATTGGGAGTAAAATCTAGAAACTGCTGTGTGTGCAAAAAGTCATGGCAATACTCAAGCCAGCCCAGTTATACATGCTAATTCTCTGTGTTTCTGTTAAGTTTATCCAGCAAGTTATGTGTCCTTATCAAATGATCACAAAACAGAGGTATGCACCTCCAACTCCAGCATTCTGGCAATTTCCCTCCAAAATGTTTACTAGAGGGGTCAGACAGGGCCTTCGTTTTCTCTACTGTATTACTGAGTTCCATTCTGAAGAGTAACAGCAGACCAACCAACAGCTTAATTAAATATGAAAAATAATGTGAGAGTTTTGGTTCAAAGCTACTGCTAGCTCAGGTGGCATTGTTGTCAGTGGTGGACAGTAATGAAGTAAATGTAATTGGTTTCTGTACCAAAGTGGTGTTTTGCTGTAGCTTTACTAAGCATTTCTACTTTGGACAACTTTTATGTTTATTCTTATCATAAAGAAAGAAAAAGGAAGGGAGAACATAAAACATACATATAGCATAGAGTATAAGTATATATCCCCTTACCCGTGGATACCCAAACACATAAGGCCCAAGATCTTATTATCTAAATTAGTCTGTTATTTACATTGAATCCAAATAAATTCAATCAAATACCTTTATACACAAACGTCACTGTAGACGGGGGGAGATAACAGAACGAATGAATAAATAAAATAAAATAAAATAAAATAAAATAAAATAAAATAAAATAAAATACATAATAATAATAATAATAATAATAATAATAATAATAATAACAATAATAATATATTAATAAATGTAAATAATACATAAATGTACAAATAATAACAATAACAATATTTGGACGACTTTTTACTTTAACTTCACTACATTCAAGCCAATATCTTTTCTTTTTATTCCACTACATTATGCAAAATCTGTCTTTCCTTTTGAATTATAGATATGGTAACTGTCAAAATGAAAGACTGATGAGGCGAACCCACCAATCAGGGTACAGTGAGCACTTTGTTTTGACTTGTTGGACAGTGCTTAGAAGTAAGTGCCGACTACATTAATGAGTTGAGTCTTGTTAAAAAATGGCAATAGGACATTAGAATCCATAATAAATCATGCTACTTTTACATAAGTACATCTGAAGGTGAATACTTTTATACTTTTACTCAAGTGGAGGTCTAAAAGGAGGAACCTCTACTGACACTGGAGGAGAATTTTACCTTGGGTATATCTACCTGAACTCTAGTACATGGTTTGTGTAAGTGGTCCACCACTGCTTGTTGTTTTGTGTACTCATTCGGAAATACTGACAAGTCTTCAAAGATTGTAAAACACTTTTCAGCCCAGCGTTGAGTATGTCATTAGTGTAGATGCTGTCACGTTTTGAATAAAGTCAAGTGCACAATGAGTTCAACCTTTCATGTGTGGTGTTTCTTTCTACTGAAAGTCACTAGGAAAAACCATTACCTCACCACTGTATTAGCTCCACAGCTAATAATTGCAGCCGCATTTATGTAGTTAATGCTAATTGTTGCAATCAAGCCTAACTAAGTCAGTGTGTATGGCGCTGATGGAAGTGTTGGGGTAATGTGACATTAGCTTTTAGTGCTTTTGAGTCGTGTGCAACTGAGAACAGACTATATAAAGTAGTCTGGCTACTCTTTCTGTCTGCTCCAATTTGGAGTAATTGAAAGTGACTCCAGCTCCATTTTCTACTGCCTTTCTTCTCTCTCGGTGAAGGCACAAGACTAACACACATGTGCACCGCCTCCCACATACACACACGTGCACAAACACCAAGGAGATTTTACACTCCACTTGAGCAGTAAAGACAAGAACTTAATTGCTAGAATTTATTAAGTTCATTAACACACCCAGAGGGTGTGGTCTCATTAATGCCTTTTCTAGACAACAACAACAACAGCGTCAGTCTGCAAGACAAATGAGACTTTTGCTTAAAGTGCCTTGAGGTCTGCCCATGACGTTTGTGTGGGATGTTTGGTTTTGCATGATATGTGTCTATCAGGTCTCCTGCTACTCAGATATTTCCCACTGAACAAGAGAGCCCAGTAATCTCACATTAGTCTTCTCCAAATCAATAACACTCATGTTTATCTCTCATCTCTTCATCTCTCCTTTATCTGTCCTCTTTCTGGTGTCTCCTTATGGTGTGATGGATATTCTGGGTATTCCACATTATGTCTCCTGATCAATCAAAGAGCAACACTTGAGCAAATAAAAAGGCTCCTTGGGCACAGACATAAGCAGACACCAAAGAGACTAGCTAGAACACCATGCAGTATTGACGGTGGTGAGTGCTGTATCAAACAGATGTAAGAGAGAAGAAAGACTTCTGCTACAGTTGCACCATTCCCTGCATCTCCAGTCCATTTTCACCCCTTAACCCTTAGAACCCACAATTTAGGGGTTACAGGCGCAAGGAGCAAGCAATTTGTTATTTGAAATATTCCAAAGTGAGCTGAAATTCTCAATAGAAAGTAAAGGTCTTGACCTCTATGCATCGTGTTGTAGAGATATCACCCAAAAAGTAGCACGCTAACCAGCTAAACTTGGCCCGTCCTGTCTGCCATCAGTCCAACATGAGAAGATGAAGAAGTAACACTGCCCCAACGGTGATTAAAGAGAAGTCTATGGAACTGGTGGAATTACTCTTTAGGACTGTGCAGGACTGACATGTTTTAAATCCATTCAGTAACCACCCTGATCCGCTGCAGTGGTGTTTTTCCAGGTGGTAGTTCACACCTGGCGCATTTAGCGCTCATTACCACTACGTGAAGCCCTCCTTTGACAGATGACACACTTGTTTTCATGTGCCCCACATAAACACAAGTTTGAGAGGAAAACTGTTTTAAAGTGAGCTGTGTTCTCAGTGCAGCCCTGCCCAGTCCTCCACCCTGCTCCATTAAACGCCTCACCTCAGATTGAGCATAAAGCTACGCTGAGTGTGAGCCGTTTAATCTTGAACAGCTTTGGCCGGGGCCTTTCTGGTGTGGGCACAGCGACAAAAGACACATGTTATGGGAATGTGGGTTTGATTAGTTGTGAAAGCAAAAGGCCCCAATACGGTGATCTGCCTTAAAGGGAGCGGTTCTGCCCCAAAGACAGGTGTGCGGGTTAAAGGGGAGGGCGTCTGGCTCAGGCTGCCAGAAAATGAGCACGAGACGACCGGGAACAGTAAATCACAAACACACTCAGACCCCTGCCATCAGCACTGATCAAGGGCTGCCGACCAGTCGGCCTAACGGCCCACATCAAAGCGGGGCGGTTCCGCTTGTGCGAGCACCGGGGGCCATACAGTGGCTGAGCCGGACTGGCCTGCATTAGGTCTAGATTGGGGAACAAAGCTCCGAGAGCCGAACAGGAAGCTGGACAAAGGACTGCTATTCAGGACCATTTGGAATGATTGAGATCTTGGAGTGATTTTTGGCATCTATAAACGAGGCTTCCTCCTATTAATAAGCCGTTTCTAACCAACAGGAACCGAAAGGGTCATTTTTAGAACCACAGACTTATGGTGTTTTTGTAGGTAACAGATTATTAAGGATTACTCTGATTTTACTCTGATTTCTTTAAAAATAGGTCTAAGTGTTATTAGTTCCCTTCACTGGAAGAATTGGGCCCAAACCCTGAAGAACAGCCCCAGAACATTATCCATCCTCCACCAACTTTCACTGTTGCCACTATGCATTCATTCTTGTAGGTAGCGTTCTCTTGGCATCCAAAATCCAGATCAAATCCAGACTCATCCATCAATCTGCCAGATAGTGAAGAGTGATCTGTCACTCAGGAGAAGACATTATCACTGCTCCGGTGGCAATGTGCTTTACCTCTCCAGTCAACATTTAGCATTGTGCAAAGCGACCATGAAAACATGACATTCAGGTCTTGTGTTGATGTCACCTCTAGAGGCAGATTAAAGCTCTGTAGAATGCAATGCAACAGAGGAGGGTACTTTATATGTGCAATGGGCTTCATCATTTAGCAAGAACATTTCTAAAATTAGAATTAGAAGCATTCGCCAATTGGGCTTGCACTGCATTTAACCCATTTCAAGTGAAACACCCATGTGCGGTATAAGGAGAGTGTCACTAGGGGAGTCACACTAGGGGAGAGTGAGACTAGCGGACACACCTGCTCAGAATGGTGAGAAGCCCTATCTGTAGCGCCATACCTTGCTTAAGGGCACCTCAGTCATGTCCTTGTCAGGTCACTGACAGTTTCAGGACAGTCCTTTCTACTGCTTGTCTATAAAGATGGTATTGATGTGTGCTTGACTTTCTATATCGGTTGACACAATTACCTCAAACATTAGGATGGGTGTCCACATATTTTTGGCCATACATTGTACATAAAATAATGCCAGACAACATGACTGATTAAATTACTTTGATACTTTGCATTTTACAGTATTAGTAAATTTACATTTCTGTTCCTCTGTCTCCTTGCTTTCTGTCCTCCCGCATTGTCTTTGCAACTTGTGAGTTTTGGTCCACAACATTTGACTGAGGCCTAAATTAACAGGCTATTTTCCAATCACACAATCAGGCCTATGGTTGGGCTGCAGTTCAACATAATCACCATCTTACTGGCTCTCAGACATGGCTGCACCTCTTAAATGTTGTTTTCAACATGTTTCACATGCTTTACTGCTCTCATTCTCTTTTGTTTAGTTCAATTTGTGGTTAGATTGTTATGAAGTGATGATTGCAATATATGAGGAACAGTGGTAAAGCTTCCAAGTCTAGCCTTATTTGAATGAATGGCCCATACGTTTGGACTATTACATCCAAATTAACACTAGTGCATTCAGCCAATGTCAGTGAGATGCCAGTGTAAAGTTAATAGGGAACAGACAAAGAGCTGCATGCAGTGGGAAACTAGTGTTTTTAGCAAGGCAGAGTGACAGAAGCATAATGTGTTCCAGGGGCTCCTCCGTGCTGCCTCGCTACCAAGCAGCTTCAGCGTTCTCCATTTCTAACAACAATAAACAGCTGCCACTTGGTGCAAAGTCTTTTCAGCCTGTTTCCCAACCCCAAACAAAAGTTCCTCCTCTGCAGGTCTTTTACTCAGGCCACCCAAACATTTAGAGACACTGGGATTGACAGTGATGGAGAAAGAAGTATCTACAGCAGGCCCACACTGAGTTGGATGTGATATTTTTTGGCGTAGTTGCATAATTGAGATTACACCTCTTTCTAGCCAATGGAGTCCAGATGAAGGTGAGGTGTGCGTTTGTGAAATTGACCAGTAATGTGCCAGAAAGGTTCAGTCCTTGCCTAGGACATGGCATCTGTCTTGTTCATTTGGGTCTGGTTCATGGGGATGCTTGGATAACACAATTAAAACTCAAGCAAAAAAAGAACTATTCGTTTTTTATGGATAGTAGGAGGAGGTGAGTGCTAATGTTACAATGCTGAGCCTGGGAGCTTTGAAGATAAAGATATTTTTGTCTGTGATAAATAAAACCAGACTGGAAGCCCAGACAATTTGACTATAATTAGATAATATGTTAATATATAACCTGACACACTCATTGTCCATTTTATTAGATCCACTTACGCTATACTTGTCCTTTATAGATATACCATTACAGACTGTAGTCCATCTGTTTCTCTGTAGAAATATGTAGCCCTTCTTCACCCTTCAGGAGCCCCTCAGGACCACCACTGTGCGTGTATTATCTAAGTGGTCGATCATTCTCAACACTACAGTGACACTATATACTTTATTGATATACCTTATTGGTTTATTGAAGCCCAGATTAAGTTACATGCACACATATACACATTATATACTACTGGCATGTCATAGTAATTCAGTTAAACGTAAAAAGTCACTAACTCCTGTAGACCATGATTGTTAGAGAGGGTAGATACCAAAGCCCCTGCAGGGTTCACACAGGACCCCCTAATGGTGGTTCTGGCCATGGATCCACTTTATGGATGTAAAATTAGAAACAACAGCTCATCTGTTGGACGTTGCCCACAGGACGCTGCCAAGAGGACACTGCCCACAGGATGGTGCTTACAGGACGCTGTCCACAGGACGCTGCCAAGAGGACGCTGCCCACAGGACGCTGCCCACAGGATCCCATTGGGTGGATTTCTTTGGTTGGTGGACTATGGTTGGAGAAACAGCATTGTGAGGGATCCACAGCAGCACACATGCACACTACCATGCTACTGCCCTGGCAGTGTCACTAGAGTGCTAAGAATGGCAATTTACCAGTCAGCGGTCGTCTTGTTGACCCATAAATGAAAAGGGTAAGCAAAGGCTAACAGTGAAACTAAAGGTAGAACTACACAGAGAACCTGATCACACAGTCAGTAGAGGGGTATATACGAAGTAAATGTATCGAAGTCAGTTTAAATTGTAATCCTTATCTCATAAGATAAGGGAAAATATAATTAACAATAGTAATGTATAGCTCCATTCATCAGGAACTGTTTTTTGAATCAGATTTAGAAATGTGAGTCGTGAGGTTTTCCTATGGCATTGATGATATATACCCTAATATACTACTCTTAAATTTCTCAAGGTACTACCTGTACTCACTACAAACAGACACTGAAGAATGGAACGTGGAGACATAGTTCTCTCCTCCCTTCACTTTCCAAGAAAGGCTTTCGTGCTAAAATTAGGTTTATTTTAAGGCTCCAGAATGTTGGCCCAGTGTCTTCTGATGCACTGACAGTAATTCACAACAATCATTAATCCTTTTTCTTTCATTCCCTGGTGAGGAGGGAAAGAAAAGGGGTGGAAAGGGGGGAGAGCAGTTCCATAAATAAGAGCCGCTTAGTTTTTATCATGTTCAAGGTGCTTTTGGAAGCTTTCGGATTGACATCCCTCCCTGCTCAGATCTGCTGCTCCTGCTTGACTTCATTAAAGAGGAATGCTATGTTCTCTATCGCCCTCCCGCTCATTCGATTCTCTCCCCCCTCTTTCATTCCCTCCATTTTTTTGTTTTAATTCCTCGCCGTTCTGAGGCATCTGATCCTACCGTGTGAGAGGCGAGTGCATTCCTGACTCGCTGACAGCCTCTGAACGCCTCAACCTCAGGTCCACTCTCCAAGGAGAGGAGCATGAACCGCCTCCCCACTCCACATGCACACACTCAGGAAACATGGGCTGTTTTTGGCTCCTCGCGAGCGGCAGACTCTGTAGCAGTAAGGCTTTTCATACTTGTTTTATTGACCTACTTTCCGCCGATGGCGCACATATGGTATATTACAGGGGCCCGGAGAAAGCAACTTGGGGGCTGCATACTTCTCAGCGCATGCACGGCTAGCTTTTCACCTCTCACACTCAGGGCCACTCTTGTCTCAGTGGAGAAGGACATAAAGCACTCAGCGACTGAGGATGTCCAGTAGTGATTTTTTAAAGGGGGTCCAATGTTTGACTGTACTGTCTTCCCTACAATGGTCAACCCACAGTGTTACAGGTTGGAATACTGTTCTCCTCCTGACAGCAAAGTGATGTTTTATTGGTGGCACTTAAAAATGAAAGCTGTCAACAGCACATTTTTAATGCTCAGAGATATATAGTACAGTAGGTATAGTTGTCTTGGATAGTTTTCTTGGATAGTCTCGCTTGGTGGTGGAAATGCATGTATCTCAGGTATGGGCTTCTATGGAAAATAGTAGCAGAAAAAAGACTCATCTGTTGCTGCACAAATTGTGATGGTCACCCTCTAGTCCTTTATCAGTGGTTACAGGACACTGCCCACAGGTCGCTGTTGGCTGGATGGTTTGTTTGGTGGACTATAGTTGGAAAACTGCAGGTACAGCACTGTGAATGAACACATGCACACTACCATGCTACTGTTAGTGTCACTAGAATGCTGAGAATGAGAATATACCCATCAGTGATGGCCCTGTTGATCAGAGATGCACGAGGTAACAGAGAAACAGATTATTCCATTGTAAAACTAATTTTCCTTTATGATTTATAACACCCTGTTTACAAATGTAGGGCCTAAGATCATTTCAACCCTACATTTAATGGATAATAGTACAAAGACACTCACTGTCTTTTAAAAAATATATATGTCCATTTAGAATTTGATGTAAGCTTGGGCCCAGAGAATGTGGCAGCGTTTCAGGATCCTACTTATATATGGTTTCTTCTTTGCATGGTAGAGTTGCATTTGTGGATGCAGTGATGAACCTTCTGGAGCAGCAGCAAATGACCTATGAATAGCCTTAATTTCAGTTTATTTACATTTAATTAGCAGGTGTCAGCAAACTTCTGGACATGCAAATGTTTGAACACCCCTGGTCAGGTTACATGTAAATAAGTGTACAGGTCCTCCTACAGAGAACACTCTTAAACATGGGATTTTAGTCAATAAAACAGTAACTCTGTATTAAAATGAGTAGAGGTGAGCTCTCAGTAGAGGATACATTACTTGATTTCATTTCAGCTTGACCTGGGCACCCAATCTTTTCCATATGACTCCATGGGGAGGTTTACTAAATGATTCACCAATTTTTAATAGTCTACAGACTCTGTACTGTTTGGTGTAGCCAGTTAAGTGGGTTAACAACTTAAAAGCTTCCATGCAAATGATCACAGGCACAACTTCATAGATACCATATGATGCAATATAAACCCTTCAGACATGCTTATCTATGTAAGCCTGTTTCTGCCAAGTAGGACTTTTTAAAAACCTATTTCTGGTTTAAATTGTGACTCACTACGTTAAAAGCATGACCTATTCTTGACATATTTTTTTTTTATCATTTGGAAAAACATGTTATTGCTTATTGAGAAAGCATTTGATTGTTTTGATAGAGCAAATCATTATTTTGAGTTAAGAAAACAATATTTTGTTGCAGTAATAATGAGTACATGTATTTAATGCATGTTCTTTTTCAGCTGGATAAATGAGCTGAACTTCTGTGCTGAGTGCATTTATAAACCATGCTAAATAAAAAAAATCCCTCTTTAATTTGACTACATCCCGGCTGTTTGAGAAGTGTATGACTTTAAACTGAAGTGCTGTGTTTTGAACATTCCTTTGAAAATCTGTCAAATGCATATTTAGGAAAAACCTGTAAAACACTTTGGTGAGTGCAATAAAACATAACCGCAGTATTAATAAATAACACTGTAAAGCAATAAAGCACTGCAAAGAAAATAATCATTCTTCTGGAACAATAAGGGTGCAAGTTTTTAATTTCTTCACCTTTTTTAAAATGTAAAATGCATGGTAGGCATTTTTGTGTCATTCAGAAATAAGTAAATGTGTTCAAACCTTCCATTCTGTCTGTCTCTAAGAACAAGCAACAACTAAGCACCAGAAATACGTTTTTACACACTGTCAGTGGGACTATGTGCTTCATTACAATAAACTCCTCCCAGTATTTTGCACTTTGAATGGTAACTAAAATATGGGTTGAGACAAAACCTCAAAAAAGCAGCAGTGGCCTGTCTAGTAAGATGTATGATCTTCCTATTTAGCGGTGACTCCTCAAGTTTTATGTAAGTGGGCTGTTTGTAGTAAACATCACAACATGTCTCTGTTATGTATATGCACACAAAAACTCACAGCCTGAGTATCTAATCCTGGATTAATCATAGCCTGAGAATCTAATCCTGGATTAATCATAGCCTGAGAATCTAATCCTGGATTAATCATAGCCTGAGTATCTATTTCTGTATTAATCACAGTCTGAATATCTTATCTTGGATTAATCTCAGTCTAAATATCTAAATCTGGATTAACCACAGCCTGAGTGTCTAAACATGGGTTACCACAGTCTGAGTGTCTAAACGTGGATTACTCACAGTCTGAGTGTCTAAACATGGATTACCACAGCCTGAGTGTCTAAACATGGATTACCACAGTCTGAGTTTCTAAACGTGGATTACCACAGTCTGAGTGTCTAAACATGGATTAATCACAATCTGAGTGTATAAACGTGGATTAATCACAGTCTGAGTGTCTAAACGTGGATTACCACAGTTTGAGTGTCTAAACATGGATTAATCACAGTCTGAGTGTCTAAACATGGATTAATCACAATCTGAGAGTCTAAACGTGGATTACTCACAGGCTGAGTGTCTAAACGTGGATTACCACAGTCTGAGTGTCTAAACATCTAATCACAGTGAGAGTCTAAACGTGGATTACTCACAGTCTGAGTGTCTAAACGTGGATTACCACAGTCTGAGTGTCTAAACATGGATTAATCACAGTCTGAGTGTCTAAACATGGATTAATCACAATCTGAGTGTCTAAACGTGGATTAACCACAGTCTGAGTGTCTAAACGTGGATTAATCACAATCTGAGTGTCTAAACGTGGATTAATCACAATCTGGAAACGTAATTAACCACAGTCTGAGTGTCTAAACGTGGATTAATCACAATCTGAGTGTCTAAACGTGGATTAATCACAGTCTGAGTGTCTAAACGTGGATTAATCACAATCTGAGTGTCTAACCATGGATTACCACAGTCTGTGTCTAAACGTAGATTAATCACAGTCTGGGTGTCTAAACGTGGATTAATCACAATCTGAGTGTCTAAACATGGATTCACAATCTGAGTGTCTAAACAGGATCTGAGTCTGAGTGTCTAAACATGGATTAATCACAATCTGAGTGTCTAAAACGTGGATTAATCACAGTCTGAGTGTCTAAACGTGGATTCACAATCACAGTTAATCACAGAGTGTCTAAACATGGATTAATCACAGTCTGAGTGTCTAAACATGGATTAATCACAATCTGAGTGTCTAAACGTGGATTAACCACAGTCTGAGTGTCTAAACGTGGATTAATCACAATCTGAGTGTCTAAACGTGGATTAACCACAATCTGGGTGTCTAAACGTAGATTAATCACAATCTGAGTGTCTAAACGTGGATTAATCACAGTCTGAGTGTCTAAACATGGATTAATCACAGTCTGAGTGTCTAAACATGGATTAATCACAGTCTGAGTGTCTAAACGTGGATTAATCACAATCTAAACGTGGAGTCTGTGTCTAAACACAATGGATGTCTAAACATGGATTAATCACAGTCTGAGTGTCTAAACGTGGATTAATCACAGTCTGAGTGTCTAAACGTGGATTAATCACAGTCTGAGTGTCTAAACGTGGATTAATCACAGTCTGAGTGTCTAAACGTGGATTAATCACAATCTGAGTGTCTAAACATGGATTAATCACAGTCTGAGTGTCTAAACGTGGATTAATCACAATCTGAGTGTCTAAACGTGGATTAATCACAGTCTGAGTGTCTAAACATGGATTAATCACAATCTGACAAACGTCTCACAATCTGAGTGTCTAAACGTGGATTAATCACAGTCTGAGTGTCTAAACATGGATTAATCACAGTCTGAGTGTCTAAACATGGATTAATCACAGTCTGAGTGTCTAAACGTGGATTAATCACAATCTGAGTGTCTAAACGTGGATTAATCACAGTCTGAGTGTCTAAACGTGGATTAATCACAATCTGAGTGTCTAAACGTGGATTAATCACAGTCTGAGTGTCTAAACATGGATTAATCACAGTCTGAGTGTCTAAACGTGGATTAATCACAGTCTGAGTGTCTAAACGTGGATTACTCACAGTCTGAGTGTCTAAACGTGGATTACCACAGTCTGAGTGTCTAAACATGGATTAATCACAGTCTGAGTGTCTAAACATGGATTAATCACAATCTGAGTGTCTAAACATGGATTAATCACAACGTGTGGATTAATCACAGTCTGAGTGTCTAAACGTGGATTAATCACAGTCTGAGTGTCTAAACGTGGATTAATCACAGTCTGAGTGTCTAAACGTGGATTAATCACAGTCTGAGTGTCTAAACGTGGATTAATCACAGTCTGAGTGTCTAAACGTGGATTAATCACAGTCTGAGTGTCTAAACGTGGATTAATCACAGTCTGAGTGTCTAACCATGGATTACCACAGTCTGAGTGTCTAAACGTGGATTACCACAGTCTGAGTGTCTAAACAGTTAATCACAGTCTGAGTGTCTAAACGTGGATTACCACAGTCTGAGTGTCTAAACAGTTAATCACAGTCTGAGTGTCTAAACATGGATTAATCACAGTCTGAGTGTCTGCTGAGTATCTACCTGTAGTTGCTTATTACGTAGAGCCGAAACTGCCTACAACTCAGTTGGAAGGCCTGCATTGTCTCCACTGAGGCTGCACTAACTCTGTTTTTACACTCATGTTTTCTTTTCTCATCCCGCTGCCACCACCACCCCCCCACACACCCCCAACAACTAAGTATTTTACACCATGTTGTCTCAGAGGGAAAGACTGTCTGCTAAACAAATTTGTCACAACATGTGTGTGCTGTGCAGTAAGGGGGGGTTGCATAACTCTGCGTACAGACTGCCGCTCACACTAAAGTGTTTTATCCTCACACGTCTGTCGGAGCAGGGTCAGGGATTAAGAGTGACGATAGCTATCGGATTGCATGAAGGAGACAGAGGGGGAGATGAGATGCAGGCCCAGACTAGTACACGAGCCTCCTGTACTGTCTGCTCTGATATGTTTCCATGTTACATGGGTTACCTGCGTTGCATAAGTGTTCGCAGAGCCATTACAAAGCATTCTTACATCCTGATTCACCTGTGAACGCTGTAAAACATAAAGATTAACGACCGTTCCAAACGGAGCGCATGGTCAGTGAGAGGGCAGAGAATAGTCGAAGCTGAAACAGGTGTGAGTGAGGATAGGCTGCGTAGGTGTGGAACAGGTGTGAACTACCCAGGTGTAGCGCTGGAGGCTGCATTGCCATAGAGATAAAGTGATGGGCTGTAGAAGTACACATAATAACAGGATGGGAGATGATAAGGGATACTTAGTCATTGGCAAAGGTACACACAGCATCTCATAAAGATACACAGTCTTTCACACACATATACACTCAATGTTTATTTTGTCATATCTCATGACTTCACAATTTGAAATCTACCCCTTACCTTGTGTGAACATTTCATTTGCGATGAATGGACAAAATTTGTCGGAAAGGGCAGAATTAGTCATGGTGTTGTCCCAGTCTCAACATCATTTGGATTTGGCTTTGTCTGGGTCCTAAAGTTAGGTAAGGTGGGGTAAGCAGCCTCAGAAACCAGCAGAGAGTGGCTGGCTCCCTCTGGTACCTGGGAAATAAACGTTTTCTTTCCTCACTCCTGATTCCGACTCACATCTAGTGGTCTTGACTACATCACTTGTATGGATTGAGCACGTTTAGTCACTAACACTGTCTGTACTCAAATCCTGCTAACAGTGACATAACCATCCCATAGGGATGACATGACAGAGGTCTTGTGCTGCAATGAGAGCTGTATCATGTTATCATTATCAGCACTGTTATGACATATGTCACTACTTATGACAGTTAATTAGAGCTTAACAAAATTAACATGTGACATAACAGTGACATCTGTTACAGCAATTACCAGTTATATAACACAGAACAAAATCTTTCACACCATAATGTGACATAGGCCATGACATGTTTATGGCCAATGTTTAATGTTTAACATCAATATCTGGTGCTAAGGTTCAACTTTATTCTCTCTGTAAGGTTACCATTTTAAAGATACCAGGTTTGGTTACATCAGGGACATTAGCTTTAATCCCACATGCAAATGACTCCAACAATATTGCGCCAAATCTTAACTCTGACCAAGGTCTCAGAAGTCAAGGTGAAGAAAATATAGCAAGGCATGTACACACACGCACAGTCCTAGTCATGCATACAGGCTAGGAGCAGCGTAACCGTGGGCGAGGATGGAGACAGCATCATTACACTTCCTGTATTTCTCATATTCTCATAAACCCTTCAGACTTTATCACCTGTGCGCAACCCAGAGGGCACATTTTATAGCAGACATTTCCACTCACTCCATCTTCTTAGCCTCTGTAAAAAACACAAATGAAAATGTGCAGGTCGTGACTGCAACATCTCCATATATTTCCTTTAGGGTTTGTCAAGCCGCTCTCAATCTGACCACAAAACAGCAGATGTGAATGATGTGAAACTTCCAGTCAACTTAGTGAGACATTGTAGCTCATAGCTTTGACCCATAGCTTTGGAGTGCAAAATTAATTTAATATATTTTTTAAATTTTGTATGCATATGAATGTAAGTTGTAGTCAAAATCATAATTTTTCCCCCAAAACACAACAATAAAAAAGAACATATAATATAAAAGAAAATAAGATACATATAGGGTATATTTTTTATTATAACAATAATATTATATTATGTGATGCAATTTATGTAAAACAAAACCTTAACAATATATTGAATTAAATAAAATACTGTTAGTCCAGTCCCGCTGTCACACTTCTGGGTCTCCCTTGTCTCTGTCTGTGCACTATCTACAACTATCATGATTTACCTCTCCGACACCAACATCACATTCCTGCAAACCACCAATCGGTCACCCTCACATGAATACTGGTGCTGTTCATTGGTTTCTCATCAGATTGTTTGTATGTTGTGTACCGAGCCTTTGTCATTGTGTTTGTACATCTCATATATTAGCCCTGCTTTGTGTTTTGGTTTACTCTCTTGGTTTACTCTATTGGTTTACTCTCTGGTTTTAGTCGCCTGGTTGTTTGTTATTCTGGTTTTTGACTTCTGTCTGTTTCCTGGTTTTGTCCTCGTCTAGCCCATGTCTGTTTTGGCATCTTGGTTACTGACCAGCTCCAGATCTACTCACTGGATCCTTATCAGTAAACCTCTCTTAACTGTTACATCAGTGTGTGTCTGGTTAGCCCACTCAACGCAACAACAACCTTTCATTTTAACCTTTGGAAGTAAACAATAGGGGTTTGTTTTTTTTATCCCTTAGGCCAGACTCAAGTACTCAACACTACATAAAAGCCCACAGTGTTAGGACAGACTGGAGATAGACATTTCAAGAAGCTGTGAGTTATGCTCAAGTATTTCTCTTTAGGCTGAGTGGAATTCCTGCCAACGTACTGTAAGGCTGATATGCAGTTGCAATGGAAGATTTATGGTATGTTGGTAAGTTTATTTATTTACTTCTCTATTATGCATTTTTAATGCAGGACGAAGCTCTACTACAGAACCTTCATGTGTTTTGTTCCGTTAAGTACGATTTCCAACAGGAGTTGCATCGAGGAAAATGCTACCCATTTGTGTGGCCACTGTGCTACTGCTACTGTCTAGCCGGAGCCAAACTCCTGTCTTTTGAGGGCAGATGGGTTAGTCTTTCCCATTTCCACCATGGCCATGTCAGATGTGCGTAGAAAGCAGCTAGATCCTGTTTCAGGCCTGTCCCGGTCACAGTTATGAAATACCAGCCACACCGCAGACTATTTTAAGGCCAGCCACAGCCATGCCCAGCCCATGCCCAGATCCTGCTCTCATCTGGAGAGAAGCACGTTCCCCCCACATCCCCACAATTGCAGAGCACAGAGCCAAAGCCATCAGTAGCATCAGTCAAGAAGCGGAGATAGAGTGCAGCCTCTCAGGAGGTAGCGGGTTGATGAGGGGGTTTGGAGCGGAGACAGACACCTCTGACATCCGCTCTGACAGCAAACCCAAGCAAACCTTACTGTTTCAGTCTGGCGTTTGACCATACCCATTTCATCAGTTTCACAGTAAATCAAGCAGCAGGTTGTATTTGAATTAAGGTATTTATTCACAGGCAAGCAGAGCAAATTACTCTGACTTGGATAGATTCAAAATAGACTGCTGTGGTTTAGGTCTTTTTTTTTTCAGATGCAAACCTCATAGACCTGGCGAGTACCTCACTTACTCACTCAGATACTCAGACTGGAGATCCTCCACAGAGGTGTCTTATTAGCACTCAAGTTGTTTTTTCAGTGTGTGAATCACTGAAAGGAGGGGAACTAGCATGAAGCCACAACTGAAGATGTTTATAAAAGCAGGAGTGAATAGTGTATATAAAATAAATTTAAACAAAAAATAGTCAAGAAATAAAAAGTAATTCATTTTTTAACTGACAGGGTGGGAGGTGTATTTCATAGGGTGTTAAAGTCTTCACCAAGATTTTAAATTGCGCCGGGGTACTGCAACAAAGGTTTAGGACTGCAGCAGGGGTTTTTGGAATGCACTAGGACTACTATGTTGCACAGTAGGTTTGCGAAGCAAGAGGGGTTTAAGACTACACTAGGGGTTTTAGGAAGTAGCAGGGGTCTACGACTGCATCAGCAGTCTTTTGAAGGCATTGGGGTTTAAGATTGCACCATAAGTATAAGGCTGCATCAGTGAGATAAGAATACACTAGATAAATAGATAGATAGATAGATAGATAGATAGATAGATAGATAGATAGATAGATAGATAGATAGATAGATAGATAGATAGATAGATAGATAGATAGATAGATAGATAGATAGATAGATAGATACTTTATTGATCCCAGAGGGAAATTCAAAGCATCCAGTAGCAGATATACAAACTATACAGAAGTAACAACAGAAGCAAGATAGAGTTATACAGATAGAGAGAGAGATACAATATAAAGTATGAAAGTATAAAAATAGAGTCCTTAGTGTCGGTGTAAAGTATAAAGTATAAATGGAGGTAGTGGTAAACCATTGCTGAGCAAATTAAGAAGATGGCTGTTGTCAGCCATACAGACAGTGCAAGTACGCAGTAATATAAATAATTTATCAGTGCAAAATGTGTAAACAGTACAGAATGGAGTAGAATAATACAATATAAATAGAAATAGGGCATTTAGGAGGGAGTGTGTGCAGAGATGGGGGTGTGTCCATTGGAGTGACTGGAATGAAAGAGTGTTACAGAGTTTTTCATTTGCTGTGCTGAGAGGAGTTGAACAGTCTTATGGCCTGAGGGACAAAGGACTTTCTGAGTCTGTCTGTGGAGCAGGACTGGGACAGCAGTCTGCCACTGAATGAACTAGAGGTTTAAGACTATATCAGGGCGTTTAAAAAGCATCAGGGGGTTGGTTTCAGAATTAGAATCAGATTTGGAGTCACAAATGTTAAACATGAAGCAAATTTATCTTGGTGAGTCACACGTGTATGACATTTAACATACTGAACAGACAAGAGAAGGACAAAGACTAGTAACAAGTATTCCCTATATCACATCTTTCTCTGTTAATATCTATATAAATGCAGGTCTGAGTAGACACATATAATACTAGTATGTACGTAATATTAGAGTGACCTAAACAATTATTAACGGTAACATCTGTACAGCTGTGCAAATAAGCACTATGTTATAAAGGAGTTACTGTTAGACAGTGAGGGAAGTTTGTTTGATTAGTTTAAGATTATAGTTTCAGTTTAATGTGTGAGGTGACAATTGTGGTAAATCTGTGCCACAGTTCTGGAGGGAAAAGCTGTTAGCGTTTTTGGCTGTGCTGGTTTTGATGGTGACGTCCAGGCTGAAGGGGTCAGCTGTAATTTTGCCAATGCACTTCATGTCCCCACTGTTGCACATGCCCTGGAGTGTTGGCAGGTTACATTCAGTGCTTTGTTCTGCAGTCTTGATCATGAATTGGAGTTTGGCTTGTTCTTATAAGGAGGTAGATCTAAGCTAGATGGTTATGGATGATGTGAGGACTCGATGATCCGGTGTAGTGTGGATATGGTGGTGCCCAGAAAATTTTGTGACTCCACACTGGATACCACAGATCTGTTGATATTGAGGGATATCTTTTGGGTGGGCGGAGGGGGGTTATGCCTGAAGTCCAACACTATTTCTTCTGTGTTTTGTGTGTTGAGCAACACATGGTTGCTGCTACACCAGGAGACTGTTTAACTCAGACTCATCCCACTACAGTGGTGTAGAGATTTGGATAGAAGGAATGAGAGCACACAACCTTGTAGTGCTCCAGTAGTGAGTGTCCAGGGGTCTGACATGTGTTTTTCTAGCCGCACCTGCTGTCCCGCTGTCAGCACACAGAGAAACAGCTGGCCAAGTAAATAGTAAAAGTAGAAAGGGAGATTTTGGACTCAATGCTCATCATTCTCAGGGACTTTAACAGTGCAAATCTCACAAAAGAAAGGACCAAATACAGACAACATGTCAGGAGATGCTTTTCACACCTTCACACATGCAGCCCTTGGACATTCTGACCACAGTCTCATTCACCTCATCTCAACATACAGGCAGAACCTCAAAACTAATAAGCCTGTCATTGCAGTAGTGAAGAGGACAGTGGAGACATGCATCATGCATGCATTCGGGGTTTAAGACTGTATCAGTTGTTTTAGAAACCACCAGGGGTTTAAGACTGTATCAGTTGTTTTAGAAAACACCAGGGGTTTAAGACTGTATCAGTTGTTTTAGAACATATCAGGGGTTTAAGACTGTATCAGTTGTTTTAGAAAACACCAGGGGTTTAAGACTGTATCAGTTGTTTTAGAAAGCATCAGGGGTTTAAGACTGTATTAGTTGTTTTAAAAAGCACCAGGGGTTTTTTTACTGTAAACAGTTGTTTTAGAACATAATCAGGGGTAAAGAGTGTATCAGTATTTTAAAAAGCACCAGGGGTTAAGACTGTATCACATCATTTAGAAAAAGTCACCAGGGGAACTGAACTGACTGTATCAGTTGTTTTAGAAAGCACCAGGGGTTAAGACTATATCAGTTCTTTTTTAGGGAAAGCACCAGGCAATAAGACTGTATCAGTTGTTTTAGAAAACACCAGGGGTTTAAGACTGTATCAGTTGTTTTAGAAAGCACCAGGGGTTTAAGACTATATCAGTTGTTTTAGAAAGCACCAGGGGTTTAAGACTATATCAGTTGTTTTAGAAAGCACCAGGGGTTTAAGACTATATCAGTTGTTTTAGAAAGCACCAGGGGTTTAAGACTGTATCAGTTGTTTTAAAAAGCATCAGGAGTTTAAGACTGTATCAGTTGTTTTAAAAAGCATCAGGAGTTTAAGACTGGACCAGCAAAGAGGGACTATAGCAAAGGTTTGAACTGTGCCGGGGGTTTAGGACTAGACTAGTGGGTTAAGACTGCAGCATGGGTTTGAGACTACATGCAAATTTTAAAAATTAAACAAGTAATTTTAGATTGCACAATAATTACAACTAAATAGTGAACTTTTAAATAAGCTCCTCTAAATAATTGGAGCACATCATGAAGCTGAAGTCACTCAGAAGAACTGAACTGAATGGTCAAATGAATAACACCAGTATGTTGTACTGCTCCACATTCTTTTCAGGGAAAGCAATGCAATCCTGCCCCTCATTGCCCGTACAGCTTCAGGTAGGGGGTATTATGGTTGGGTGCCAAGTTGGCATCAATGCTCTTGCATAAGCTTTTAATCTCATCACCCATCACTTCTCCTGCTAACATTTGGGAAGGGGTGCCTTTTGTCCCTAAACAAAGGCAGGTCCTCACACTGTCCGTGATGGCTTTTTGTTTTGGATTTTTGCCCTCATCCATTTACTACCAGTAAGCAGAACATGAGGAGGACTTACAGGAATGAGCAGAAAGGAATGATGGTGTTTATAGGGGTTGATAAACGTGGGTCTTGGCTGGGTGGGTCCCTGAGGCTTGTTTACGTTTTTGAGAATATTTTGTTCAATGCAAAACCTTATTGACTGAAAACTCTGAACACAGGTGTTAAGTTATTAAACTTATATACACATGCCTGATTCTACCAACTGTATTCAGCTATATTTTTTCTGGTCTTGTACTTTTGTTTGTTTGATTGTTTACCTCTTTATGAATGAGTGTAAAAGCAAATAAATAAAACTAGAAAAATGTAGTAGATAATTACCTCCACAAAGTGAGATTATTTTTGGTCTTCCATTGCTATAGGAGGGAATAATGTGGTTGGGGTGAAAGGGAGAGCCACACTGCACATTTTCAAGATTAAGGTTGTTTTTGAATCTGCTGTACATTATATTAATGTATTGTGCGTGATGAAAGGAAACACCATGTTGGCTGGAGTGGTGGTTATTATATTCATTCTGTTGACATTTCAATATGAGACCAAAGGGCCTGCGTTCACCAATCACTCATGACTACAAGAGTTCTGGTTCCTTTGTACATCATACTTAGTCTAGTTCAGGGTGCCTTCCACAGGTCTGTATAGAAAATGAAATACAGAGTAAGTGAGGACAAGATGGCTTTTCAACTCATAAGTTATACTCACCAGCAAAGTTAATCACGGAGCTCCAAAGCTTTGTTCAAGCCTCATTTCCACCCAAAACCACAATAAAGGAACTCAGTCTCTTTATTCTCAAAACTGCTTCCTCTCCTTTTCAGGCAGTTTACATGAAAGCAAGTAAGACAAATTGATTGATTAAATCATTCAGTGTCAAATGTAAATGCTAATAAAAACAAAAAAGCTGTGATAAGTTAATTGTGTTCTGGCTGCTTATATTATAGATATACAGTATCTCACAAGTCTCACAAGAGTGCACCCCTCACAGTTTTGTAAATGTTTTATTATATCTTTACATGGGACAGCACTGAAGATATGACACTTCGATACAATGTAAAGTAGTCAGTGTACAGTGCAACATGGTAAATTTGCTGCCCCCTTAAAACAACTCAACACACTGCCATTAACGTCAAAACCACTGTTAACGAAAAAGTGAGTACACTGTGTATTGAGTTATTTTGAGGGCGCAGCAAATTTACACTCTTAAGTTGTACACTGACTACTTTACATGGTATCAAAGTGTCATATCTTCAGTGTTGTCCCATCACAAAGATATAATTTTTTACCTTCCTTATTTATACAAGTCTTGAGCTGCGCAGCCGTACAGCATTTATTGACATATTTTGACCCTAACACACGTACCCCTACACATTGTCTTCAGTGGGAGTTCTAGACTGCAGGCAGGTCAGTTAAGCATCTGCACTCAGATTATGCATCTGATTACGCAGCTATGCTGGGTGCTATCATGTGGAAATAGGCAGGGATGTCCCAGACAAAGACAGTGTATGCATTGGCAGCATATGTTACTCTATATAATGGTATATAGTGATGGTTTAAAAACATTAATAGTGGTTTTACATATGTATAAGTTTTCCAGCTAATTTCACCCTATACAGTGATAGGCTTTTGAACATTGTACTGGCTGGAATCTGGATGGTACTTTTCTTCTTTGGCCCAGAGAATAAAATGTCCAATATTTCTATAAACACTCTGATCTGGTTGACTTGTAAGACCACAGAACCTGTTTCTATTGAGCATCAGTATATTTTTGATGAGTTTAAGCCCAGAAGAGTCAGCAGGGTTACCAGATACTGTTGCAACATGACTTTGGCTGTGGACAGTTCACTCCTAACTTGTGTTTGTGGATGCAGTGACAGACAGTCACTGTTTACTGAGAACAGTCTGGCAAAATATGTGTGAGGCCATGTGGCATGTGACATTATATACCTGATAGGCTAAAATCCATAGGCCTACTCCAAAGTGGCAAGCCAAAACCTGTCCACACTCATGGAGGTCTGGATGCTCTTTTGTACCCAAGGATATTTGTATCACCTGTGTTTATATGTTTTTGAACTGTTCACTGTTCTAACGTTCTGGAACATGTTGCAGGCATTAAATTCAGAATGTATGTTTACAAGAACCAATAAAGTTGATAAGTTAAAACACTACATATTTTGTCTTTGTTTTGTTTGAATACAGGCCGAAGTAGATTTATAAATCACTGGTTTTGTTTTACCTACTGTTACAGCTTTTGTGGAATTGTGTTCGTAGCAGAGGGAATAAAACCGTTACTTTGACGGGGGCAACAAGTTTCACAATTTTAATAAAAAATTTTCAGAGATTAAAATAAAAGGTTACACAATTAGGATACAGATGATTTGGTAATGTCCACCTTTGCTCTAACATATTTTAGCCATCTTTTTAATCATTTCAGCTTTATGACCTGATGTTGAAAAAAAGATGGAAAGACTTTAAAGTGCATTATCAATTTATAAGAACTACATTTGAAATTCTCTCACTCACTCACTTTCTAAACCGCTTTTCCCTTCTGCATCGTGCTGGAGCCTATCCGTACACTCTTTGGGTGGAAGGCAGGAAACACCCAGGACAGGCCGCCAGTCTGTTGCAGGGCAGACACATAGAATACACTTCCACACTGAGGGGCCAATTCGGCATCTCCAGTTCGCCTGACAACATGTCTTTGGACTGTGGGAGGAAACTGGAGCACCTGCTCACGGAAACAGACTTCTCACAGAAAAGTCTATTTACATAATGTAAAAATGCTTCTTATTATTGCTTTTTTCATGTTGTGATAAATAGACTGATGTTCAAAAATTACTTGAAAAGATTTATTAGCTCTCATATAACAGGTAACAGTGAAAAAGAAAGCAAAAATAGGCATGCTTCATTCATTCTTTACAATGATTTCCAAAAAAAAAAGAAAAGTACACAAAGAAAAAGCATTCTGAAAGCTTTCATAACCCGAGACCAAGAACCGTGTCCTAATTTGATCCTAGATTAAGTAAGTCACAATGTCTTTAAATTTGCTTTAAAAAGAGTCAGAAGAGCTGTTTTTACGAGCCAGTGAGCTGTAAAGTTATTTAACCCAACATGGCTTTACAAGTCATGGTCTGTGTGTGGTTTGTACAAGCCACCTCATTAAGTGCACATGTATTACATGTTAAAGATACTGGAGCCCTGCACAGAGTCAGCCATTAATCAACACCTACCACAAGTGCTGAATTCAAAGGGTTAAAGTAGAGGCACAAGAAGCATGATACATAGCTGTGGTTAACTCTTTAAATACAGGAACCTCAGACATTGTTTGGCTCTAAAGGCAGATACTTGCAATCTCTCCTGAAAGATGCACTTCATTTGTTCTTTAAATGGGTTTACCCAGTGAACGCATGTTCTGCCAAACCACAGCAGATCTGGCTGGGCTCCAAGCCTCCCTGCTAGTTACACGTAGATGCTGATTTAGAGTAAGTGCAGGTTTAGCTTACTGACTACTCTACGAACAGACATGATTCATTCAGAACGATAGGAACCTGAAGGCTTGTGTGAGTTTCTTACCAGTTGAACGGTTCAGGTTGATTGCCTTTACAAAACAGTGACACCTTACAAAATGACAGTATACATAAATGTTTGTTACTGTACATTATTTAATATATGATTAAAGATTAGCTGTAGATTTATGGTAAACATCTGGCTTCTAGCTGCATTACTCTTATAGTAATTTTCTGTATCATGTCAACAGTAAATAACTATAAAATGACAACAGTGGACCACAAGATTACTGTTATGTTGCTTTGTACTCCTGTAAAATACGGTATTCCCCTGTAACTGTAAGAGTAATGCAGTTGCATTGGCAGTAATATACTGCAAATATAAATCAATAAAGAATATTTCTAATGTAATTTTTATGTTTCTAGATCTATAAATTGATAAATGTATAAATAGATGTATCAATTGATTTAAATATATGTATTAACAGATTTATTCACTATGTCTCAGACTGTAATCTCAAAAACAGCAAATAATCCACCGAGCTGGTCTCTCTTGATGTAGTTGTTAAACGATTAAGCTGACAGCCTCTCAGCTTTAACAACATCAAGTTTCTAAGTTTAATCTTTCATGTGCACACAATGATGCTACCGTGCAATCATCAATCCTGCATCCATTCAAAAATGTGTTTATTTAATGCACAATTGTTTTACTATCTAGGCATATTACTTCAAAATTAAACTGTGTGGTCGTATGTGAGTTTATCAAGCCATCAGATTTTAAAGCTGGATCTGTAAGTTTTTATGAAATCTGAAGAAAATGAACGTGAATGAAAACCAGAAGTGTCCCACCCTACTACAGGAGATCTACATGATAGCCACCCTGCTAGTTATTGAAGACATCAAGCTTTATTACACTGCAGCAGTAACTGAACTCTGCAGGACACTATCATTAAAGAAAGAATTGGGCACCTCTGGTGTAGATGATGATATAGCCAGCCACCTATTTTATTTGACTTGCTCTGCTATGCAATGAAGCGTGCCACTGAGGCAAAAAAGATGGCATTGCAACAGAGAAATGGGGTGAGAGGAAGAGAGAGAGAGGAAGAGAGAGAGAGATGTATGACTGTATAATGGTGTGGCATGCTCATAGGGGTAATCAGTCGTGGAACACAAGCCTAATGGCCTGTAATGTTCTGTTTCCTGATATTAAGTCCAATCAGCAATCAAAGTGCCCAGCTATTCATGATCTTATAAAAACACATTTTGGAACACTACATCCAACACACTCCTCATTCTTTACCCTTCGTCTCTCACTAATGAAATGAAAAAGTAAAAGAAAGCAGCCAGTTTAAGAAGGCCAATAAGAATGGACCCTGGATTTCTTCTGGAGGGAAACAGGGCACATTCCTAGTGTTCATTAGCTTAAAGAGAAAATAGACTGCAGAACAAATTAACGTTAACTTTAATTTCTGGTTTTACATGAGTATAAAAACCTGGAGTGGACCACGGAATGCGAGGGGAGGGGGAGTGTGCCTTGAGAGGCCACTGAAAATGGAGTGGCTGCATTTTTTACGGGGAGACTCGAGTTGGTTTTGGCAGCTTGGCTTGCTATATGACTCTGGAGTACCTTTGTGTTCCTCATTATGCTATTTAGAGCATATGAAAAAGGTTAGTTTCTATAACTGTGGCTAGTGATGCGCTAATCACCACTGCAGCCAACACTGTTTAGACTCCAGGGCAAGGTAGCTGGCCTTTAGGTAGCCTAATCAAGTAACAGACACACATGACAACAGACAAACAAGCATTGATAGCTAAGCCAAAAGCAGGGCCTCGTTTATTCTTATGCATGTGTGTGTTTAGATTGTCCTAGAGCAGTTGTTTTTAACCCATGGGCTGCAGCCCCCCCAGTGGATCATGGTGGTACTGCTAGCAGACATTTATTATTAACAGCTACGTTTTTAAGTTTAAAATCTTTAGCATAACCACATTTTTAGCTAATCTATAAATGACAAATATTAGTCCAGCTTAGTGATTGGTCTATGGATTTTTTAAATGACTGCAAACCAAATATTCAGGGTTTTATATGTGTTTCTATGTTCTTAAGTGGAATTTTATAGACTACAATTAATTCAATAACATTTGAAAGTATTTGTATAGTGTTTGTTACAACAGGCGATTAATCTTGTGGACTGCAAAACGTTTTGTCTGGGCCATGAAACTGAAAGCGTGTTGGAACCTCTGTCCTAGAGTCCACACCTGTGAGGCAGCATGCCACATGAGTTACTGCTGTAAGCTGAATAGCACATGAATTTATCATTAGCTATAATTCTATAGCTAGAAGAGGTCTTTTTTTAATCTCTGGCCTTCATTCTTTTGTAGCATGAAGACCTTATTAGGTAACTGCAAAACAAAGGTATCTAACATGCATCAAAGATGCCCTGTCTCTTCTTGACCATTCTATATACCGAGGAAAGCTTCTTGAACTAAATACAAGTGAAAGCAAAGCTGCTATTAAATATGGCCACTAAGCTTCAGCGCTGTGGCAAACGCAGAGGCTGCAGGCTGAGGTTAAAAAAGCAACCTTCCCTACTACCCCCAAATCAAATTAGATACTTCCTAAGATGTTTTGAAAAGAAACACCTGGGCGGTCAGACACAGGGGGGTCAGGACTGGAATGAGCTGCAGGTTCCCAGGCTTGAAGCATAGCAGAAATTCCCCTGGAATCACATTGCACAATAAATAAACAAGTAAATTGTACACACGATGATACCGGGCCAAGGATTATGTGGGCTGGAGTGCCATCAGTCCCCTGCAGAGCTCTGAGGTGCCATACCCATTGAGACCCATAGTCTCCTGTTGGCCCTCCTCTCTTCTTCCCCAACCTTTCTAGGATTAGTCTGCTATGATTTAACGCTGCTCTCTCCTGACCTCTGGAATGCAACGAATGACGGATCTATTTTCCTACATTGTTTCACCTGCTCTAAATGGAACCACATGTTGTGAGGGACCGCCTCGCTGCTTTTGTCCGTAATTGGAAGCATACCGAGTGTGGTGTGGGGCTATAGGCCACTGAAGGGCTCTGCATGGGTCTGGGCCATGACACGTTCGATGGAAAGAACACAGGGACAATGTAATGACACTGGAATGGAGCAAAGCTGGAGAGGTATTTCACTGGCAGTGAATAAAGCTTTAAAGTGAGGGTGACCATACCCTGCACATATGCTCTTGAATTTGAATCTGAGCCTACAGTGAATGGTTGTGTGAGGCAATTGTAACCTAGTAAATGCTGAAGGACCACTCAGGAAAGTTCCAGAGAAATGAAAAGGAGAATGATACTGAGAGTTAGTCATAACAAAACACAGAAACATGTCTGATGGCTTTATAATTAGTGTAGCACACAAGCTCACATACAGAACACTTATTTTCCAAGTCAGTGAGTGTGTAAAAGCCAAAGTGAATCAAAACCCTTGAAAATGGAGCATAGAGCAGCAAGACTGGCCACCAGCAAAACCAGCACATGCTGTGTTTTGGATGCTGGCATGATGGTCGAAACTAATAGAAGCTTGTAGGCTGGTCACCAGTAAAACCAGCTTATTATGTGATTTAGATGCTGGAATGCTAGTCAACCTGTATAATGTGAAAATGAAATAAATACATTTAATGCAATGTCACCTCACCATACATATAGCCAAAGACAAACTAACGGGTGGCTAAAACAAGTAAACAGTAACAACTGACATATAGAAAAGCTTTTAAGCTGACTTAAGTTGGCCAACTGCAGAGACAAGTCCTGTGGGGTTAAAGGGCTTTCATAAGTTCACAATGACAGTACATATCAGCTGGGACTGAACTCATGACCTTGTAAGTTTAAGCCAAGTTCAACTGCTGCAATCAAGCGAACAGAGACCTGGTCCACCAGAGGTCACTCCATTGAGAGGGAGGCACTGGTACTTTATGTAATCAAAATGTCTGTCCAGCGCTGATCCAGGATCAGATTTAGCCAGTTTTACAGTGTGTAGCTGCTTGGAAGAACAGTCATGCATGCAATACTGAAACAACAGAAGAAAGTATGATCCCTGCTTTCTGAGTGACCATACAGTATAATTTGCATACTGTATATGTTATATTGAATCACTGAGTGAATAAATATTTAACCAGTTGTACTATTGTTGTCCCATTTGTTTAAACGGGTTTATTAAAGGGTTCTCAAACCTTCAAGCACCTTCTTAGTCTACCACATTGTTTGTAAAAACCCTAAAAGCAAACTATTTCACACTTTGTAAACTCTACTTTAACAGACTACTGGAAAACAGTCAACGTTTGATAACTCATTTTAAGGTCTTACCACTTTTCTATTTGTAATGGCCATATATACAACAAGGTACGTGCTTAACATTTCCCTCAGCACCACAGCTCAGCCAAATCCAAGTAGGAAGTGTAGTCAAGCACATTTAGCTCTAATTTCCCCCACTGCTGTTTCTCTTCTTTCAGTCAGACTGGCGTCCGTACGGAGCTCTGCGGTCTAATCTTACAAACACTAAGCTAATAAGGAGCTTGATTAGTGTATAATGCTGCCTGGCTGGTTGTGGGGTGTGATTAACACAGCTGCGAAGGCCTGTTTAGCTAGATTAGTGAAAACCAGCCATTACTGCCAATCAGAATGCATTTTACTACACGTTGCTCTGCTACATCTGTCTATTTCAACAGGATGTGACTCAAAGAAGTATTTCCAACTGAATTGAACTCTGGCAGCATTAATGGGCAGTTCAGTACTGAAGGAGTATATGAGGCAAACTAAACGCTTTATTCTGGAACTTAATGTGTCTTTAGAAAAGGGAAAGAAATATAGTATCACTGGTTGCTGGATTCTGGAGCAACGGGAAGGTGTTCTCCCACTTCCTTTTTGGTAGACCAATAGATGAATCTAATAGAGTAATGGATGGCATATACTAGAATACATAGTGCCAACAGTAAAGTTTGGTGAGGGAGGAATAATTATCTGCGGCTGTTTTGGGGCGTTTGGGCTAGGGTAAAGGTAATGCTACAGTTTACTGAGACATTTTTGACAACCACATGCTTTGAACTTTTTGTCCACGGTTTGAGAAGAATCTTTTCCTGTTTGAGTATGACTGTGCCCCTGCTCAAAAAGTGAACTTCATATACATATGGTTTGATAAGATTGGTCTGGAGCCCACACCACCACAATATCACTGAACACTCAAATCTTCTTTTTAGCTTCAATTTTCCATAGACATACACACACACACACACACACACAGAGACACACACACACACAGAGACACACACACACACAGACACAAACACAGACACACACAGACACACACACAGACCCAAACACACACACACACACACAGACACACACAGACACAAACACACACACACAGACACAAACACACACACACACAGACACACACACACACACACACACACACACACACACACACAGACACACACACACAGACACACACACACAGACACCCCCCCACACACACAGACACACACACACACACACACACACAAACACACACACAGACGCAGACACCCACACACACACACACACACACACACTTTTTTTTTTTTTTTTTTACTGAAACCTTGTTCTTTGTATATGGAAAAGAGTAGTTGTAAAAGTTACTATCTTGGGTCTGGGTATCTTCGTGCTATCGATATGAAGATGAAATTCTTAAAGGAAGAAAAAAAACCAAAGTGTTTTTCAACAGAGCAATAGTGACACCTGCTGCACACCAGTGAAACAACTACACTACTTTAATTAAACTGACTCGACGTGTTTGAAGTGTAAGACATATACCACATGTTTTTCAGCTACCTACTCCTAACCTGTTACATACATTAATACAGATAGAGAAACTTACTATTGCCTTTCTGCACAAAGCAGCCTTTATCCCTCAGCACTCTTATCAACACCCCTGATCTCTCTCAGTAGCGACGGAAGCAGTGCTCAGGGGGGGGGGATGAATGCCACTCTTGATTGATGACTGCAGTGAAACACAGAGCAGGCACAGCGGCTGCAGGAGATGATTGTGTTATGAGTGTGTGTGTGTGTGTATGTGTGTGTTTGGTCATGTACACCACACATCATAAACACACTCAGTGGACTCTGCAAACCTCACCCACCTCTATTTATCCACTGTGTATTTTCCACTGGTTGTGTACATGTGCCTGTGTGTGTATTTGTGCTTGTAATCTCCTTATCTTAGCCTCACTTCTCAGTGAACCAGTTTCACCATGGTGCAGATATTTTCCCAGCTGCTCCTGTACTGCGTGGGTACATTTATCCCTGTCCCTGGACGTCTCGTTACTGTGCTGTGATCAGTGCCCTGAAGTCCCTCTATTACCCGGAGGAACATCCTGATGAGCCCACTGGAGACTGGAGAAGGTGTTCTGACCTTCTCAGGGAAAAGACATTTATCTCTTACTATTTGGAAGAGCAGCCAGGTTGTTAATCACCTGGACGATTGTATTAGCCTTCAGAGGAAATCTGTTCATTATTGGAAGAGTTTTTGGGACAGTGATTGCCTTAGTGTTAATAATGACATGGATTTGTATACAGTATATGGTTTGTAACAATTATAGTTTAGAACAATGGACAAATGATGCATTGGATTTACTTGATTCAAATGTGTATGTAAATTGCAAACTATATAAATGTATTCCGTTTACTAGAATGCAGTTGTTTTGTTAACAATTGTATGTATTTTTACATACTTGTGTCCAACTACATTTAAATTATGGGCAAATTGTGTCACCATTTAAATCAAGTAAATTCAGTGTATGCCTTTTTATTGTGTTTATTCTACTGTGTTTTCCAGGAACATAACGCATAAACATAGGTAATCACTGGCCCCTTTGTTTATTTCTTATATTGTCGCTGTTTAAAGTAAACATGTATTTAAAAAAACCTACAACTTTACAGAAAAGGCCAAAAACATTCTTTTCTTTTATGGTATAAGTTAATGTAAAAAGTTTTTCCACATGATTTCAGAGCATTTATAATAAACAATTAATCATAAAAATGTAATATATACATACATATGTATATATATATATATATAAAAGACAGCTGACATGCTAAAATGAGGAAAAAGAAAAAAAAGAAAGAAAAATGAACAAAAATAGAGAGGTATGTTTCTCTCTGGCCAGTAAAAGAAAATTAGAGGAAAACTTTATCTGTCACCAAGTTTTCACCTTTCAGCTAGAAAAATTTGCAGTTCAAGCACAGAAGCTGCTTGTCTCTTAACAATTAACTGACTGCCCCAGAGTCCAGACCTCAACATCATTAAATGTGTTTGGAATTATTTGGATCACAAGAAACTTAAAATCAAGTACCAGCTAAATTTTTGAATGGACACTGTAAGGCAAAGAGCCACACTAAATACTGAAATATCGAAATTCTATGTAGCTGTTCAGGATATAAACATGTTTCTGCATGTATTCCTGACTCTGAAAAGTGAATAATGTGAACTTAGAGGCTGTTTTTACCACAAATTACATAATTAAATTAGAGGCAGTCACTGACTCCTGCACAGCACTGATCTCTAATCCTTCACAGACCTCTCTGTACGTCCACTTCACATAACATATAGCTTATGTTATATACCCATATAACATGCACCGTTTGCCATGCTGTTAATGATAAGTCTTAGGATGTGGCCACACAAAAGAGCTTAATGCGTTGGAAACAATATCCCTGTCAGAGAGAAGAACTCTATACCTGAGCAGCTATGAAAATGTTTAAACATTTAGTCCTCATGCAGTGCCGGCTTGTGGGTTTGTGCCACAGCTGGCACACCCAAGAATAGTTTCAGCAAACAGAAGGTGTAAACTGAGTGCCAAATAGAGCAGTACATCTTCAAGAGATCAAGCTGGCTAGCTTTGCCTTGAGAGATTGATCACATTTTATCATGCATAATTTACTGCAGTATTTAAACCACAGCAGTATTTAAACCAAGATCCGACTACCACATATTTCCATCATTGCTTTGCTTAGGAATTAGCCGTGATTACAACCACTGACTTTGTTATTAACTCTGTGCATAGCAGTGAATACAAAATCCAAAGCCAGGTCTGGATTTGAGCTCCAGGTTTGAATGTACAGGGGCAGCTTTGCCTTCTAAGTCTAACTTTCTGCCATCCACCTTGTACTATATAGTGTGGTGGACTGGATTGTCCTCTGGGATTAGGCCTCAAGGTGGTAGACTACGAATGATAATAGTCGCTCTGGTTGTTTGAGTGATACCTTTCGAGCTGTTAAATCTGTCTTTCAAATAGACAAAACTCGGCAGCCCACATATTACGTGTGTAAATCCATGTAATTTAAAACAGAATGTAAAGATCTGCTAATCTCATAGCACATATCAGATGTTAAAAGTGAGCCATTTTACCATTTCATGAGAATTATTAATCCACTTAGGACTTGATGGCAGCAACACATTTCAGAAACATTGGGAGAGGGAAAACAAAACAGCTGGAGAAGTAAGCAGTACTAATAAAAAACAGCAGGAGGAGCAACTACGCAACTATGTCACATGACTGGATACATTTTAGAGAACATTTTAGAGAGGCAGGGTCTCTAGGCAGCTTCCTGCACCTATCACAACAGCATGGCTACGCCCCGGTGCTGAACTGGCCTGCCTGTAGTCCAGACCATTCACCAATAGAAGACATTTGGTGCATCACAAAGTGCAAAATTTAGAGAAGAAGATCCAGGACCGTTGAGCAGCTAGAATCCCACATCAGACAAGAATGGGATAAACCCTGCTCTCCCAAAACTCCAACAATTGGTCTTCTCACTTCCCAGATGTTTACAGACTGTTGTTAAAAGAAAAGAAGATCCTAAACTATTTCATAATTGTCATGAAATGGTAAAATGTCTCACTTTGTCTCACACCTGATACATGCTCTATGTTCTATTGTGAATAAAATATGGGTCAATTGCATTCTGTTTTATTTACATTTGTTTACATTTTACACAGCACTCATACTTTTTTGGAATTAGAGTTGTATTTCATCTACAATTTAAATTACTATCACATACAAATTCCTATTTTTTTTCAAGAACTACACTTACATAATAAATAGAACAATCAAAGGAAAATCTAAAAAACTGGACTTTCCAAAACCTTTAAAGAATGTTTAAAAGCTCCCAACAACCATCCCAAACCTGTCAGACTATCAAAGCCGCCTTCAGATAGGCAGTACTTAAAGCTTTCATCTTTGAAAGAGAGGAGAAAATCAAGCTCTGTTGTTGCTTCTTGGTTCAGATGTAAAAAAAAAATCCACAGTGAGAAGATAACACTGCACTATGAGTGTGAATGATAGGCAGCTGTCAGGAAACTGTCACTGAGAAATGGAAACAGCTAAAAAAGAAGAACATGTGCAAATCAAATAAAGAAGATGCTGATCTTCTCAGAACAATGGACTGAGCAGCCAGAGTCCAGACCTCTACATCCCTGAATGTGTATGGGATTATTCAGGAAGCAGAAAATGAAACCAAGACTCTACAGTGGACCTTTGGAGAGGTGAAAAATAGAACTGCAGTTTTCCTGAAAAGAATGGAGGCTGTAATAAAGACAAAGGGAGGACACAATAAAAACTTTAAAAATACTACTATTATATATATATATATATATTATAGTCTATATTATTTTTGAGGCTTCTGCGCAATTTACTGCAGAATATATATACTTTTTTTAAATAAACATGTCAGACGTTTCTGAATGCTATCATGACGGGGAAAACAGAGACTGAATCCTTGAGTTAATTCAGAATATAGATCCAGCAGGTCTAATCAAAAGCAGTCTAGACTGTGCTTGTAAGCTTGCAATGTGTGAACTGCAGAGTTTCAGTCTGTAAAAGTTAAACACTGAATTGGGAATAGTCACAGTTGATAGGCTATGAAGAAACGACTGGGTGAACGAATTTGCTACAGCACCACCATCAGGGTTAAGTCGTCAAGCATACCAACAATAGAAGCTCACAGATTGTGGGTGAAGCAACTAAACAATGACAGCATAATGTCATTATAAGTTTATGTTTTTAAAGACCCCACAGAATTTTGGGGGAGCCCCTACATTGCATACTATGGAGGTATGACTTCATATAAACCAACCTTGGAAAAAATTGCTGTTTGGAAGACATGAAGCCTTGATTAGCAATTCATCTGTGTACTGCATTGGACATATTCACAACATTTGGTTCTCCGTAGTCAAATAGTTTTTTTATGTGGAACACAATAGTTGGTTTAAGGTCGTGTGTTTTTATTTCAATTTCTGTCACATTTTGTCACTTTAATGTTTGTGTCTTCCTGAGGCCATAAAAACATGATAATGCAGTTTGTACCATTCTACTGTATATGCAGTAATACGCTTTCATAATGAAACTTAGCTTATGTGTCCTATTGGAAACTAATGAGACATTTATTGAGCTGGTACTGCATATATCAGGGTAACTATGTAGCTTATATATGTTAGAGAAAATGAATCAGACATACATTTAGCTACTACATACTGAAATATATAATTAGCTCATATGTCTTATAGGCAATTATTCTAAACTTGCCTTTCTAAATTTTGGTCAGCATGTACATAAACATTAGAAATATTCTAATCTTCATTAGAATCTCCATCTTCATTATTCTTCATTATACATAGTCTATGATGGAAATAAACAAATTAACAATTGCAAATTATTTATTTAAAACATAAAACATCACAAATATAGCAACATAATGGTACATATATGAGTCCATAAGAATTTCTCTACAGCATCTTCAATTTCAAAATAGCTCATTTGTACTAATGAGGTGATGTGGTGTATATCAATGTTTGCTCATGAATGGTGATGAAAATATTAGTTTGACAGCTTCTATGAAGGCGAACTTAAAGCTGGACCAATCCTTCACTCCATTCAGCATTATTACCATTATGAAACAGCTGTTAACACCTACGGCTGTTATTCTCTGAGCTAAATGTGTCTGTCCTTAGATGGCTTTGCTATAGAGCTATTGTCCTACAACGGAGATGCAGGTTAGTCTTTTATTGCTGAGACCCGGAGCTGGTTTGGGTGCTAACGTGCCTTCATCACGGTCGAGGTTCAGGAAGCTTCCTGAGCTATGAATGCCCTACCATGTTGACTCCAGTGCCATTTAAATGCCACGGTCTCCTCTAGGGCTGCTGTTTCCATTCCTAGAAACCTCTCTGACCCCAGTAGAAAACAGTCAGAGAGCAAAGGTTCTCTTACAGGCACAATCCTCTGGGAGAGTCAGCATAGCTCCCAGAGATCCGCTCGGAGTCCCACTCCATATAGGTCCACGGCGATGGTTCATTTCCAGTGTTAGTTTGAGTGGATGTCCAATCTCGAACTGCTGCTCGTCCGTAAAAAGCTCCTCCTCATTTACATAGTCAACTGCACATAAGAGACAAACACATGCTAATGACTGCACACTCACTAGAATTCCTCCAGGCCATTTGCATTATGGAAATGTAGACAAAGTGGCCTACCTGTGTTACGTTATTCTTGCTGTTCCTTTTCACAGTTTGCTAGTCTGCAGAAGAAGGAAAGAGCTCATCAGGGCTTATGTAAGCTGGTGAGGAATATGAGATATGATTGAGTGTGATTTGAGATTTAGCAGATGCAGTTAATTGGTAGACTCATGCACCACAGGGACTGTCAGAAAGCTGTGTGTATGTGGAGTGCCTGTCATGTTCTCTGGAAACCTTTTAAAAAGTCATTAAAGAGATAGTGACAGGCCATGGGATGTGGTCAGGGCACACAAACCTACACTCACATCTGTACAAACACACACACTCACCCACTTCCGCACCCTGTGGCGTTTCAAAACACTAATTAGCTGCATCTGGTTCACTGGGATCTTTTATCTGCTACACCTCGGTGCTATCAGACAATGCTGTACCTTCAGTAATTAGGTTAAGTTATTCACATTATTTACAACAGCTTTTCATACAGCACTGTGCAAAATTTAGAGACCACCCGTCGTATTCATTTTCATTTCAATTGCAGTTAAAACAGTCATTAAGTACAAGTTGTTCATTTAAGACTAATATTTCAGTTACACAGAAACAATCACAAATAATGTAATTTCAGTATTCAGTGCTACCACTCTTTTCTGTATTACAACTTCCTTTCTTTTTAGGGACCGTACTTTCAATTTTTCTAAGAAATCTACAGGAATATTTTTCCAGTTCTCCCTCTCAGAATTCTCCCCATGATCTCATTCTAAACATATCCAGTTATGTTGAGGGGTGGTCAGTCAATAACTAGTCAGTTGAGACACCAGCAGCTTCTTCTTCTTCTAATTTGCAGATTTATTATATCAGTAACAGCTGGAGGTGTAACAATTCATCCTGAAACTGTGACAGTACAATGTTAAACTGTGACCATGTATGAACAGAATTGAACCATGGACTGATTGTACTGCTACTTATTACAGCTTCTTGACAGCTGCACTTCATTTCAGACTCCTTTTAGCATTCGGTTGTTTATCACAGTGCATGGATGGACAGAAACTCCTGTGATTATTTTCAGATCAGAATGAGTGGAGCTGGATTTTCTCTTGTTTATCTGATGGTGACAGTTTTGCAGTTTTTAGGCAGAGATACGCAAGGTAAACTACTCCTCCAGTAAAAGAAGTAGAAGCTCCTCTCTTAAGACCTCCACTTCAGTAAAAATACTAAAGTATGTACCTTCAAGTGTCCTTAGGAATTGAAAGTAAAAGTAGCATGGTGTATTATGGCTCTAATGTCCTACTATCATTTCTAGAACAAGACTTCTAATCCACTCGTTATAGGTAAAAAGACTCTAGCGTCTCTCTCAGTCTCCCACTCTTTAATAGAAGCACATTATTTAGTCTGACACTGATGGCTATTCAAATGGTCATAGGCACAGAACACTAAAGAAGAACAGGTTCCATTAGCTAGAACTATAAATAAATTTTAGCAAACAAGCAAAATTCAGTTTCAGATTTATTTGCAACTTAGTTACCAGTTAAAGTTTAATAAGAAGTTGCTTTAAACAGGATCACAGATGAGTTTTCCTATACTACTATACTGCTCTCTAGGTCTCTGTTCATAAACTAGCCATAACAAATTTACTATAAAGGAAATAGTGTTCGTATAAATGCAGGAAAAGACGCTCGCCAGCCACAGGCACATGTGTAAATATTTCTATACTGTGGTCTATTTACCTACAAAGTCAGGAACAATCTGTTTCATCTGTTTACTAACCCCTTCTTGCTTTACCTGCCTTCCTCCAGGTGGTCTTTTATGCAGCCCATGTCTGAAATGGACATTTCCATGGATGCTAAG
>JAMWET010007475.1:0-2500 GCA_024036415.1 Prochilodus magdalenae | reverse complement strand
TGTTGCCTTTTCCAAAGTGGAAAGCATCCTGCACAAAGACACACTAGAGAAGTGAAGAGCCTTCTCTTAGACGTTCTGCTGGGTGAACATTGTGCTTAAATAAATAAAATAAAATAAAATAAAAATGTGTCAGGTTCGGTGTGAGACCGCATTAAGTTTCCTGAAGTAAATAATCAGAGACGTCATTTTGGACAAAAATAAAGATATAATGTAAAAATCAGTTGCCCCGGTTTAAAGTTCCTGCAGTGTGGTTAAGCATAAAGGTGCCTCTCTTTTCACTAATCATATTTACTTAGCTACTTTTTTTGCATTCAGTTTGGAGACTGAGCAATTTAAGTTTGAAGAAGAAATATTTAAATGAAACTGAATGACTGTGCTTGTTATGGTTAACCTCATCTATGGCATAAGCTTTAACATGTGCACCCCTGTCACAGTCGGCTGATCTGAAGACATTAGGTGCTGATTAATGTTTTGTAGCAGAGATGTGTAGGCTGCCTATATAAAAATTCAAGTCATCCATGTTTTATATAAGTTGTGCTCTCCTCTAATCGTTCATGAGAACAGCAACTTAGAGCCCCTTAGACTTCAATGTTTGTGTGTGTGTGTGAGGGAAGAGAGTGTGTGGAGAGAAAGTGAAAGAGAGAGAGACAGAAAGAGGGAAAGAGAGTGAGAGAGAGAGAGATAGGGAAAGAGAGAGAGATAGGGAGAGAGAGAGAGATAGATAGTGAAAGACAGGGAGAGAGAGAGATAGGGAAAGAGAGAGAGAGAGAGAGAGAGAGAAAGAGAGAGATAGGGAGAGAGAGAGAGAGATAGATAGATAGATAGATAGATAGATAGATAGATAGATAGATAGATAGATAGATAGATAGATAGAAAAAAAGACAGGGAGAGAGAGAGAGGGAGAGAGAGGGAGAGAGAGAGAGAGAGAGAAAGAGAGAGAGAGAGCGTGGCCTTGTCTGAGCTGTGGAGAGGTTGAAGGACTCTTCATGCTGTCCTCTTAGCGCTGCCTGCTGCTCTAATCACCAAGCCACTGTGTCTAAGACCAAAAGGGCATATGGAGCACAGCATGGTGAAACAAGCATATTCTACAGTGGTCATGAATACAGACCCCTTCAGCAATTCCATGTATTCATTAATGGACATATAAGGAGAAGCACAATTGTGAACTAACATGTCAGAAAGAGTAGCAGAGTTGTATTTTTCAGCTTTTATGGCTGATTCCTTTATGACCAACTCAGAGGTTTAATCATAAGACAATGCTTTTATCAACACAGGTGATCTGACACAGCTCCTGAGCTCGATAATGACGACTATAGCACCTTACAGTTTACTGGGATTGCTCAATACGCTGTACTTATATCAATCTACTTGGAATATAAACAACAGTTTAACCTGCTCCTGGCATACGAAGATTTGAACCAGCTTCATTTTAGCAAAGAAAATCACAAGCAGTCATAATAGACTCTATTTTGGGATTCCCTGTTTACAGTTCTAAATGTATCTGCTACTCAGTGGTCTCTTAAAGCTGGGGAAGTCAGCTTGCCTCTGAGTGAGCTATTGCATAATAGCAAGTGTACAGCACATCTCAAACTCTTGCACACACTTTCTCCGTCCCTAAGCTTGCTCTAGCAAAGTAACTTGTCAAGAACACAAGATTGTTCTTTGCGTTCTCGGTATTGAGAACCACCCTATGAGATTGAAACTGAAGAGTAGCTGTCATGGAGCTAATAGTCCTTAATCTAAGCCGTGACGCTCCGGGGCACTGTTGCCTTAGTGCTACAAATGTGTGATTGTCCAGTGACTCTGCTTTGCCCTGTGCAGGTCTGGGACAGGAAGCTAAAACAGCATAGTCTCTTCACACTGTTCTACTCTCCACCACAGACAGCATTCAGAGCACTGCCAGCAGGGCTGGAGCTGTACAAACGCGCTTCAGAAACTCACTCTGCCCCAGGCCTCCGTCATGGCCGAGCAGCTTTAAGAGCCTTGACCTGCCTCTCAAACATCTGAGGAGTCTTTGTGTTTACCCATGTAAACTCTGGATGGCTTGTGAGTACAGTGCTTATACAGTATCTGACAGGAAGCACAAGGATAGCTGCAGTTTCAGAAAAACCACTGACCTCTCCACTGTCTTGCTCACAAACTCCACCCAATGTTTACACTGCCAAAGAAAGTAGACCAATACAACGGGAAGAAAAAAAAAACGAAAACTAGGTCATTTGAAGAGGGTCAGAAAATGTATCTAGGCAACCTCGGCAAGTGTCCCCGAAGACAGAAAAGATGGAAGAGGCAAGGCACCAGGGTTTTTAGGTAAAACTAATGACAGCGGTGGATATATGATATAGCCATGGCTGGTTCAGGCTGATAAGGCAATTACACTTCAGCTCCTCTGTGCAGTCGCATGACCAGGAACAATCAGCAATTGTGCTTTAGAAGGGTTCTGATTGTTACTCACCAAGGAAACACATAACCCAAAGACGTCAAGACACGGCCACATGCTAAA
>JAMWET010007474.1:420000-545588 GCA_024036415.1 Prochilodus magdalenae | reverse complement strand
CCGGCGACCAAACCCCTTCCTTTCTCCCCACCCAGGCATGGGATTGGCAGTGGATGGAGTTACTTTTGGAATTACAGGGGCCTTATCACATCATCACTATTGGTTACAAACACTCAAGTTCATCCAGAGTAATGGCACAGAGTGTGATTACGGCCGAGGGAAGCTCCATGCCCCGGGTTTCTTTAGGTGAGTTGAAATAGAAGTCCAAAAATCATGCATATGCGGACATTTATATACATCAGTTGGAAGGTGCGATGCTGCTTCTCTTTCAGGATCACTTCATAAACATATTTGACTGCTTCAAACATTTAGATTTCAATTAAAAAGGAGGGGCAGCCCACTAGTTCATTAGTAAACATGCTACCCTTTTTGTGGGGTGGGAATATTTTAGGAGTTTCCATGGAGTTTCCATAGGGACCAACATGGGGGATTTTTTTGGATTTTTTCAAAAGATTCAGCCAGCTCAAACACACCCACCTTTCTTGCAAGGTCATGAGAAATTTAAGTAAAATTTCATGGAGCCAAACCATTCAGTATGGTTACATTCATATCCATGTTTTATAGTGTGTCACAGTGTGCAATGAAGGAAGTAGCTGAATTTGCAGGTGAAGCGAATCATATCGGTGAGTTGGTGGGCTCAGTTGGGGATAAGACCTATACCCACAGGGAGCTACACACCACCTGGGGGATGGGGATTCCGATTCCTGGTCTGGTTACTATAACTGTGTTACACCATTAAGAGTCCTTGCGGCAAAGACTCCCTACACTACACCTTTCCGGGACCTACCTGTAATATGATTCACCCTTGTAAGTCCTGCTCTGACGATAAGAGCGTCAGCTAATGCCATAAATGTAAATGTAGGGTCATAAATCGTCTGTCAAATAGCTATTAAATTTAAGCCCCACAGACTGTAATAAAATAAAATTAGTTTAATTTAATTCGTTTCAATAAGGACTTTAATATTCAAAAGAGCACACTTATAGTGACTTCATTCCAAACGCTGTGACATGTTGATCATACTGCCAGATTGGATACGTTCACATTATCTTGACATATGCTTACTGTTCTTTTTTTTTTTTTTTTTTTCTTTTTCTTATTGTCTCTTTTTTATGCTTCTGATAAAACTGCTGATAAGCGGAGTTGATTACTTGTAATGGTCTTTTTATTCAGCAAAAGCAATCCATCCTATAACAGCTATTTCAAAATGCCAGCCTAGCATGGATCTTAATGAAAAACAACGGAGCAGCTAATCAATATCATGGCTACATTGACAAAGAATGTCTGAACCATTGATGTGGGCCTACATCCATTAAAAACTTGCCCAGTCCATTGCAAATCAAATTTTGTCCACTGAGCTTGTCCAATTTCTTTAAAAGGCTGTCCTCTTAATTCAGGTGTAGCTCAATGCTTATGTATGGCTGATGTTTGACGTACCCTTAATCCCACACTGTGTTTGCAACTACTCCATTCTATTCAGCTATTCTTCACAAAAACTATACAAGGCACACCGTCGTTATATTTTAGCTGCTGTCTCTTATAAGTGTCTCATTCCTGCACTTCAAGAATGTGATTATTCATTTGATTGTTTGTAATCGTCTGATTATCCTCCAATAAACTGAAGCTGTTTACAGACCTTGCGTGGCTCAATCCACTTTTACTCTCTAGGATAAAAACATTTTTCATGATTTTTAGTCTAGATTGTACAAATACTTCCTCTCTCACCACTGACCTATTGTGAAGTTATTGGCACCATGTTGCGTTTACTTGAGCGGTTCTCTCTGTGAATCACGCTTCTTTGCTACTCTGGTTTTGACTTTATTCTGATTGCTCTTCTTTGTCTTTCCCCTTTTTGGTACGGGTCTGAAGTTTTTTGACTCTGACTCTGTATTTCGCCCTTCTGAGTTATGTTCCACCTTAGCATCTGTGCTGCTGTGACTGTGTTGACTGCTGTGTTTGATTACAAACCTGTTAAAATCAACCTCGCCCTGGGATTTTAGCTCAAGCATAGTTGCCGCAATCTGTTTGTCCATGCAACCCAACAAACTGTCTTAGGTTATTTTTATTGATTTTTATTCATTATTATTCATATATAGTCATATTCATGATTGTACTTTATACACAGAGTTAATCATGGTGACATTGTAATCTAATCTTTAAAGCCAATTAAGACATCTGTAATATGGAAATGAAAGCCTGAAATGAACATGCAGTCTCTGGTTGTGAACTGTGTAGAGGAACATTGCTGTAATGCAATACATATTGTCGCTGTCCAAGGAAAAACATGTATCTCAATTTTTGTTGGTATTTACTTTTGTACCTCATTTGATCCCATGAGCTGCTATTTACACTGTGTGGAAATTTCATGAAGAATGGACCAACTGAAATGGCCCAAAGCTGCTTGGGAAGACGTCTGGTTCCATTGACTTCCATTAAAATTAAATTAGGTTTTTGGCCTCTCCTGTAAAGTTGCGATTTTGGAGGTACCTGTTTTTCTTTGAACAGCGACGATATTAGGATGATGTGAAATGTGTAATAGAACATATTAATGCTACATTTCACATACATTTTAATTTTTTGCACTGCAAATTGCACAGTCATATTTGATTTGATGTTTAAAACCTTGGTGTTGTTAACTGTGGAAAATGAATGTATTGCTTTTATTTTTCATGATTCGTGTTTTGTGAGGTGTATATGCTTTAATATGATAGCTGTGATTTTCCTCAATAATATCATTATTAGAACTCCTGAAATCTGTTTCTTCTAAGAAGTGTTTGTTTGAGTTAGCTAAAGGGACTTTACAGGTGAACCAGTTTAGGATAGTCTCACCTCTGCCTCATTTCTGAGCCAAGAAACAACCCTGCTTATCATACTATGCTGTCTAATCATTGACTGTTCTCACACACACACATACACAGATGTGTCATTTTACTGTGTGATGCAATCATGTGTTATATTCAGTGAAATATCAGTCAGTTTACTGTGACAGGATGAATACTGTGTGCAATATAGAGTCAGTTGTGTGGCTGTTTCTGGAAATCTAATGACCAGGGTGCCTAAACTATATATTGGCTACAAAATGCAGCTACTAAGCTACAAAGCTTTGTATGGTTGTACCTGAGTTTATGGTTGTGATATAACAGCTTTAAAGAGAAATTCCACCAATGTTCCCATACCATGGGTTGCGAAATCTAGCGTGTAAAAAGTGATTGTTCAACGTAAATAACTTAAATAAATGACTTTAATTTGTTACAAGCAAATGAATTAGAGTTTATTCAGTCTAAAAAAGGACTCTTATCAAAGCATTCTTTTAGATAATCAAAGTAAATCAAAACTCATTCCACTTGTTACAAGCAACTATATAAGTTTTATTCAACTCAGAAATTTACTTTGACAGAATTGGTTGTTCAACATCCGGTTTTTAAGGTTGCATTAATTCTAATTCATTTGCTTGTAACAACATGAAGTTTTTTTGTTTTTTTAAAGTTGGACCAACAAAACACTTTTTACAGTGTGTGACACAAGTATTGCCATTTAAGTAGAAGTAGTGGTAGTAGTCAATCCAAAATCTAATCTCCAAATCACTATAAAACAATGCTGTTTTGATACACCTGTAAATCTTCAATGATTCCAGACGTCCAGGCCCCGAGGCACCAAAGCAGTCCCGAACCATGATGCTCCCCCCAGTATGTTTTGAAGTTGGGATGAGGTTTTGGTGTTGGTATGCAGTGTTCGTATATATACCCCCTAAACATAGCACTGTGCATCTGTGCTAAATCTGTCCTTGGAGAGATTTTCCCAGAAGCCCAGAACACAAAGATCTTCCCAGAAGGAATATCCAGGTGGTCTCAGGCAACCTTGAGATGGGCTGGGATGTTTATTTTGGACAGCAGCAGCAGCAGTTTCCTTTGTGATGTCACAGTCCTACCAGTAGACACTTGAACAAAGGGGTTTCCAGTCTGCAGAGTTTTCTGTAGATCCTTGGCTGGTAAACGTTGGTTCTTACTCACCTTGTGCGGGATCGTGCATTGTTCTCTTAGAGTGATCTTAACAGGACACCCCTTCCTAGGGAGAGAAACGTCCTGTTACTGTTCTCCATTTGTAGAGAATTAGTGTAACTGTGGATTGATGTGTAAATGGATTGGTTTTCACAACCTGACAAAAGCAGTTCATCAATGGACTATCAGACGGGAGCGTATGATTCAAAACAGTGCTTACATATTACATATTAAATATGGGTCCATGATTGAGGGCCTTTAATTTTCATAATCTTAACATGAGCTCCTGTTTAAAGACTTAGGTTTCTAAAAACCTCACCCTGGCTCCCCCCACCCCCATCCCAAATAAAGAAAAGACATGTTTGGTGTTTGAAGTTTGCTTAGCCTATCTCATCCAGAGGTCTAGAGGTATTCGCGGTTGCCTCTGGTCCTCCTGCTGTGACGAAAAACCCTTTGCCTGTATTAGTCAGATCAGTCTTGGCATTCTGTAATGATTTCTGAGTTTCATAACTGCTGACCCCTGCATGAACTCCTAACCTCATCCTGGAGGTTGTGGTCTGGCTTTAGACTCATGTTTAAACGTATGAACGTTGTTGTTATCAGTAGAGCCTAGAGGTGGGTGTTTTTGCTAGTCAAAGATTCCAGTTGGTTCATTTTTTCATATTATCTAGCAATCAGAAAATCCATTGTCACGTGTTACACACTGTAAAAAGTGCAACCTAAAAAAATGCTCTAATTTAAAGTCACTCAAAAAATACTTTGATTTCTTTCCTCTCATGCTCTGAGTCTGAAAAAATGTGTGTGTGTGATGAAAGATTTGAACTTTGGCCTTTTTAAATGAATGGGCTGCCATAAGGATTTGTGGAATGAGACACAAAACTGTAAAAAGTGCAACCTAAAAATGGCTTTAATTTGTTACAAGCAATTGAATTAGTTTTATGTTTTGATGTTTGACACTGGCTGGGCCACCCAAACATTTTTTTGCTGTGCAGACAACAGGTTTATGTGGAATATTATATATTATCTATTGTTTTTGCCTATTTTCTACCTCACTGTACACTTTAAAAATGACAACAACAAATCAGACAGTTGTATAACTGCACTGCTCAACAGGATCAGCCTACACTAAAAACCTGTTGGTTCAACAACAAAATATATATATATATATATATATATATATATATATATATATATATATATATATATATTACAAGCAAATTAACAAGATTTATTTAACCCGAGAAAGGGCATTGAACAAATGACTCTTTCAATCAAAGTGATTTGAATAAAACATTCTATTGCTTGTAACTGTTAGACAAAAGACTTCGAGACCGACGTTTACAGAATTAATAAACCAGGAACGGTTTATTCACAAACAGGCAAGTTAAGCAAGCAACAGTAAACAGTATAACAAAGGGAGAAGCTAAATCGTAGTCAGACACATGCGGAGGTAGAACCAGGTAGAACACGCAGCGAGGGCAGACAGGTTTACAGGGTAAGACCGAAGGGTAAAACCAAAGTGAGAAAGCACAGGTACAAAACGTAGCGTCAGAGCACGAGCAAAAGGGATAAAGCGAAAGAGTAGTAGAGGAACGAAGGGAGTCGGAAACCCGAATGAGACACCACGAGCAAGGACCGCTCAAGATTCGCCAAGTGCAAGTGTTTGTGTGTGGCTTAAATACAGGAAGTAAGTGATTGCTAACAGCTGTGACTAAAACCCAGGTGACCTAGAGCGTATCACTGAGTCCGGACGGGGGCGCATAGATATGACGTCATCGAGCGTGGCCCTCTGGGAAGTGGAGTCCCGAAGAGCGGGGAAGCCGGGGAGACGCGGAGGCGTGACAGTAACAGAAACTCACTCGATTGCTTATAACAATTTAGAGTACTTTTAGGTTACACTTTTTACGGTGTGCGTCTTTATTTCTCTTTGAAAATAAACACTCGCAAATAAATCTAAAATACTGTATAAAATTATAAAAGATTTTGCCTCTTTTTAGATGACAATTAAAACAGCAGGTCTGATTTGAAATAACCGCTTGTGTTTTTGGTCAGGATGGGCCTTTTACTACTGTAGCCACTTTGGAAGAAGACTACCCTTATAAAGCATTTATGGATGATTTAAAATCAGTTTATTAATGGTTATTACTTCGGCCATAAATACCCCCAAATTGATAAGCAGTAAACACATAAACATATAAATATGAAAGGTAACAGTGAGCTGCTGTTGGTCTAACAGTGAACCCAAATTCTTTTATACTGTTTAAGCTCAGATTTACATGTTTACTGGCCTTATTGTTTCTTTTCTATCAGACAACATTAAACCCGTCAGCTTCAGTACATATTCATATTCATCATATGGAAGGTCACACTTTAGCCCTTTCGTTCAAGTCTGTTATAACTGCTGATCAGTACTTTGTAAAGCATTTATGATCTAACTAATAACTATTAATAAACTAATTTCAAGCCATTCATTAACTCTTTATGAGGATATACAGGCTATTCCACACTCATAGCTCCACAGGAATTACACCTGTGATTTAAGATTACAGCGGATCAGTTTGTGTGCTTCTCTGGGTCCAGACGGGGTTTGCTGCTCTCCATACTGGTGACTCTCTCACAGAAGAGTGGGCATGATCAAGCCCTGCCTTCTAAATAGACATAATGCTTGCTTTATTGTTATATAGTATATACAATAAACCTGCCCAGATAATGATGGTATGGCCACCCCTGTTTCGTAGTAAAGGTCTTTTAAGGTCCGTAGTGCCAGCAGACCAGCTGCTTATAGGCAGCATAGCTTATTAAACACTCCGCCCCCTTTTTCTTATCAGCTAACCACTAAAGCCTGTTGTCACATGGGTTTGTTAGAGAAAGCGCGGCAGACATTCCCACTAGAATATAACCCGGATATCATCACCGTCCAATGAAAAATCATCAATTTTTGTCCATTTTTACTTTTATGCATTATCTGAACACAGCAGCTGCTGTGTACACTGTGTGAAAATCTCATGGTGAATGGACCAAAAGTGGCCCAAAAGTGCTTGAAAAGACGTCTGGTTCCATTGACTTACATTAAAATTGAAAGAGGTTTTTGCTCTCTCCTGTAAAGTTGCCATTTTGTGGGTACTTGTCGTTCTTTGGACAGCAACGATACATAGTTTATATATCTGTTTCGTTCTAATTCACACTGACTGATAAATAAATCAGTCAGTTAAAGTAACACTTCTCGAACCTTGCTCCACCTGAAGGATCTCAGTCAGCTGATGTGTCTCTGACTGGTGATTTGACTTGCTGATCTTAAGAGGGGACAGCCCCAGTAAAACAGGGGCTACAAAATACATCTCCCTAAACTGGTTCTGAGCAGCTGTTAAGATCACGTGGGATCTTCTTCTACTTGGTAGAAGGTATGTCTTTTACTCAGGACAGCCACCAGAGGTCACTGCTCTAAAGGTAATCTTGGAATGGTTCTCAGTTCTAGCATTGCCCGTAAGTCTATGCAGGTCACACCTGGAGCACCATCAATGACTTTGAAGCTCTCCATCCTCTTCAAAGCAGGATATGTGATGAACGAAACCTTAACCTGCAGGTATATCTTCTCCAGTAGACCAGCAATGTCCTGCAAGGCCTTCTCGTTTGGCCTGATGACCATTCTGACTAAACACAGTTGGAACAATGCCGTCTTCATTCATTAGCTACTGCTACAGCTTGACCCTGAGAGATTTGTGGTGAGCATTTCCTTGTGGAAGCAGCCACTATAATCCTATCGACTTCTGGACACTAACCCGGGAGATCTGTGTTCGAATGGGAAACCTGCCAAAAATCAGCTGCCGAAACATTCTGCTATAATGAGGTTTTCCGTGGCTTGGCCGCCGTGCTTTCTTGTATGGGTTTTTGGGCTTGTTTCCCAGATCCGGTCCAGGCCTGTGCCTAGACTTCATTTGATAATTCATAGTGACATAGCAATTTGGCCCATGACTAGGTTTGATCCATGTCCATAAAACTGGCACACAGGTTTAGCAGAACAGTTGAAACTGATCTACTAAGACAATGAAGTGTATAAAAAGAAAATTTCACCAATATTTAACAAATTATTCATTCTATCAAAAAGCTTGACAATGCCAACATCATTCATAGTGGTTTGATTAATTGCCCTGTAGAGAAACTCTCCTCTTTTCACAAAGGCAGTGATAGGAACTGGAGTCAAGGCAAATGAAGGGTGAATATACATGCTTTGCAATGTTGTAGGCTCAATGTACTTCTGTCCCATTAAAGGAGCAATATGTAAAGTGAAGCAATCTCCCTAAACTCCACACTATCACACTTACTGCCACTCTACTCCTCCTACAGTGTCTTTAATCCTCCTACTTCTTGAGACAAGCCTTGAAACTTCTTGAAACTAGCTGGTTAGCATACCGACTTAAGTAGAGACAGTATCTCTGCTACACAGTACATAGTTGTCTTTGACATATTGCCAGAATTTCTTTAAATTTTTTACATTCTGTTTATTCTTTTAGTTATAAATGAAAAAAAAAAACGTACATATTGATTACTTCATCTTACATATTGTTCCTTTAATATGTTTACAAATACACTCGTTATCCCCAGTACAAAGTTTCAAGGTTACCAGGAACAATCAATGTGTAGGTCTTCCAGATCCTGCATGTTGTTGGTGTGTACCTTCTTCTATCCATGGCCACCAACAGCATGCTATGGTAGTATCTGCACAACTGGTATGCTATGCAATACGCTGATGAGCCCGTCAAGCTTCTAGGAGGTCTTTGATGCGACCCCTCTCCAAATCTTCCAACTGCATGAATTGCTTTCCAAGACCTTTCTGTGTAAAGACTGCAGGTGAATCAAAGCGGATCTTTTGAGATGACTGTCTGCACTGTTATTTGCTAGTGAGGAGATCAGACTTTTGTGTCCAGACACCACTGGCATGGGTTGCTGTAGCACTTCTGTCACTATGGATTAGATATTGTCATTGTAGGTTGGATTGCAAGTGATGCAAAAGACACTTTGACGTCTGGTTTGAAAAGCCAGACTATTTTGGATCTGTAAAAGTCTAAGTCATATTTCAGACCACCTCCATATGTGGTATGATTAGCTAAAATCTAATTTAGTGTGTGTGTGTGTGTGTGTGTGTGTGTATGTGTGTGTGTGTGTGTGTGTGTGTGTGTGTGTGTGTGTGTGTGTGTGTGTGTGTGTGTGTGTGTGTGTGTGTGTGTGTGTGTATGTGTATGTGTACGTGTATGTGTGTATGTGTGTATGTGTGTATGTATGTGTGTGTGTGTGTGTATGTGTATGTGTGTGTGTGTGTGTGTGTGTGTATGTGTGTGTGTATGTGTGTGTGTATGTATGTGTATGTGTATGTGTGTGTATGTGTGTGTGTGTGTGTGTGTGAGTGTGTGTTTGTGTGTGTGTATGTGTGTGTGTGTGTGTGTGTGTGTGTGTGTGAGTGTTGTTTATTTTTATTTTTCTGTAGATGCCAAAAATCAGTTTTGGGCTGGCAGTCTGTGAGCCCTAAGGCTGTGTTTAGACTGCAGGCTAATCAAACTTGCTTCTCAAATCTGATCTTTTGGGATGACCATCCGCACAGTTAAGTACACTCATCATCAAAAGAACAGCTGCACCCAGAAGGAAGTGTGGGATTGTAATGCTATTGGGAAGGAAGATAAAGGCCACCAGGAACAAAAAATGAAGATACATTTAGACTGATATGGGTAATATTTACTGAGCTATACACACAGAAGAAGTGTCTCAGAATGGCGTTGGGCCCCATGTTTGCTAATGCAACATGCCAAATGTCTCAGCATGGAGTTGTAGAGGTTCTTAATGGTGTGCTGTGATAATCCATCCCATGCAACTTAAATATTCTTACACAGCTCCTGCAGATTTTGTGGTCGGGGTGGAGTGACACCAGGCCTTGTGGACATGTGACACATGACAACACACCTTTTATCTTTGCGCTGACCACTGTGCCTCCACACATGGATTCATTGGTCATCCCCCCCAAGAAAAAGGTGTGATCAATCAATGAATCATTCTCATGTCTTACAATGTCCAAACTACCCACCAAGTTTCATTCCTGTCGGGTGATTCCTTTTGGGTGCAACAATTCTTTTGATGATGAGTCTATTTGCATGAGATGAGACGAATTTCATGTTCATTTTTGCTATCCAGACTATCAGTACTATCCAGACTGTTCACACAGACAATATAGCCAAATGCCGCTGGTCACAATCATTAAGCACCCTTGGGTGACCACTGCTTGGTAATGCCTTCTGTGATGTATTACAGATACACGCGTGACACTGTGGATCAATGGATACCCGCACAACTTTGGAAACCCCTCTGGCCCCCACTATTATGCCTCGTTCTTGCATTGCCATCTAGCCAGTGTTCAACTTCACTCCCAAGATAACGCCTCACAACTTTTACAGATGTGGGCGTTCCAAGTCTGTCTCCCGGTAGTAACACCGCTTCATTATCAGTTTACATACTGCTATCCCATGATCTACCATGTCAGTGTACGTGGGTGTATGTTTCAGTGGTGAAATGAACTCCTGTTAATACTAAGACTGAGGCTGGATCCCAAATGGCTTCCTATTGGTTATAGAGTATTCTATTAAGGAGACCTAAGTACTGCACTACGTAGGGAGCAGGGAGGCGTTTGAGACTGAGCCAGAGATTCACTCAATTGGGAAACTCCCTTCTCCCATGTGTGCGTGTTGTAGTACCAGCCTTGGCATGTGACCTCTCAAAGCTACATTAAAGCTCCCCTCCTCCTCTTGTGTTGTGCTGTCCTCGGGTCTTGTGACTGGCTGCATCAGCACTGCTGCTCTATCTATCCATCCATCACTCAGTGAGTGGAGAGGAGCGACGATGAGGTAAACCTGCTTGCGGCTGCTGCCGGAGAAACAGGGGAGGAAGGAGCGGACAAAGACGGGGAAAGAAAAAAGGATAAGGCTAGGAAGGCTGGAAGAACCGAGGCATGGCATCCATAAACGGGGCACGTAAAAAAGCCGCGGCGAGGAACCGGGCCGTGGAGAGGAGGAATTTAATCACCGTTTGCAGGTAAAGATCAGGAAAACGGTCCCCGCTTTCGGCACTCGGAGTTCGATTAACTGGGTCTGAGCCGCCTTACTGCAGGACTGCAAATGTTGCTCGTTTCGGTGTTAATAAGTGGATGTGTATTAACGTGCGCGCGCGCGTGTGTGTGTGTGTGTGTGTGTGTGTGTGTGTGTGTGTGGTTTTAATGCCAGCCGTTATTTCTGTCTTTATTGAGGTTTTTTTTAGTTTGGAGTAAGACCGTTTTGTAGTGGCATGACGTCATTCGGCTTTATGCAAATTGGCCAGGTGATTTTGCTTCTGCTGGCTGGTCCAGAGGAACAGAACCGAGCTGGTCTTATGAGCTGCCCTGTCTTGAACCTGGAGACATAGTTACCTTAAAGGGCAACTCCACCAATTTTTAAAATGTCTGCACAGTTCATTTTTTGAGGCGTTTCGTATGAAATGGTCCGTTAGTATAGAAACTTACGGAGTCTGATCTCATTACAATAGTGATGGGAACCAGAGGTAGGCGTGTCTACAACATAGACATAGCCATGCTATATACTGTCCACAACCATCAGTGAACCTACATAACCTGATGCGATGGTGATGTCAACCTTTTCATGTAATAACTTTCTGTGAGGGAGATTTCAGAGGTGGTTCCTATCGCCACCACCATGAACAGTTCTGACTCTGCAAGTTTCTCTATAACTGAGCATTTCACACTAAACCACTCCGAATGACTTTGTTTGTATCTTACCCATTTAAATATAGAGAGATTCTAGGTCCCTCTCTAAAAGTGTCCTAGTCCTCAGGGGTAGACCTAGGGTCAGTTTTTATGACCATTACTGTGGAAGAATACACGGGCAAGCTTTCTTGAGTAGCACTGCTGAGCTAGTGAGCTAGTCAGTGAAGCAGGAAAGTCATATATCAGCACTTGTAGACATGCATAGGCAGTGAGTGTAGATACAAGGATGTGGTTTTTATCGTTATGGCTATATATATACAAACACACACACACCTATACACTGAGCTTGTATACACACACTCATATAAACTCATATACAGACGTGCAGACTCACTAAACACTGGCCCGTGATGATCCCTGACACAAGAGTACTCTTATCGGTGCCCCCGTGTTCATTATAGAGGTTAACTGGTCCACTGTGACATGCCAATTGCTCTGTACCACCTCTTGCCAGAGTCATAATTCCCCCCTGGCATCGATGGCCTGTAGGGCACTACTGTTGTGCCGTTAAGAGAAACTTCATATGCGAGAAGTCCACCTTCGCTATCGCAGCTCTAAACAAGTTAGGGGTTTCCGAGATATTACCCTCCTTCATCCAGAACCCTATTATCATGTCCTTTTGGACGTGAGCCAAACTGACCATTGTGCTTGCTAGTGTACAGCAAACACTGTCACATGACATATGTAACGTCCCAGGCCGAGTCAATTTGAGGAGGTTCTCATAATAATCTGATATGACTGTGTATATTATGAATACAATAGCTATATTTGTACAGTAGACATTGTGACTTCTGGTTCTGGTGTCAAATCACTGTTAATGACTTTGTTACATTTCAGGTGTTGAAATATGCTGATACAGAAACATCTGAGGAATTGCTCTTTTAAAGAAGGCATGTTAAGTTAAACTAGCCCTGTGTTTATGTGGTTGGAGCTGAAATGGCCCAGTGCTTACTCTCCACTTAGAGAAAGGTGTGTAGCGGTTTAAAGAAAAGACATGTGCATGCTGTGAATAGGAGGCCAGTCCGCCAGGATCAGGGGTTTGGAAGTGTGTTTACAGTGCACTAATCAAACCCTGAATGAAGACCATAAACAGTGATGACTCATATTGGCTGATATAACAGCCCCATACATGCAGGCTGCAGAATAAGAATTTAAATTAGTCTCGCATGGTTTGCTGAAAGTTTCAAAGCCATGGTGTGCCCTGTGATAAGCTTCTTGAGCTCTTCAGTTTTGATAAGCACTTGGGTACTTGTAGCTGACTCTCATGCATTGAGATTGAGCCAGTAATTTGCAGTTCAGTGAGTCATTTTTCCCCAACATTTAACAAAATTCTCCTCGTGTTCTGGTAGCGGTCAATGAACTGCAGTCAGGGAGGCTTATCTACCATCACAACGCCACACAAAACACTCGCTAGCCAAGAGCACGGTTACTGTTCACAACCAAATGCATAGTAAAAGGCAAAGCAGATCTTAAAGCTGTTCCTTTGCTGCCACTGTTCCTGTGTGTCTACTGTTACTGGTGGGAAATGAGCACAGGTAGTCGACCAGTTGGATTTGTGCTGTACAGCCCAGTGGAAAATCACCAAATTAGACCTCTGAAGTCGTGGCAGAGTCCGTGAGGTTTCCCCCTTTATGGTGTTGTACCATTATACTGCAAAGCACTATAGCGGGGTTTAGTTTGTAGTGGGCCGGAATTGTCTCATATAACCATTTTAGTGTCAGATTAAGGATACAAATATGTTTATGTTAATGTACACATCAAGTGTAGCAGGCTAATAAAACATAGCCGCTGGCTAGCCACCGATGGAGAGGTTTTTTGGGTTGTTTGTTTGCCGTTGGACATATAATGTTTCTAGGTATTATGAAAGCTTAATGGCAGATTATACACTACAGTTTCCTCTCCATTCATGTATACTAATACTGTTGCATTACCTCAACACTACGGCCTCTACCGCAACAGTACTGCCTTATACTGTTTGTAAATAATGTGTGAATTGTATATTATTTGTCCATATATAGTTGTTTATTGCTTGTATATGGTGTGTACTGTGTGGGGTGTATATTATACAGTGTGTGTGTGTGTGTATGGTGTATACTGTGTAGAGTGTATATTATACAGTGTGTGTGTGTATGGTGTATACTGTGTAGAGTGTATATTATACAGTGTGTGTATGTGTTGTGTATATGTGGAGTCAGTGTGTATACTGTGTACAGTGAATATTGTACAGTGTCCGTATGTATAGTGTATATGTGGAGTCAGTGTGTATATGGTGTATACTGTGTACAGTGAATATTGTACAGTGTCCGTAGGTATTGCGTATATGTGGAGTGGGTGTGTATGGTGTATACTGTGTAGAGTGTATATTGTACAGTGTCTGTATGTATAGTGTATATGTGGAGTGGGTGTGTATGGTGTATACGGTGTAGAGTGTATATTGTACAGTGTCTGTATGTATAGTGTATATGTGGAGTGGGTGTGTATATTGTGGACTGTGAGTCAGTTATGTGTATTGGTACAGTACTAGAGAGACACAAACCGCCGAATCCAAATTCTTTGTGTGTCAGCATACTTGGCCAGTAAGCCTGATTCTGATTCCGATTCTGATCAGGTAGGTCTTGAACCCCTGTACTAGACACTACCACTGGAATGCTGATATGGTGGTCAGTATTTGTGTTCCACATTTGTTAATCTGGGTTTATATGGTTGCTTCTGTGGGGAAATTAAATGTGTGTAAAGATGTGTGCATGTGAATTGATGCCCCACCTTCTACCGGTTATAAGTGTTTTGACCTAAATCACCAAAAACAAGCCAATGCAGGAATGCATTGGGAGGTCAGGCACTGATGTTGGATGATGGGGTCTGGCTCACAATCTCTGTTCTTGTTCATCCCAATGTAACTCAGTGGGGTTGAGGTCCGGGCTCTGTAGAGCCCAGTCGAGTTCTTTCACACCACTCACTCACCTATGCCTTTATGGACCTTGCGGAGTCATTCCGGAAGAGAACGGTTCTGCCCTAAACTATTCCCACAAAGCTGGAAGCATACAATGGTCCTAAATGTCTTGGTCTGCTGAAGCATTAAGATTTTCCCTCACTGGAGCTAATGGCCTCTTGGCCAATCCCTAAAATTCAAGCCCGTAGCATTATGCCTCATCCACCAAACTTTACAGTTGGCATGTGCAGTCAGGCAGGTAATGTTCTCATGGCTTCCGCAAACCCCCAGACTCATCCAACAGACTGCCAGATAGAGGACTGTGATTTGTAACTTCACAGAACACATTCTTACTGCTCCAGAGTCCAGTGGCAGTGCTCCACCCTACTCCATCCGACACTTGGCGTTGTGCTTGGTCATGTGATAGATAGATAGATAGATAGATAGATAGATAGATAGATAGATAGATAGATAGATACTTTATTGATCCCGAAGGAAATTTAGCAATGTGAGACATGCCATAAAACTCCCAGTGAAGAGTTTTTGGGCCAGTGTTAATGCCAGAGAAGTTTTGTAACTCTGTAGTTCTTTGGTCAGTAGAGCGTTGGTTACTTTTGCACACAGTTGCTGTGGTTTCTAAACACTTCCACTCTTCAGTAATGCCACTCATAGTTAATTATGAAATGTCCAGAAGAGAACAAATTCACAAACTGACTGGCAGTGTGGCAATGGGACAGAATAAACTGTACTGTATTGGAGCACTTTGTAGTTCTGCAATTACAGACTGTAGTCCATCTGTTTATCCCCCCTTTACTCTGTCTTTTACCCTGTTCATTTATAGTGAGGACCCCCATAGGACCACCACAGAGCAGGTATTATGTGAAGTGGTGGATCATTCTCAGCACTGCAGTGACACTGATGTGATGGTGGTGGGTTAGTGTTGTACTTACGGTTGCCACCTGTCCTGTAAAATATGGAATGGTCCTTTATTTGGCAATTAAATGTTGTGTCCGTATTAAACCAATATGGGACGCAATTTGTTCCGTATTTCCATAAATGTCCGTAAATGTGTTCCGTATTTCTGTAAATGTTTGATAAACACGTGTGTCACACATGATTGATTACACAACCTGTAGTTCTTCATCAGTGGTCACAGGACGCTGCCCACAGGAAACTGTTGACTGGATAGTTTTGGTTGGTGGACTATTCTTAGTCCAGCGGTGATACTAAGGTGTTTATATGTCGATGCTGTCCAAAGACAAACATGTATCTTCATTTTTGTCAATTTTTACTTTGAACACAGCAGTTGCTGGTTACACCGTGTGAACATTTTATTATGAATAGACCAACAGAATGGGCCAGAACTTTGCAAGTTGCAAGTTGGAATTTTGGAGAGCTTGTTTTTCTTTGAACAGCGACAATATTTTTTTGTGTATATACACAGATATATATGCATAAGCTCCCCAGACAAAAAGGAATAGCAGGTAATGCCTCCATGAGTAGAATCACAGCTGTGATTGGATTTGGCGTGGACTGGTCAAGCTTCTGGATTTGGCCACATTAATGTTCAGACACTCTTGCAACAAACAGTTGCCCAGTTGGGCCAGATTTGGTGAATGTCTTCCCTGGCACAATACTGTGGAGAATTTCCTGTAGACTGGGATTTTAGCCACTGCTGGTAGACCTGTATGACCATACGATTCCAAACACCTGCTAATTCAGCTACTTCCTTCGCACCTAGGCCTTTTGGCATGCCCAAATATGAATAAAATGTGTTTTTTTTTAAAACCAGAAATCCATTGTGTACGCTATGAGCTGCTCATCTTCCATTTAGATGCCAGAAAAACAGTAATGCGCTTCATCTATTGCTAAACTGCTGAGATGCAGAGTGTATGCACGTTTTGCTAATCTGTAAGCCCAGCTCCAGGCTTGGAGGCCCACCTGCCCTGCACAGCTGCCTGATATTTGCCAATTTCCTCTGACACCAGGTGGCACATGACATAGGACTCAGTCCTGAGTCACGGTGGTGTTTGGTTTATCTTTATATGAAGCGTTTTAAAGGAATTGCTTAACCTGGTGTAGGCTACTCATTAGCAAGATGTCATTAGCATGCCATAAATGGTGGCTGTTTGCTTTCCTGTACGGTCAGCACCGGATAGTTTTTTGGACTAAACTATTCCTTTGGGAAGATAAGATTCTTGGGAAGCGATCTCTCTTTCTTAATGATTTCATAAAAACAAGAATATTCCCAGTACTATAATCAATGTATGTGTGATAACTAAGAGATAGTAAGGCTGGTTCTCCATTTTTGCGTCGGTGGATGAAAATACGTCTTCCTATTTTTGTCGCCTGTTAGCATTCTGAATGCTAATTGTATTTTGCTGAAGTGCTTTGGTTTGACTCATCTGCTCCAGCTGAATGTCTTTCACAACACCCCTCTGTTTTAAAGCATGTGCTTCATCTCATGTGTGCTAAGAGAACCTTTTGGCTAGTTTAAAGTGTTGCATCAGTCGGTCTTGGTTTCCTTCACAGTTCAGAATAGGGATGTGTATGCTGATTAATTTTAACCAAACTAAACTTCAGCTCATAACTTTAAGCAGGAAAAGCAACCATGAGTGTCTGATTGCATTGCTATTCGGATGGAAGATAGGAGTTACCAGGAACAATAAATGAATGTGTGAAGCATGACGACAAAACGTTCATCTTGGCACTGACCGCTGTGCCTCATTGGTCATCTCCACCAAGGCAAGAAAAAGCAGTACTTATCACTATAGAGGACCCATTGCCTCTGAGTCATTTCATTTTCTCATATGGTAGAATCCACATGACCCAACTGCTCAAATTGCTTTCATCTCTTGTCTGAGGCTTACACATTTGCAAACCATTTGTGGTTTTTGTCAGATTTCATTAATGAACAACATTTGACCCTCTGTATTTTGATCTTTCCCCATTCAAAGAGGTAGGACTCCAATCAGACAAAACTAGAAATAACTGGCAAGATGGCCGTTGAGTAAACAGACTTTCCCATAAAAGCTTTATCACTTATAGTAGCCAGCTAATTAGCAATAAAGCTGTCTGTGCCTTGTCCGTCACATCCATAACAACGCGTCATTGGTGACGTGTTTCAGAGTAGCTAATTCGTCTTACCTGCTAATAAGAAAAAACTGCCACCTTTACGTCAGTTGTTAATTAGACTGCACTTTTCCTTTTTTTCCCAAAGGATTTGTAACAAATACAGGAATAATGATTTCAGTATTTGAGAACTGGTGCCTTGGTTGGTTGGTTGGTTAACAACCATAAGTGCATTTTAGTGACTATGTAGTAACTATTGAGTAGTAACTGTATTGGCCACTGACAACAAAGATGGAGGTACCGGATAACAGCCCATTCTGCTAAACACTAACTCAATCAACAGCTGAAACTCAGAACTATAAGCACTAACGGCAACAGTGAGCTCTGATGTGAGACAATGTTTGTGTGAATGCGTTCATTTTTTTCTTTTATGGAGCAAAAGGTTTGTTTTTTAGTTTTAAAATATTCCAAAATGTGTAAAGTGATTAATTTTGACTGTATGTTAAAAATGTCTATTGATTGCCTAATTAAGTTATCATGCTAAACAATTAGTCCTCCTGTCCATAATACCACTTTGTACCTTGAGTTTATAGTAAGTTCCCGTAGAGTCAAATCAGTTCAACGTGTAGGAGCCTTGCTTCCGTGATGGTGTATTCTAACATCCTGTCCAAACGTTAAAAGGTCCTGCTCACAGTTAGATCATTTAAGTGGTCAAAGAACGGAGGAGTGCATGCAACAATGGCTGAAGTCAATGCAAGTAAACAAGAATCTATTTTGGAGATGCTCGGGGTGAGTAAAGGGATGAAGTCTAACCCGCAGTGTTTTTATAGACTGGTAAGAAGTAATGAGGACAGAGGGGCTCTATATTTTCTGGAAACATGTTTCCCCTATTGTTTGGAGTATTAATTTGACAGATTGCTTTGTTTCACAAATTGACTTTTTAAACTCAGATTTAGTGTACAAAGACTGCAGGGATTTGTCATCTCCTTCTGGCACGTCTGAAAACTGTCCTAGACGTACTAAATGTGACACATGGCTTTAAATTTTTTAAATAACTATATTTATTAATAGTTGATGTCCTGACAAGTTGTCAAGCTATTTTATGTTAACCTCAGCACTACAAGATACATAAATAAACCCATGCAGGGGTTTGTTTTCAGAAAGTTGAAGAAATTAGCTAAAATTATGCAGCAGGTTTTAATACTGTATTTTTATTGGCTGCTTTATTAGAAACCCATACGTTGTTGCTTTCCTCAAGCTGTTGAGGCAGTTTGTGTTAACCATCCTTTAGTCCAGGGCTCAATAATGTTATCCACTAAGAAATAGTGTGGCAGGTTTTCATTCCAATCAAGCAGAAGCTCATCTGACGCCGTTTGTTTAATCAGTTGGTCTCAGTCTACAAACAGTTGATTAGGTTAATGAGGTGTAAGGCTTGTTTAGAAGGACAACCTGCACACACAGACTCTTTGTAGATAAGACTGGTGACCTTTGGAATAGTCCTTCATCAGCTGTCGTTTTTTGACCAGAGTCTCTCTTACCTAGATATCTTTGGGTGACAACCTTGGCCTGACGAGACATTGTCTTCAGAAGTACTTGTATGCATTGCAAACGTAACGAAAGGAATGAAGGTCGTTAATATGACGCAATGTAAATAACTCTGATCTGAATGTTTGATTGATAATATTTAGTGGTTCAGCCTCCGACTCAGTGTCATGTCGAGCATCTTTGAAGTAGGAAAAGCCAACGTGGCATGGTGCCAGCCTAAATACCCACTAATGTCAGGCGCCCATGAGTGAACCAGCAGGAACCTCTCATTGTATAGGCCACTAGTGAACACGATGTTACAAAGGCTATTCGCTGGCTGCCTTACTCAACAGGCTTGAGCACAGAGACAGAGTGGGTGTTATATCTGAAGGTGAGTGAGGGCAAATGAACAGAAACCCTTCTTTGTTGTCGTTGTTGGTCTATTTTTCCCACTAAGCACTGCCTTCAGAAGTGAAAATTGCTTTTTGTTCAAGGAGAAATGAAATGCCTTTCCGTTCTTTAAGTAGATGGCTTTCTGCAGTGTTCCAGTCAGTAAACAACAGGAACTTGTGAAAGTAGTTTGGAGCTTCTTGTTCTTCTAGGAAGTTTCCCCCAGAGACAACCATGGTAGTGCAGTTTACAATGTGCCCCCTCCCAACCACCACCACCACCACTTGTGACGAACTGTCCTCTGAGGACATATACAGGGGTTGGACAATGAAACTGAAACACCTGGTTTTAGACCACAATCATTTATTAGTATGGTGTAGGGCCTCCTTTTGCGGCCAATACAGCGTCAGTTGGTCTTGGGAATGACATATACAAGTCCTGCACAGTGGTCAGAGGGATTTTAAGCCATTCTTCTTGCAGGATAGTGGCCAGGTCACTACTTGATGCTGGTGGAGGTTCGTCCTTCTTGGTGGTATGCTGACATTACCCTGGATACCGTGGCTCCTGATACATCACAAAGACTTGCTGTCTTGGTCACAGATGCGCCAGCAAGACATGCACCAACAGTTTGTCCTCTTTTGAACTCTGGTATGTCACCCATAATGTTGTGTGCATTGCAATATTTTGAGCAGAACTGTGCTCTTACCTGCTAACTGAACCTTCACACTCTGCTCTTACTGGTGCAATGTGCAATTAATGAAGAGTGGCCACCAGGCTTGTCCAATTTAGCCATGAGACCTCCCACACTAAAATGACAGGTGTTTCATATATATATAAGGATATGAAAGTGTCCATGTGTTCTGCTTGACTGCCTTGAATCGTGCTTCATTTCAAGGGGAGTTCTTGATTTTATAGATAAATAGATTTGTATGCTTCAATTTTCACAGAACGCTGTTCACTCTCTGTCTGAAATGCTTTGCTGTGCCAAAAACTGTAGGTCCCCTTACAAAAGCAGCCTGGCATTAACTATGCAGTAACAGCACTCCTTATCACGTTGTATATGTGATATCAGAATAATGACATTGAAATTGTTTGTTCTTTGCAGCTTAGTTGTTCCATGGGCTGTTTACTCGTTTGATTATTAAAGGAAAAGCAGGAAAATGTTCATAATATGGGCTTTTTTATGGACTGTTTTTTCTAGACCGGGGTAACGAATGGAAGTATGGTGTTAGGTGGGTGCTCTCGTAGAGAGGTGGATACTTGGCTTCCATGAAGAGACACGCAGGGAACACATTGTGAAGGGGTTTCGGAGCCAGTTTAATGAACAATGAGAGCACCGAGACTTGTCCAGAGCAACTTACAAGGTTAACCATATTACAGGTAGGCCAGTGTAGTGTTAGGAGTCTTGCCCAAGGACTCTTATTGGCACAGCATAGTCACCCAGACCGGGATTCGAACCCCAGTCTCCTGCATGTGGTGGTGGTTCCCTGGCAGGTAGTGGTGTTACCTGCTGAGCTACACCAACCACTGTCACTCGTCACAAGTTCCCAGATAACACCTGTTGGAGAACCCAGGCTACAACCTAGTACAGTTCCCCACACGCACAATCTCCCCCACGCTTTCCTCCACACTCTCCATTATTCAATCTGGCTCTCCACCGTGCACATGCGCACCGCATCTGCCTTAAAGTGACCGTTACACTGGCTATAGACTCACTAGGACATAGTGTAATTAAAATGTCCTGTTTTACTTGGTGGGGGAGAAATGAAATGCTTTTCGCTCTCACAGTTGATGTTCTGCAACGTTACAGGAACTTGTGAAAGTAGTTTGAGGCTTCTTTGTTGTTTCAGGAAGTAAAAAGCTTTTGGTGTTTAGGCAACTATGCTTTGTCCTGGTCCTTTTTTTTTAAATCTGGTTATCAGCTTTTGTAAAACGATTGTATAAGGACACCTGCCCCCCAGCTCAGTAACAGTCGCTGGTACAATAAATAGCACCTACATTTGCAATTGAAATCCAGAATATGCTGCCATACCTTTAATACATAGACATATTAATCATACAGTGATTCGGAGAGGTTTGGTTTACCATGGTGGTGGTGGCAACTAGTGTTAATCATTTAACCATCACCAAAGTTATCATCATGGCTACATTATCTAGCAAGTTAATTAGTCACGCATTCACACCTCAGCTAACAATGGTCTTGGGTGTGTTCCATTGAGGTTAGAAATACTTTATGTGTCAATAAAGTGTAACTCGTCCAGAGTACCCCCTTTAGATTTGGCACCCCCACCCCTCTTAGGTTTGGTCCAACCAACTGGTAGATTTGGTAGTCCAAAGGCATGGAACAATGTCTAGAAAGTGGATTTGATTTCTCTCCCCAGCTAATTACCAAAAACAGACTCTTTTATGTCAAACTGAAATCAAAATCATTTCAGTTTCTTACAAATATAAAACACAATATACAGGGGTTGGACAATGAAGCTGAAACACCTGGTTTTAGACCACAATCATTTATTAGTATGGTGTAGGGCCTCCTTTTGCGGCCAATACAGCGTCAGTTGGTCTTGGGAATGACATATACTGCGTCCTGCACAGTGGTCAGAGGGAGTTTAAGCCATTCTTCTTGCAGGATAGTGGCCAGGTCACTACGTGATGCTGGTGGAGGTTTGTCCTTCTTGGTGGTATGCTGACATTACCCTGGATACCGTGGCTCTTGATACATCACAAAGACTTGCTGTCTTGGTCACAGATGCGCCAGCAAGACGTGCACCAACAATCTGTCCTCTTTTGAACTCTGGTATGTCACCCATAATGTTGTGTGCATTGCAGTATTTTGAGCAGAACTGTGCTCTTACCTGCTAACTGAACCTTCACACTCTGCTCTTACTGGTGCAATGTGCAGTTAATGAAGATTGGCCACCAGGCTGGTCCAATTTATCCATGAGACCTCCCACACTAAAATGACAGGTGTTTCAGTTTCATTGTCCAACCCCTGTATATGAATAAACTTTATTCACTGCCTTTTTAATATGACTATATCATCACTGGGGCAACCAGTGGGTGTTAACTGACACATACTTAGTCAAATGAAGTTTGCCTATGTGCTGCCAAGGGGTTCCACGTGATTGTAGTATTAATTCACCAATCTGGAGAGCCTAGCTGGTGAGTCTCTGTTGTTGTGGCATAAACTGTAACCTCAAAATAAAAAGCACTCCTACTAACTCGATGACAAGGTGAGGGATATGTACTTGTAATCCGTCCCCTGACTTTTCAAAGTCACTGAATATCCCTCGGAGTGCATTTAAATCAGCCATTAAGAAATTTAAGGAGTATACGGCATTACTGTAAATGTGCCAAGAACAGTCTGACCACACAAACAAAGGAGAGTGACCTTGCAAGAAAGAGATGGAGGCATCTAAGACAACTCAGAAAGAGTAACATGGTGTGGAGATATACTTTGATTGTGCATACAACAGCTCCTGTTTGTGTGCCACCTGGCTGTAGTTTGCCAGAAGTGACAGGATGGAGAGAATGCATTGGCTTCATTTTCCCACCGGAGTTTCTCCTGTTAAAGAAAACTGGGTTTAGTTTCAACTGACAGGCGTAAAACTTGGTGGCCAGGTTTGACACCAAGGGACATGCAACTGTATCTAGTTTTGCACTCTGTGGATGTGACATTCGGTGTACCAGACCGAATATAAGATCGTCCTGCTGTGCCTGGTTTCCATTCTGACTCGTGCTGTTGTGTTGGTAGCATCCTTTGCAAGCATATTATGCTTGAGAGAAAAGTTTGAATGCAATTTGAGCAGTTGAAAGAGTTGGAGGGGGGGTCGCGGCATGGGGCTCTGGGAAGTGGGATGGTCATATTGGCGTATTGAGCAACATACCAGCCGTGCAGATACTACCATAGCATGCTGCTGGCCGCAGTGGATAGAAGAAGCATGTGGGAGACCTACACGAATCATGGAGAAGGAGAGCTGACGAATTACTGGACATGCTTGAATATTCTACAGTTCCTGCAGATTTAATGTTGGGGATGGAGGTGGAGAGACACCAGGCCTTCTGGACGTGCGACAACAAACCATTCATCTTGACTCTGACCACAGTGCCTCCACACAAGGATTCACTGACCCAACAACCATAATTGGGGACATTCAGCAAGCAAAAGTCCTCCTGTTAGTGCCAGCAAACAACTATGACAGGACCATTACAACGACTGCCCTTAACACCACGTCAGTGTCGCAAAGCACAATTAGGAACAACTCCATGCTGAGATGTAAATGCATTTACAAATATGGTGGCCCAACACCAAACCTCATGCAACACTACTTCTGTGTGTGTATATAACACAAGTTATGATTTTACCCCGACACCCAGCAGACCTGACACAAAATGGCACTGCAAATCAACTGAGTGGTAAGAAGGCACACAACGTTGTTCTGACTGGGTCATTTGCTCTGGGAGGAAACCCACTCAGGGAGAACATACAGAAAGGACCCTGGTTGCCCGGCTGGGGAATCGAACTCAGGCCCTTGCTCCCCATGTTGCCCTTCCGTTGCAGCAGTTGTTGTTGTTGTGAGTTTCTTGGTACTTTGAAAGCTCTCGGATTTTCAACTCCATTTTTTTGTTTTGTTGATTCAGAGAAAGTAAAATGTCAAGAAAGAAATTAGCTGGGAAATGTCACTCCGTATCCTGGCTTCTGAATGCTGATACACCCAGGAGTCCTCTGAAAAGAAGAGAGAGAGGATTATTAGGGATGAAAAAGATGTTCATTTCATGCCATAATTACATCTGATGGAGACAGGCGGTACAAAAGGTCTGAAACGGTGCATTAATTTGCCCTCTGTGAATAAAATGAACTGATAAGATTTAAAAGAGTATGTCATTTTGATATACCTCTATGTGTGTGTGTGTGTGTGTGTGTGTGTGTGTGTGTGTGCGGGCAGTATTTTGGTGTTTTCTGAGTGAATACGTTACTGGTAGTGAATCAGTAATTCAGTAAATGCCAGAATGTGTTTGGCTCGAGGAGATAATGCTGTTTACTGATGCTGGTGTATTGATCTCCTCTTCAAACCCATTTTCTGCTTTCAGTGTTATAAATGCATCCCTCTATAAACACCCGCATGGTGTTTGACTCAGTGGCAGTAGCCAGTGGAGTTTTTAAGTTGTGGCTCAGCAAAAAATGTAATGTACGCTTTTCCTGTAATCAATCATCCAAGACATGTTTTGGTGCTTCAAGTTTTTCTAGATTACATTAGAGCTTCTCTTCAGCAAGTGAATATTAGAACTGCATGCCATGAGGTACAATGATATTGGAAAGGAAGAAAAAGATGAATTTAGACGGATATGGACAATATTTATTGAGTCTCTTAGTATGGTGTCGGGCCGCCATGTTTGCTAATGCAACATGCCAGATGTCTCGGCATGGAGTTGTGGAGGTTTCTAAAGGGGGCCTGTGATAATCCATCCCATGCAGCTTGAATATTCTACAGTTCCTGCAGATTTAGTCGTAGGGATGGAGGTGGAGAGACACCAGGCCTTCTGGACGTGTGAAAACAAACCATTCATCTTGACTCTGATCACGGTGCCTCCACACAAGGATTCACTGATCCTCTTCACCAAGACAAAAGTGGGACTCCTCACTGAAGATGACCCGTTGCCATTCTAAGCGTCTTGCACAACACTGTTGCAGGTGCTGTCGACGTGGTGAGCAAGCTGGGTGACCAGCTAAACCAGCACAAGGCCATTAACCAGCTTAGACCAGCATGGAATTCTTAAAGTCTAAGCTTCTTGGGGTTCTTCTTGTTGGCCACATGGAGAGTGACCTAAAATCCAATTTGAGCATCCAGACGCATCGGCAAAAATCAGAATGGAATATCATTTCCAACCACCCTCTAATGTGGTCTGGATCAGATGTAATGTGTTTTTTTCCATAGTCCAGAATATCAAAATTCAATCTAGATACAATCTGGATATGCCAAAGATCAGTTCTGGGCTGGGAGTCTGGCGTAGTCTTTTTATTGTAGCTTCATATTCAAACTCTTCATACCACCTTAAACTGCAACAGTTACTTTATTCCACCTGTACAATATTTAAACTCCCTAATGCATTTTAGAGTGGAGTTTAAGGAAAACGGAGAGAGACAGACAGACAGAGAAAGAGACATAGACAGACAGACACAGACAGACAGACAGACAGACATAGACAGACAGACAGAGAAAGACAGACAGACATAGACAGACAGAGAAAGACAGACAGACATAGACAGACAGAGAAAGAGACATAGACAGACAGACAGACAGACAGACAGAGAAAGAGACATAGACAGACAGACAGACAGACAGACAGACAAACAGACAGAGAAAGAGACATAGACAGACAGACAGACAGACAGACAGACAGACAAAGAAAGAGACAGACAGACAGACAGAGAAAGACAGACAGACATAGACAGACAGAGAAAGACAGACAGACAGACAGACAGACAGACAGACAGAGAGAGAAAGAGACATAGACAGACAGACAGACAGACAGACAGACAGAGAAAGAGACATAGACAGACAGACAGACAGACAGACAGAGAAAAAGACATAGACAGACAGACAGACAGACAGAGAAAGAGACATAGACAGACAGACAGAGAAAGAGACATAGACAGACAGACAGACAGACAGACAGACAGACAGACAGACAGACAGAGAAAGAGACATAGACAGACAGACAGACAGACAGACAGGGAAAGAGACATAGACAGACAGACAGACAGACAGAGAAAGAGACATAGACAGACAGACAGACAGACAGACAGAGAAAGAGACATAGACAGACAGACAGACAGACAGACAGAGAAAGAGACATAGACAGACAGACAGAGAAAGAGACACAGACAGACAGACAGACAGACAGACAGACAGACAGACAGACAGAGAAAGAGACAGAAAAAGGAAGAATAGCAAAAGCTGCTGATGGTGCTGGACATTTTGCTTATTCATAATTACACTGCTCCTTATAAATAATTGCCACATGATATCCCAGATTTTGGGGCCAGTGATTAAGAAGACAAGACACCTCATATTACGGAACACATTTAAAGTCGAAGCCAAAGTGGACCTTTTTGGCAGCCCCTTACACGGCCACAGATAAACATGCTCTATAATGTCAGAATAGGCTCTCAATTAACACCGTGGTCTGCTGCACAGTGTGAGGCGAGTGTAGGATGATTTAACTATGCGGCCTGTTAATTGTTGGGTCACAAGCTTCCATCACAGGAGCATGCTTGTGTCCTATTGCCCTCTGTCCCAACATCAACTTAGTATTTCCGGCTCGCCTGACTCAGAGTTTTCCACATTGTAATGCAAGTAGTTCTCAGAATTATGTAGGCTACTTAGACATATTTGAATAATTGCTCCGTCTGGATTAACTGTATAGCCTTGGCCTTCTTTACTGTTGTTGCTTTTTAGATCAATGTATCAGAGAAGCGGAGTAAATTTGATCAATTTAAAACATTAAGCAACAGACAACATGAGTTTTGGATGGATATGTTTAGCTGTGCCAAACTTTTGGGTGGTAATGGATGTCCTTTTCTCCTACCCTATATATGCAATGAGAAAATAAAGGGCCAAAGGAACATGCGTCCCTCTCAACATGAGGATGACTCCTCCATTACTTGTTATTCAGCCTTTAAGCTCCAGTGCTGCTATAAAAACTCAAAGCATCAGCGACACCCTCAGACTTGCTGTTTCTGCATGTCCTCTCTGGGGTTTTATTTTTGTTTTTTTGATTGATGGATTATATTTTTGCAGTGCACTGACCCGATTTCCTTCCTGTTTAAATTACCTCCACCTCTTTTCACCTTCACTGTCTCCTGGCATTTATGGTACCGATTTCCTTTTCAGCCTTTCATAATGACACATTGATCATTCTTTACAAGCATATACCCAGTGTTGTCAGTAGCTCTTTGCCCAGTTCTTTATAATCTCCAGGACCTTAAAACTTGAGGGACTTTATCCAAGCAGGATTTCTCAGTGTAGAGTTCATAATCAAGCTCGTACAGTAAGATAAAGGATAAGAGAGATTCCTGTTGTGAACTTCCCTCAAATGATTACGTGACATTATGTGGTGTGCTGGTGTGAGTGGATCAGACACAGCAGTGGTCTGGTGTTTAAACCCCTCAGTGTCACTGCTGGACTGAGAATAGTCCACCAATCTAAACTATCCAGCCAACAGCGTCCTGTGGGCAGCGTCCTGTGTCCACTAATGAAGGACTAGAGGATGACGATTACAAACTCTGCAGCAGCAGATGAGCTATCGTCTCTGACTGTACATCTACAAGGTGGAGCAGCATGGTAGGAGGGTCTAATAGAGTGGACAGTGAGGGGACACAGTGTTCAAACACTCCAGCAGCACTGCTGTGAAAGGAGGCTAACATAGCATTAGAATAAAACAGATGGCCTGCAGTCCGTAACTATAGAGCTACAAAGTGTAGATACGGTGTGTATGTTGTTATACTGGTAAATCATTTGTATGCAAATCGGACATAGGTCTGATTAAACGTGATTAACCGATGTTTACCCTTCAAGTGAAAGATCAGAGTTGTGTGACATATTGGGAAGGATGAACTGAATTTAATGTGCTTGTCTGAACGAAGCCCCTGCTGTGCTCAGTGAGTTATCTGTTTCTGGACTAAAGCGGTGAAAGGTAATGAGGCATGGCCGAGCTGTTTTAGTAGCTGATTCATGAGCTCCAGCCTGGAGTGTGTGGTCACTAGAATAGGAGTGTGACGAGACCACTGTTCCTCCTTATCTATTTTTAAAGACCGTCTGGCTTCTGTTCCTAGGTGTTGTTTACATCGCCCATGTCTGAAATGGAGCAGGAGTTCGGCCAGACTTTCTCCAGTTTTCTACCACTGTGTCGACCTTATATCTGTGTCTACTTTCATATTTGGGTGCACCAGTGGATATTGTGATATTGCGGCGTCACGGCGGCAGCAGCAAAATGGAAAATTCCATGAAAAATGATTGTGATATTGATCTCGTCTCCACCAGACTGACACTTTGTGATAACAGTGTTATACATGATGACATCATACTTCTTCCTGCAGAAAAGCCTTTGTTGCACACCTTTTGGATTGTCGATTCCAAGGAGTGCTATCCTCTCTTATTGTTTATGTTGCAGCTCGTTTAGCTTGTGGCAAATTATTTTATTTATTTGTTTATTTGTATAAATGTATCATGTTTATGATTTGCAGGTTTTCGCAACATTTCAGACATTGAAAACACTTTATCTTCCAAAGCTAAACCTCCAAAAATGTCTGTCATAAATATTGGACAAATGGCATTTCCCATGCCTACATGACCGAACTTTGGATTAAAGTTTATCACTGCTGTCTAAAGGAAAAACAAAAATAGCTTTTTTTAATTTTACATCATTTATGCATAGCAGCTGCCCTTTTCTTCCATTGAAAGTTTCATGATGACTAGTTTAATTTTGGACCAGGGCCTTCAGAATGGCTTGGAATCTATTTAAATTTCATTAACCTCCATTGTAAGTATAGACTGTTACTTATGTAACATACTTTAACTTTTTTTTTTCTTCGGACAGTGACATTGTTATTGCAGATACTTGTCAAAAATGACACTTATATAATGCAAATGTTTCACAACTTATATTTTTCTATATTCAACATCAATTATTTAGTTTGAAGACACACAATGGATGTGTTTTAATCTTACTAAGAAACCTGTATTAATATAAGAACAATTCTTACTATTATATTACTAGTCGGAATGTCCAGTGAGGCAGACAAGCTCACAAGAACATAGCACGAACAATCGGGGTGTATTAATATATTATTCAACAATAAATATGAGTGTAAATAAGATAAATGTACATTCTATTATATTTTTAACAATGTCCCTGTTCCTAAGAATGTGAAATAATGACCAAAATATTTAATATACTGAAATTGAAAGATTTTACTGAAACCAAAGGCGCTGTTTAGGACATCCGAAACCGAAAGAAAAGATAATGTTATATGTCATGCCTCCACCGCTCCCCGGCTTCTCCGCTCTTTAGGACTACACTTCCCAGAGGGCCACGCTCGATGACGTCATGTCTATGCGCCCCCAGTCGGACTCTGTGATTCGCTCTAGATCGCCCGAGTTTTAACCTCAGCTGAATCCAATTACTTCCTGTATTTAAGCCACTCTCAAACACTCACACTTTGCGAAGCTTTGCCAAACCTAGGTTAGCAATCCTAAGCGGTCTTTCTTCGTATGGTATTACTCTGGTTTCCGACTCCCTTCGTTCCTTTACTACTCTTTCGCCTTATCCCTTTTGCTCGTGTCCTGACTCTACGGTTTGTACCTCTGCTTTCTCTCTTTGGTTTTCCCCTTCGGTTTTCCCCTTTCAACTTGTTCGCCCTCGCTGCTTGTTCTACCCGGTTCTGACCTCCGCCTGTCCCTGACTCTGATTTAGCTTCTCCCATTGTTTTCGCTGTGGACTGTTGCTTGCTGTGATTGCCTGTTTTGTAATAAACCATTCCTGGTTTTTAGTTCTGCACACGTCAGTCTCGAAGTCTTTTGTCTAACATTATACCTAATTTAATTGATTCTCAAAACCACAGTATTGATTTTTTTATTAAGCAAAGATTGGTGGCAGATAGTGGATCACTCTTTCTTCACTCTTCTACTCTTACACTCTTCAAATGTAAACAAGTAGCATACTGCTAATAGTGGCATACCAAACCCAGCTGACTAGTTACCATTTTAATACAGCTTTTCTAAAACTACACTCATTGTGAAATAAACAGTTGGACTAATAACTGCATCCAGAAGGAATCATCTGACAGCAATGAAACTTGGTGGGTAGATTGGCCGTTGTGAGACATGCAAATGATTCAAGTTTCAAGCTAGGATTAGCCATATCTCTGTACCTGACTGACCCAACAGCTACGGCTGCTGGCATTCTGACATCCTGCTGTTGGGTCAGTCAGCATTGGCAGTCAGCTGCACAACGCAGGACTACATGCACACAGACCGTTATGACGACTGCCCATGCCAGACTGTCATGGAGTGACTCATGGAGAATGTCATAGAGACTGCCTGTGGTTCATCTTCATTGACGAGTCCCACTTTTGGCTTGGTGGAGCTGACAAATGAATCAGTGAGTGGAGGCACCCTGGTCAGAGCCCAGACGAATGGTTTGTTGTTACACATCATATGTCCAGAAGGCCTGGTGTAACACCACCTCCAGAAACTGAGTACTGATTGTGTGATTTCCGTAAAAGAATTTAAAATAACAGGTAAATTAGGGATCCTAAAGTGCACAGTTACAGAGTGCCAGGTTTGTGTTTCACTGTTGATCTTCTGCCACTCAAGCTGTTCGAACATATTTGTGCTGAATATTGAATCAGTTTCTTTATTAATTAAACTGTTGTCTGCTGGTTTAACACTGTTTTATTGTAGACAAATGTAATGTTTTGCCCTTTTTCAGCCATTGGGGTGGAGTAGTTATGTCTCTAGAACACATTTCACATTTACATTCATTCCAGAGCATTCTGTAAATTAGTATGTTACAGCCACATTCAGATTCTACCAAACAAGAATCTGATTTTCAGCATGGCTGATGTGTTTCTGCAGGTTCTCTGTGAAAACGCTGATCGACCGTTCCTGTTATGAGACTATAGATGACACGTCCCCTGAGTTCATCAACTTTGTCTCTATTCTGGAACAGATACTCAGCCATCGACTCAAAGGTAGGACTGGTTTAACTTCAAGCAGCTCGTCTTTTTCTTCTTGTAGTAGTAGTAGTAGTAGTAGTAGTTGTTGTTGTTGTTGTTGTTGTTGTGCTGATTTTCTGTTTGGTATCTGAGTAGATACAGAGCAGTGGTCAGTGCAGTGAGAGTGGCTTGATGGCGCAGCTTAGCTCAGTTGACTTGTGTGGCTCATGTGGTGCAGGCCAGTGAGCAGCAGTGTGCAACCCAAAGTGAAAGTCCCTGAATATGCTAGTAACTGTGCTGGTTACAGCCACTCGCACAGAATGACCTGTTCCTGCATGATGCTGCACTGAGCTTTGCTTCTTCACAATGCATGTATTGGCTGGAAACTAAAGTGTTCTTAATAATAATAATAATAATAATAATAATAATTTAGCACAATAATGTTTAGCACCCTAAACCAGGATAGCAGCCCAGCAACAAATGTTCACACATTCAGATACACGCATGCAGTTTTTCACATGCACACTAAAGGTGATGTACAGCTGCAGACTGTGAACATGTTTCTGAACATCATTTTACAAACTCAATAAACACTCATCGTGAGAACAATAGCTGCACCCCGAAGGAAGTGTGGGATCGTAGTGCTGTTGGGAAGGAAGATAAAGGTCACCAGGAACAATGATTGAACACATGTACACTGATATGAACAATATTTATTGAGCTACACATACAGCATCATCTCTTAGTATGGCGTGGGGCCACCACGTTAGCTAACACAACAAGCCAGACGTCTCGGCATGAAGTTCTAGAGGTTCCTGATGGTGTCCTGTGATAATACATCCCATGCAGCTCGAATATTCTCAAACAGTTCCTGCAGATTGTGTAGTAGGGGTGGAAGAAGAGTGACACCAGGCCTTCTGGACATGTGACACATAACGAACCGTCCATCTTAAAGCTGTCCACAGTGCCATGGATTCGTTGGTCGTCTCCACCAAGACAAAAGTGGGACTCATCACTGAAAATGACCCACCAAGTCACTCCATGATAGTCCGGTACGGCGCCGTTGCAGTTTTTGGCCATGTTGACGTAGTGTTAAGAACAGTCGTCGCGACCGTATGTGTGCCTGTAGTCCTGCATCGTGCAGCCATCTGCCAATGGTGCTGGTACTAACAGGATGACTCATGGAGGCCATCACTGCTTGCTACACAGTTGTGGCTGTTGAGTCAGTGAAAAGTCCCTTCCTAGCTTATGTCACATGCGCTTTAAAGTTGAATCATTTGTAAGTCTGACAATGTCAAACCTACCAAGTGTCATTCCTGTCGGTTAGCTCATTCTGGGTGCAACTATTTATGCTGTTTTTTTGACGATGTGTGAAATATTTGATTCTGTATTGTCTTTTTTTGCATGCAGCACAGGCCATGACCTGTCGGTTGCATTCTCACTGGTTATTCTCATGTGCAGGGTTTTTATCATTTAGTCAAAAAAGGTTTTTAATTCTTCATTAAAATATTGGTCAGGAATGGCAGACACCTGCCGGCACTGGACACTGTGATGAAGAATGAACTTTGAATGACCTCCCCGTACATCCCGGGCCGAAGCAGTGAACTGTGAATGGTCATTTTGCATGTCAGTATTAGGGCTGCAAACCACATCATTTGTTTAGCTTAACCTCCTGAGAGCCGGACTTGCTTGGTGTGCAGTTTTAATTTCTCCTTGCTGTTTGTGATTAGTAGGACCTAACAAGTATACAAACTGAACTTGCCTTTGTACAGGAAGTAGTTTTGTCAAAATATATGAGGTCATATGAGACCAAAGGGTCAATGCTCTAAAAGTATCATGGTGCAGAGTAGCAGAAATGTAATGTCCTCATATGAGGACGCAGGGGTCACAGGAGGTTATATGCCCTGCCAACATGAAGAGCTTCAACAATAAAACTGCAATGGTAAAGTATATGTCACAGTGATGCATAACAGACCACTGATACACATACTTATTCTCTTTCATTCTGGACAATTTTTATGCAAATAAACGGCGACCAATCACAATCACCAAAACACATATTCATGCGTTACTCATTATATGGCATGCATTTCACCAGCTCCACTTTGTAGCTCTACAATAACAGAAGGTAGACCATCTGTATACTTTATTAGCCCCCTTTCACCCTGTTCTTCAAAGGTCAGGCCTCTCCAAGACCACCACAGAACTGGTATTATATGGGTGGTGGGTCATTCTCAGAACCGCAGTGCCACTGATGTGGTGGTAATGTGTTAGTGTGTGGTTGCACTGGTGAATATTCAGCTGCTAATTTCTCCTAATGAGCAAAACTGATAAATATTTCAGTAACTAACACTAGTAATATGCTGAGGGGGTGCGAAGTGCGGTGCGAACTTGAGTGCAAACTGTTTGTTCTTACTACAAGCCTGTACAACTGGCCACTTTATAAGGGAACCCCTACCTTGTAGCTCGATCTTGCTGCTGTAGAGTATATAGCTCACATGAGGATGCACGGTTTGTGTTATACATCCTCTTGTGCTTAATCAGACGTCAGTTCCTGACCACAGAGCTGCTTTTGGCTGGATATTTTTAGGTGGCTGAACACTCCTCTTGATCACTAACAAATAGCACTAGCACATGAGTGTCACTGTGGTTCTAAAAATGATTCACCATGCAAATAATACCTGGTCCTCAGGTCAGAAACTGACCAATGATGAGTAGGTGTGTCTGACCAATTAAGCCCTACCACATTAAGTGTAGTAAGCCCACCAATATAGTGGAGCTACCGGAGTTAAATAACGTAAAGCTGAGTGTTCTGCAAAGCTAGAATTATGCATCTGAAAACTCGTTTCTAAGCAATCCTAATGCTGCTATTAGGGCATGCATTATTAGGATTGTTTGTCATTCAGAGACACCACCTTGTGTGTTTACTGCAGAACGTTAAGTGAGCACAACCTTTGCGGTGGAAAATGTTGTTGGTTTGTTTTCCCCCTGATTGTGAAGCGTAAACAAACCAAAGTTTCCATTAGGAATCATTAGCCACCTGAGGTACAGTTGTGATTGGAGGCCATTAGCATTGTGTGGGCATTATGCATGCAGAGACAGGTGCACTGTCTTGCTTTTCTCCATCTCGGCCTCTTTCTCATTCATTTAATTTCCCATCCCTTGGCAGGCGGCTCACAGGGAACAGTGGGAACAAATTCTGGAAACAGACTTACTCCACGTCAACACCGATCAACTTCTTGTACCTATACTCGTTGTCTGTTTTGTCAGCTCCACTTACCATATAGCACTGTATAGTTCTGCAGGTACAGACTGTAGTCCATCTGTTTCTCTGTATACTTTACAATCCTTTCTCCCTGTTCCTTAATAGCCCGGACCCCCACAGAGACGGTATTATGTGGGTGGTGGATCATTCTCAGCCCCGCAGTGACACTGATGTGGTGGTGTGTGTGTGTGTGTGTTATGCTGGCGTGAGTGGATCAGACACAACACAGCTGCTGGAGTGTTAAACACCTAAGTGTCACTGCTGGACAAGGAATAGTCCACCACCCCAAATTGTCCAGCCTACATGGTCCTGTGGGCAGCGTCCTGTGATCACTGATAAAGGACTCGAGAATGACCATCAGAAACTGTCCAACAACAGAAGAGTTACCATCTCTGACTGTACATCTACAAGGTGGAGCAGTAAGGTAGGAGTGTCTAATAGAGTGGACAGTGAGTGGGCACAGTTCTAAACACTCCAGCAGCACTGCTGTGTCTGATCCACTCACACCAGCACAACACACACTAACACACCACCACCACGTCAGTGTCACTGCAGTGCTGAGAATGATCCACCACCCACATAATACCTGCTCTGTGGTGGTCCTGTGAGGGTCCTGATCAGTTGTGTCAGTCAGTGATATGTTAAGTGGAGCTGACAAAATGGACAGGGATATGCAAATACGTGGAGCTGGTTGTAACATTGTGGCTCTGTGTGTATAAGTCTTGTCTGTTTTGCTTTGTTCAGGTGTTGTTTAGCAGATTGTAGTTTAGCATGTAGTGCATTTTGCTATCAAAGCAGTCAATAGATGTTGCACTGTGCATCCAACAGCATGTGGACACCTGACCTATTAAGGCTTGTTGGACATCTCCTTCATTGGGGAGCAGAGCCTTTTCATACAAGGCATCCCCCACCTTTGGAATAACCTACCTGTTAGTGTTCGGGACTTGGACACAGCCTCAATCTTTAAGTCCAGGCTTAAAACCTACCTGTTTAGTCAAGCTTATGGTAATTAGTCTTTTCTTTCTGATAGATAAAAGGTGCAGGTCTAGAGGTCCACTGACAGAGAGTGTTTGGTAAACTGGGAATGGTGCTGTCGTCCCGCTGCTCCTTGTGTTCACTCAGGTTTGTTGATGGTGGAGCAGAGGGGCGCTGACTTCTCAGGGAGCCCTCATGTCTGTGTGACCTTCTGGCTCTCCCTTTTTAGTTATGCTGTAAGAGCCAGGCCTGCCAGAGTCACTGCTGCACTCTGTTAACACCATATAGTGTGTTCAGGTCTTCTGTCAGAGCTAACAGTTACCTAACAGAGCTGAACTGCTGCCCATCCTGTGTGGACTGATGCTGTTGCTACATCTGCTCCGTCTGGGAGCCACTGGGAGCCTTTACCACCACGGAGCTCCTGGCTGTCCTGCACTGTGGAAGCTTGGCCTGCGCCTGCTGACCCATCTTATGAACCACCAACATAATTACAGACTAATCAGACATTACACTCTGCTTTCTAGTGCTGTCTTGTATCTGGTGTTGACCCGAGGAGGATGGGTTCCCCTTCTGAGTCTTCGTTCCTCTTGAGGTTTCTTCCTTCCTAACTAAGGGAGTTTTTCCTTGCCACTGTCGCCCTCGGCTTGCTCATTGGGGACTCGAACGCCAGATTCTTTGTAAAGCTGCTTTGTGACAACATCTGTTGTAAAAAGCGCTATAAAAATAAATGTTGATTGATTGATTCTGAACCCAACGTTTTGGGTCAGTGTTCAGCTTTCAGGGTTTGACCAGGTGCATCGTTTGGACATGACTGTATTTAGGAATGTGTGTTAATACAGAAAGATTTAATTAGAGTAGATTTAATCCATTTGTAGTGAACTGTTTGTCTAGCTGAAACCATTTGCCATTAAAATGTTTGCGCAGTGTCAAGGAAACCACGATGTAATGCTTCCCCACTCCCCGTCTTCTCCCCATCTCTTATTCCTTCCGGCCTTTAAGTATAAAGCAAAGGCCATCCGGAACCCTGACCCAAATTCTCCCGGCTTCCTCTCCTTCCAGAGTCTCGAAGTCATTGCTCAATTCTGCACTCTCAGGATGTGATTAAACAAAGAAATGAAAAAAGCGAGTGCTGCATGAAAAGAACCGCCCTAAAAGTGTAAGGGAAGAGCGAGAACTGTAATGGCCTTTCTTTAATCTGCACCTCTGTTCTTTCCCCCTCTCTCTGCAGGTCAGGTCAGTTGGTTTGGATACGAGAGCCCTCGTAGTTTCTGGGATTATGTCCGTTTGGCCTGTAGCAAAGTCCCTCACAGCTGCATCCATAGCATCGAGAGCATGGAGAACGTCCGCAGCTCCAGAGCCAAGGTAATAATGATAGCACGGTTGTATGCACCCCTGGAGTAAGTGTAAAAAAGGAAAAGAGTAAAATTGGAAATGTAGCATGTGCAAAAGTTTGGACACCTTTTCAGATGTAAAGTTTCAGAGATGGTGTGAGAACAGAACTCTCAGATCTCTCTGTCCTCTCTCTCTCTCTTTCTCTCTTTCTCTTTTTCTCTTTCAGGGTCGTGCGTGGATCAGAGTCACGTTGATGGAAAAGCGTTTGTCTGAATATATCTCTGCCGCTTTGAGAGACTTCAAAACAACAAGGTCTTTCTCCTTTTCTAACAGATGACCCAGACGGTCAGATTCTTATTAAGCCTGATGGCTGATGGACGCAGCATATATACCCCATACATCTCCTCTGTGTTTTCACACAAAGTTGTGCATGGATGCAGGAGTGGGACAGTAATGTCTCAGTCATGTGTTCTGAGTTGGTCAAACACAAGAGGGCACTCCTGAGCGAGTCCAAAACAATCACTAAATGCGCAATTTTATTTAACAGTTCTGTCATCTAGATTTCCAACCAGTCCGCACTCAGTAGCTGTAATTCCAACCAATCCACACTTGGTAGCTGTAATTCCAACCAATCCACACTTGGTAGCTGTAATTCCAACCAATCCACACTTGGTAGCTGTAATTCCAACCAATCTGCACTCAGTAGCTGTAATTCCAACCAATCTGCGCTCGGTAGCTGTAATGCCAACCAATATGCACTCAGTAGCTGTAATGCCAACCAATATGCACTCAGTAGCTGGAATGCCAACCAATCCGCGCTCGGTAGCTGGAATGCCAACCAATCCGCACTCGGTAGCTGTAATGCCAACCAATCCGCGCTCAGTAGCTGTAATGCCAACCAATCCGCACTCGGTAGCTGCAAAGCCAACCAATCCGCACTCAGTAGCTGTAATGCCAACCAATCCGCGCTCGGTAGCTGTAATGCCAACCAATCCGCGCTCGGTAGCTGTAATGCCAACCAGTCCGCACTCAGTAGCTGTAATTCCAACCAATCCACAATCGGTAGCTGTAATGCCAACCAATCCGCGCTCGGTAGCTGTAATGTTAACCAGTCCGCACTCAGTAGCTGTAATTCCAACCAGTCCGCGCTCAGTAGCTGTAATGCCAACCAGTCAGCACATACTGGTCTCTGAATTCAAAGGAAGTTCTTGCACAAGTGATTAGAAGCGAGTTTAGCTATTGGTTTTTGCCATTTAGCACCTTTCACCCCCCATTCATTCAGGACTGCTTCCAGGCATGCTTTTAGATATATGCTTTATATCATGGGAGAAAAAAGAATTGTGTTGTCTCTTTATAGTGCATCTGCTTTATTTATGACTGGTGAAGCTGTAAATGGAGATGAGAATGATTTTGCTTGTGTTAATGTTTTTGTTTGTGTTGTGGTCCTAGGCGGTTTTATGAGGACGGAGCCATAATGCTGGGTGAGGAGGCGGGGTTGCTGGCGGATACACTGATTGGTCTGAATGCTATTGACTTCAGGTGCATATCTATCTCTCTCGCTCTCTCTCTCACTCTGTGGGGTGGTATTGACATTCAGCCATGTATCAGTCAGACAGAATGTTAATGATTCATTAAATAGCTGCTGCTCCATATGTGCCTGCTGATTTCACTGTACAGTCTCTCACAGACCCTTTCATGTCTTCCCATTGAAAGTCACTGTCTCTATCCAATGCTTGGCAATAGTCCTGGGCATCTGAGAAAATGATATTTGAGGAAAAGTATAACATTTAGAATAAATGCAAATAAACACATGAGAAGTACATTCAGGGTGCTAGCTCACATGCCTCCAATTTCCTTCTCCTGGAAAGTAACCTTGAGTAAATCAACCAGTACCTAGGGTTCAGTGGTGGTAAAACCCACCAAATCAGCACCCGGTAACCATGATATTAGCTATAAAGCAGTAATTCTATTTATTTGGCCCCAAGTTAGTGGCCAGACATACAAAGATCCATGGTCAAGAATTCTTTTTAAATGTGTAACTTTTAAGTGTAATATATAGTATAAATAAGATCAATTAATAAAAATCACTGCTTTATGTGGGGAAATGGATCTTCAGTTTGATGGAATATGTGTTGTACTGGGTTATACACGGTTGAGTCACATTATGACCACGTCCTACTTTTGACGGCATTGCATAAGTCATGAAGAACGTCACGCTTTCATGTGGAAGGCACTCTCAAACAATTTGGGCCTTACTCCATCCCTGCAGATCCATCCTTGTACACCCATACATGCTGAGTGTCCTCTCTGGGGTGGATGGGATCTTCCAGCAAGACAGTGTCCATGAGAACTAGAAATGTCCCACATTGGCTCCCCAGACCTCCAACCATTTGAGCGTTTGAGTTGGTTGGTGTAGCTCAGTGGATAACACCACTACCTGCCAGGGAGCCGCAACCACATGTGGGAGATGGGGGTTCAAATCACAGTCTGGGTGACTATGCTATGCTACAGCAATAAGAGTCCTTGGGCAAGACTCGTAACCCTGCACTGGCCTACCTGTAATATGATTAACCTTGTACGTCGCTCTGAATAAGAGTGTCAGCTAAACGCTATCTAATGCTAAGCATCTATAGGACCACCTTAATCGCTGTTTCCTCTATGGATCCTACGACACCACCTATGACAATGCAACAGTACCTTATGTACTGAGTTACACCCAAACTCTGCTGGTTGCACATGGCAGTTGTTCTGGATATTAACTGGTGATCATAATAATGTGACTCAAATAAATGTCAAGCTTAGTGTATGTGCAAAACAAGCTAAATTAGTTGAATCTGTATAAAAATATAGTTTACTTTTAAATGAAGTGGAGGTTGTAAGTAATACGTGATGCTGTTTATTGGCAGTTTCTGTCTGAAGGGTGAGGGTTTGGATGGAACGTATCCCGCGGTCATCGACTACACGCCTTACCTCAAGTTCACACAAAGGTAAAGCTAAATCACTATGTATTCACCTGCACACTAAGGCTTGTGTTAAATTCTCTCTCAGTGCATCTAATATGCAGATATTTCTGAAGGGAATAGATATAAACCAATCCACATGCATAAGGTAGGAAATATGGCAAGGGAAAATGAGAAACACTTGCTGGGATGTAAAATGTACATTAAGATGTAGAAAAAATTTTACTTCTATCAAAAATACTACACCAGGTAGACCACCAAAACTCTACCATCTATTAAACATCAGGTATGAAAAAAATGCACAGATGTTTCTATCCATCCTTCTGTCCATGGGTGTAAAGGGATGTGTAGCTGTCAAGAAGCCCTTACTGAGAAAAGGAAATAGAGGACAATCAGAATTTGAGATGTGAAGCAGGTTTTTATGAATTCATTAATCCAGATTGGCATTTGGGATTTTTTTTTAGAAGGACCAACTTCTAAGACTGAACTTTTCAAGTGTGACAAACATTTCTGCAGTGAAGCCAAGACCCCAAAAAAGAATGGAAGTCTCCTGGTTTGCAGAACCCATCCATGATTTAATTCATGGGACGTCTAAGTCTGATAAATGATAAATGAAAAAAAAAAAAAGAAAAATATGAAATGAAAAAATAACATTAGATTTAGTTATTGACTTACTTATTTCCAGTTAAGTATACACAGTCGAGTCACATTATTTGACGGTGGCAGCACGTAGCTCATTAAGGAAGCCGCTTTTTTTGTGGCATTCTCTGAGCCCACTCATCCATATGGAAGGCCCTCTCAACAGATTTGGATATGAAGCCTTGCAGATCACGTACACCCATGCAGGTTAATTGTTTCCTTGCGGTGGATATGATCTTCCAGCAAGCGACAAGTCACATGGCTGGAAATGGCCGACATCGGTTGGAATAACCATGACTACCATTTGCTACCCTCACTTATTGAGTCATTGAGCCCATCTAGCTGCTGTCCATGCTGCACACGGCGGTTACTCTGGGTATTAGCTCGTGGTCATAATAATTAGTTCTGAATAAAAAAACACGTTTCCTTAATTGCAGTTTTTACTGGAAATGCTAGAAATGAAAGTTTTTCTGTGCCTCAGCTCAGACAGCATCAGCAGTGATGAGGAGGAAATGCGGACTCTGGGCAGCAGCGGCAGTGAGGCCAGCACACCAGAATCCAACATGGCTGCCAGCCTCCGCACTGACCTCAGCAGCTGGTACAGCAAGTGCAAGAGAGTAGAGCAGAAATACAGAGTGATCCTGGAACAGAAGGCAAGTGTGTGTGTGTGTGTGTGTGTGTGTGTGTGTGTGTGTGTGTGTCCGGGTCAGGTTTATGTCAAATTATGGGGACCAAAACGTGCATTGGTGTGTGTGTGGGTGGTTGGGTGTGTGTGTGTGGGTGGTTGGGTGTGTGTGTGTGGGAGGTTGGTTGGGTGTGTGTGTGGGTGGTTGGGTGTTAATTGAAGAAAAAGTTGCACCCTGAAGGACTGACAGGAATGAAACTTGGTGGGTAGATTTTACATCTTGCCACATGCAAATCCGTGTGTGGAGCACCACGGTCAACGGTTTGTTGCCATGCGTCACACATTATGGTGTCACACCATCTCCATCCCTACCCCAAAATCTGCAGGAGCTGTGTGAGAATATTCAAGCTGCATGGGATGGATTATCTCTGGACACCACTAGGAACCTCTCCCCCTCCATGCCAAGACGTTTGGCATGTTGCATTAACTAACATAGTGGCCCGACACCATACTGAGACACTACTTCTGTATGTGTAGCTCAATAAATATTACTCATATCAGTCTAGATGTATCATCATTTATCTGTCATGTGACCGAGGCTGCAACCTGAAACGACCTGCATGCACACATCCAAATCAATAACACTAAGTGAATGACCTGTGAGTGTGTGGGATTGTGGGAGAAACTCACAACTTATTGGATAAAGAATCCCTCTTACTTCTACTGTATTGTTGTGCGTTTGCATTTATCATAATGATGTGTTTTTACAAGCCCAGATAAAGAGTGAAAGATCATTTAAATAAATGTATATTTTTATACAAATATATTTTAAAAGCTGTGTGTATGGTAGGCAAGCGTCTGTTGGTGCAGAAAAAAAATGTAATAAATACAAATAACATAAATGCGATATAAAATTGGTATTATGTATATCAGTTTGTTTGTTTAACAATTTACCACCATCTTCTGCCCAGTCTATTAGTAGTTTGATTAATATATATGTACACCTCTGCAATGACTGGGGGGGCTTCTGGAATCTTAATTAAAAATAATGCATGTTTTTTTTTTTTTTTTGTGAGTTATGTTCAGACGCAAGCAATATATACAGGGGTTGGACAATGAAACTGAAACACCTGTCATTTTAGTGTGGGAGGTCTCATGGCTAAATTGGACCAGCCTGGTGGCCAATCTTCATTAATTGCACATTGCACCAGTAAGAGCAGAGTGTGAAGGTTCAGTTAGCAGGTAAGAGCTCAGTTCTGCTCAAAATACTGCAATGCACACAACATTATGGGTGACATACCAGAGTTCAAAAGAGGACAGATTGTTGGTGCACGTCTTGCTGGCGCATCTGTGACCAAGACAGCAAGTCTTTGTGATGTATCAAGAGCCACGGTATCCAGGGTAATGTCAGCATACCACCAAGAAGGACGAACCTCCACCAGCATCACGTAGTGACCTGGCCACTATCCTGCAAGAAGAATGGCTTAAAATCCCTCTGACCACTGTGCAGGACGCAGTATATGTCATTCCCAAGACCAACTGACGCTGTATTGGCCGCAAAAGGAGGCCCTACACCATACTAATAAATGATTGTGGTCTAAAACCAGGTGTTTCAGTTTCATTGTCCAACCCCTGTAGATATATAAGGCATAATGCAAATATGGTTATTTACGTGCATAAACTATATATGGGACATGACTTGAAAATATTGTGTGTGTGTGTGTGTGTGTGTGTGTGTGTGTGTACAGGGTTATCTGGAGGAGCTGGTGCGTTTGAGAGAAGCTCAGCTGTCGGAGTCCGTCTCCCAAAACAAAGCTTTACTGCAGCGCTTAACAGAGACCGACATCAGCCACAAACTGGAGAAAGAACAGCTGGAGTACATCATATTAGAGCTCCAGGACCAGCTGTGAGTAAACACATCCACTGTGTCCAGCAGTTGAGTGTGTGGTGATGTTGTATTGTAGTTTTTGCCTGGTGTAAAACACAGTGATGATAAAATGTAGATATAAGAGATGCAGGAGAGTGAGAGGACTGAGAGAGGGCCGAGACTATTGGCCATCCTGTGGGACAAAGTGCAGCAGTATTTAAATGAGTACATACACACACATTTTTTTGCCGCACATAGTGATTTAGTGGGAGCTCCACTGGTCAGACTAACCACTAGTCAGACTGTAAACACTCACTAACACTTGCCGTTTGAATATGACTTTCCTTTCTTGTGAATTCTATATGCAAGCTTACTGACATAACCAGGGCTGGACCATCAAATTGCAGGCCCCTAGGCGCAAATGTTCAGTGGGCCCCTATCTGGTTATCTAAATGTATTATTATCTCTCTCTCTGTCCCCCCCCCACACCCCTCTTCATGCTCCCCTTAAAGCCCATGTGCATCTACATTGCATAATGGAAGTGAACTCACATAGTCTGTAAACCGGCATCACAGTTCTGTAAACAAGACTTACTGGGAAGAGCTGTCGCGCCTCAGCTGGCAGGTTCTGTCTGTGTGGAGTTTGCATGCTCTCCTGATGTCCGGGTAGGATTCCTTCGCATGTCAAATGAAACCAAGTTGCACCGTGTGGCATAGGTAATATCTTTTTGTCCATTTCGTCCAGAGAGGACTGGGTTGACCTGTGTTGCCCCGGTGGCAAGTTGCCAGGCAGTACAGTTTCCAAAAGCCTTAGACAACTGAGGTGTAATAACAAAGACGAGACAAAAAAGCCAGCGAACCTAAAAAGCTAGCCATCGAGCACCGTGAGCTAAAGCACACAGCCATGACGGGCATGAGAAATGATTATCCACCATTTACATTATATCTTATATGCTTGTTATCATTGTATCTAATAGAATTCACATGTGACATGTACACTTGCCCATAAAACCCCAAGGCTGCTGCCCTAGACATAACTATGTCATAAATGGGTCATTCCGAAGAATCCTTCTTGCTTCTCCTCATCATTAAAAGTGCATTATCTACACTTACATACTCTACGGTATCTACACTTATTGCCCATTATATCAGCTCTGCCCATCATATAGGAGCACTTTGTAGTTCTACTATTGCAGACTGTAGCCCCTCTGTTTCTCTGCTTACCTCTCTGTATACTTTGTTAGCCCTTTTTTACCCTGTCCCTTAATGGTTAGGCCTCCACAGGACCACCACAGTGGGTGTATAATACTGCTATGTGACCTCTATAACTACCAAAACTTCTAATTCTGTAACCCTGTAGATTTCAAAGGTGATCCATTCTGGAAGCATGTGCATGGCTTTTACAAAGACCCGGAGATAATGACTGAGGAGTCGTGCTGTTCGTACATCACTAATTCAGACATTGTGCAGAAGTGCTTCTTGTAGAAGCATGTTTACTCCTTTGAGAATGTTTGTGTCCCCTGCTCAAGCCCCTCGACGAAGATTCTGTTCTGGCTACAGAGCCTCTCTTATCTCCCTAAAATAATGTTGATATGGAAACATGCCTCCATGAATGAGTTGACATGGTAGCAACACTATAGAGGATGGGGGAGAATGGGGGGATGGGGGTGGTGTTGCAGTTGGTAATTATGAATTGGTAAAATTGTAGACTGTTTTGGAGGAGGCTGGGCAGTAAGCTCAAAAAAAGCAAAAAGAAGTTTGATCTGTTGATGGGGCCAATCTTATCACACCCAGTGAAGAGCTGGTAAACAGAGGCTACAGAATACGCTAAAAGTTTCTACACCTCTGGTCAAATGACGTTTTAGAAAATACACTCATTGTCATATGAGAACAGGAATGGACCCACAGAAATGGAACTTGGTGGTTAGGTTTGACGTTGTGACACATACAAATTCCCGTACATGTGATGTAAGGGTCTTATCGCTGTACCTGACTGACCCAACAGCCACGACTGCAGACATTCAGTGAGCAGTGATGCCCTCCATGAGTCATCCTCTTGGTGCCAACACCATTGACAGACGGCTACATGATGCAAGACTACATGCACGCAGACTGTTTCAAGGACTGTCATAGAGTGACTCAGTTTGCCTGAGATTTGCCTCTTATCTCCTACAATGCTGCCTTGTACTTTACAACTGTGCCACCCACCCTTACTGCACAGTATAAACCAAATACCACGGTGTTACTGCGTGCACTGCAGCACTCACAAAGTTCTCTCTTCGTTTGCATGTGTGGTCCTCACCAGATTGCAGCACATACTGTTCATGAGCCATATTCATTTTCAATCAGGTAGCATCAAAGCACTTTCCTGCCGCATTCCACAGAAGAACCTGGGGCTAAACAGAAGTATCATTAGATTATGACGTTAATGTACTTCAAGGCCCAGTGTACATGTCCAAATGTGCTAGCGCAGTGGAAAGCAGGCACTTCACAGCTACGGAGGTGGCCTGTATTATTAATGAAGCCTCGGAAGCACGCAGTTTATCTTGCGCAGACCAGCCAGCCTTTCGCTGCTGATTCATTGCTTTGTGGTTTTGAAGGCCCAGTGCTTACAGTGTCACATTCCTCAGGCGCTTTTCTTCTGTAAATAGGGATCATCTTCGCCGAAAGAAGCTGCCACGTTTTTAAAAGGTTCACCAGCCGTGATGTGTTTGTTATTTGCATAACTGCACTCCAAAATGGCTTTCTGCTGAGTGCCATGTGCTTTGTTTCATAAAAAGAGGGAGGCAGTTGGCCTGTACTTGGTCGTTCTATTTCATCTGGAATATCTGCTTCTGATTAGGACTTCCATTTTGCTTCATGGTGTAGAGGAATAGTTATATTAAGACACTTTTATTATTTTACCCTGACAATTTCAATAGCTTTGCCAAAAAGTTAAAAGGCTAATGTAGTAAAAACTAGAAGCTAACAAACGACGGATTAGACTCAGGTAGATTTGTCACTTTTAGTTGTGTAAGTTTTGGGGATGTGGAAAATGCAAATATGTAATTGCATGAACAGTTGAACTGAAAGGATGGACCATATGAGCACATTTGAAGGAGTATTCAAAGAGAACTTGAAAAAACTAAATAAAATACTGTCATATTTTCATTAGTATAATGTTGATTTTTGCATTTGAGACCTAAACGACATGGTGGACGTGTGTATGCGGCATAAATACTTGAGGATCAATGACGTGAATACAGAGCAGCTGCCCCCTAGGTGAATGGGGTGCTTAATCGATTCAACAGGGCGGGGGGGATCATTATTATTATTATTATTATTATTATTATTATTATTATTATTATTATCCATCATATTTTATTTCTAAATACAACAAAATGGCCCAAATTAGCTACTCAAAACACTTTTATTGTCACATCACATTTTCACAGGTGTGAAGGTGAGTGAAAAACTTAAGTGCGTAGTCCCTTACAATACTGAGCACTAAAATCTCTGTTTACGCTAATTTACAGTTATGAATAAAAGTTATGAATAAAAACTATGATATATGCAGATGTACACATTACCATATAGCACTATGGTAAGGCTGAGGTAGATGAGAGATGCAGGATATACACCGGGCATAGAATATTATATTATGTATGTATATACATACACTACAGATATACAGTGTGGATGGAAGATAACAGTATCATCATCATAACTTATAGTCTAATAATATAAACCTAATATTTTCTAAAAAAGACAGAGGGAAGGTAATGTGATCAACAAATACTTTATCTGTTGTATAGTAATAGATGCGTCAGATGCTTGGAGCAAAGGTAGCTAGCTGGATAATGTTAGCCTCAGTTACTCCCACCCGAAATCTGTTAGAGGAAGTTGGAAAGACTGTTAAGGTGTTTTTGGTAAATAACTTTGACTCATAACTTTGAGAAATACACTTTCTCTAGTAGGTGTGGTCACTGACTGCCCTGAGGGAATCACTTACTGACATCTTAGCCTAGCCAGTGTTAGCCCTGCATTTAACAGTGCATGAAAACGTGTTTCCTTTAGTCCCTAATTGATGTAAGATTTTTTTTTATTTTCAGTTCATTCATTTAATCTGAAATGTACATAATGTGGGAGGAGGGATCACTGGATATGAGTTCTGTGTGTGAATGCTAGGTGTAAGATACTCTGGTTTGTGTTTAGAGTGCTATAGGCTATGATGTGGCCTGGGTTTCACTCTCCAAAGGGCACCAGGCAACAAAATAATTTGCCCAGGGCTTCACATTGGTCAGTGGACCAAAAACCTGTGAAATCCAACCCGATTTTAGGCTGTTTTAAGTGACCTGACCTATTTTAGCAGTTTAGTGAAGCTTGGCAAGTAGAATACTTGGCTAATGTGGTTTCTCTGTACAGACAAAACTCAGACCTCAAAATGAGTGCTGATAGTTTCTACTATTTGTTTTAGGGGAAGCACAGACTTGTCAACTAGATGACTTTACTGTCTGGTGATGACCCTTTGAACCTAATGTCAAATAGTCACTGATTAAGCAATCATTAATTACATACCTCAGGAGACGAATGATGAGCCTAGTGACTTTGGGGTCCATATCCCGGGTTTCCTGTATGTTAGCTACTTACCTGTGGAGTTTGGCTTCAGTCTAACATTTCTCTGCTGATCCTACATTGTTTTCTCCGGCTTTCCAAAGACTACAATAGAAAGATATTTGTCATTAGTGACGGGTCGTAACACCCTGTAACACGGTTACTAGTGTATTTGTAGAGTTATGGCACTCCGAATTTCTCTGGGTCTTTGAACCTCCAGCATGGACGAATGTCTCAGCAAGGACAGCTAGTGTCTCCCCTTGGATGCACATTTCTAAGATTCCAGTTAGCTGAAGGCTAGTAATTTGGTGCAGTCTTGTTGAAGAGGGTTCTATGGACCTTTTGAACTTTGTTGAACATGGGATTTTTAAAGTGGCTAGTTGCAAAGCCCGTCCTTCTCCTGTGGATTTATTCATGATGTCATCGGCGATTAGATGATGTTGACTTATGTAATCTCATCAATCATTTAACCCCTAGTTTGTGACAAGTGTGTTCCTATTGAGGTGTCTGCATCTTGTTGCACCTCCTTCATATGTTATTTTAATGAGTCATTGAGTTACAGTGTATTTAGGAATTTAGAAACAGGGGTAATACTGAGTATTTTGCTGAGAGGTGTAAGAGGCGAAGCTCTCTTGGACTCTTAGCCACGTGTGGCTGTGGCATCATTGGAGCTCAAGCTCAAACTCCCGACAACAGGACCAAAACTGCGCGTTTAAGTTTAAAGCCAGTGTGTACTAGACATGCAGTTTGGGGAGATGAACCACCCCTTGTAGCCAATGCTTCACTGATTCGCAGACTGCCCATAGAGGCTGGACAAATAATGCAATTGTCTGATGTTTCTTGTTACTGTATGTTACTTCAAGCATAAACATAAATGTATGTAACAGCTCTCTGTGTGATCTGTCTACGTGTCCTGTGTGTCAGCAGAACTGTACTAAAGAACCACGACCTACGCTCCAGACAGGAGCTCACTTCCCACCTGACCAATCAGTGGCCCTCTCCTGGAGCCCTGGATAACAACGCTGTTGCCTTGGACACGCTCCTCTACCAGAAACGCACCGGGCAGTGGGAAGAGTATGCATCCATTTCTTTATCGGAATTTCCTATGTGTGTGAATGCATGTTTCCTTTTCCTGATCTTATCCACATTTTGCTAGCTTGGTCTCTGTCTATTGCTAAGATAGTAGGGTGAATGTTACCAAGGGCTTCCTTCAAAATTGTGGGATTGCAGTACTCAGGTTTTAGACTCAATATCTGCGGTAAGTAACTGGGAGGAACACCATCCTACCCACCCAGAGAGAATGAGACCAGTAATGCTCTGTTGGATTCACATATTGCCCTTCTGGTTCCTGTAGTGTTCTTATTTAGTAGGTAGAGTTTTGTGCTGAGGGTGCTGTTAGTGTTCCACTACGTACATGCAGACATTCATTGAAATGAACAAGCAACAAGACTATTAGCACTGCATATAAATTAACTACCAGCAACCAACATTTCTCCTACTGCAGTATCATGACCCAAGCAGGCACTGTTCCAGGAAAACATCACATTAGGTCCCTTATCTCTTCATTCTACTGGTTTACAGTTAGCCTTTTTCCAGCATTTAAAACATCATCTGAGTCTCGATTACATCACTGTGTGCCAGCGGACTAACAATTACATAGCCAGAAATATTGGGACAGTATGTGGGATACAAATAAAAACATAAACACACAAAAATAAAGACAGAAAGTCACAGTGTTTAAACAGAAGCTTTACAAAGACAAGATATTTATTTCTTAATTTTATTTTGTGTGTTCCAAAAAGACTGAGGACATTTCTTAAATGTTTCAACATTCTACAATAAGCATTTCACAGATTGTAGGTAGTTCACCCTCTACAATGCTTTAAATCATCAGAGGCATCAAATCTCTGTGAAAACTGCAAGGCCATAAATAACAATTCAATTCAACCTAGCTATTATACCAATACAGGGTTGTACAGTATAACGAAACACAGTCAGGCTGGTTAATGAAGTTATTAAGATAAAAGGTAAACGGCGAGTAACAGTGCAAAAACAAAAAGTATGTGCATAACGAGTAAATACACAGATGTGCAAGAGCAGTAGCTGTACGTATACAGAATGTAAATAGAACTGAGGTGCAAATGCAGATTAGTGTTAAGCGTACGTCTTGGAAGGTACAGTATGTAGCCAGGTGTGCAGTTAAGTATGTGTGGTTGGTGTAGCTCAGCTGATAACACCACTACCCCTCTAGGGAGCCATCATTACATGTGGGAGACTGGGGTTTGAATCCCAGTCTGGATGACTATGCTGTGCTACACCAATAAGGGTCCTTGGGCAAGACTCCCAACACTACACTCGCCTCCCTGTAATATGAATAACCTTGTAAGTCGCTCTGGATAAGAGCGTCAGCTAATGATGTAAATGTTAATGGAAATGTATGTGATGTTCAGGTAAACAGCTAAAACTCTTACAAAGCCATACAGCTGAACATTTGTGATATTCAGTCTGTTAGATGGCACCTCATTAAACACTGGCAGGCCAAGTGCGATGGACATCACCACCAGGGTTTGGGAGTTTTTTCCTAATGCTGTTTTAACGACACACTGTCACTACATCTACAAATGCAACATAGGACCGTATCATACGCAGCAGAAGCGGCATGTCCACAAACATCTCTGGACATGAACTTATTGAAAATGGAATAGTGCTAAGTAGAAATATGTAGCATGCTGTGATGAGCCTTTCAGATTGTTTATGGAATAATCAGTGATGTGCCAAACGTGTAAAGGATTACCTGGATTGTTACCAGTGTAAAGTTAGAAAGTCAGAGTCTGTTACGGGAATTTATTAGTGCACATGGCATGGATAACTTGCACATCTGCAAAAGCATCATTAACACTGAATGACACACTGCTCCAAACTGTGTGTATCGGTGCTGCCCAATGAAAAGCATGTATCTATGTATGTTTATTTTTACCTTTTGCATCATTTGAACTAAACAGCTGCTGGTTCTATTGACTTGCTTTGAAAATAAGTTATTTGGGTTTTTTTTTCTCCCTCCTGTGAAGTTGCCATTTGGGACAGCGATGATGTGCTGCCTTGTCTTTTCAGGGACATCTTTGCTTATTTCAGCATGACAACATGAAGAAACTTTCTTAATGTGTTACAGCTGAGAGGCTGTATAATCAGAGAGTGTGCGTGCTGGACTGAGCTGCCAGTCTTAAATTGAATACATGTTGTGTTTTATGAAGCGCAAAATGACCCAATGAAAGCCCCATATAGTTCCATAAATGAAGATTGAAGTAGAACATCAAATATTGTGGTTTTGTGCCATTGTCAAGTTAATACAGAGATCAAATAGAATTCTCCCGATCTCTGCTTTATGGTTTTATAGGCTTTTCACATACGGTCCTGACTGGTTTGGGATTGGGGTTATTATAGTATTACCAGTAATATCATGTTTCATCTCCGGCTCTTACCAGCCCACATCTATAACTGAGTGAAATGCTGAGCCAGTTCACAGACCCTCTCTGATGCCAGGTTTCACTTGTGAATACGTGTTCGGATTGATGTTGACTTTAAAACCTGAAAAGAATGTCTTTCAGATTTAGTCTATTCAGTTAACATTGAAAAAGCCAATGTACCAATCCCGCCCTCTTACGGACTTGTACACCGTGCTATTCAGTTTTCTGGACAGGAGGGAGATGTTTGCAGGACTCATTATCCCTGAAACAGCCCAGTAAAACGGTTCTGTTAGATCGCTATTGGATTCCAGTCAATCTCTTCCCAGTCCACAGGCATTCCTGGAAGGAGAAATCGATCAGTGAAGTGCAGCTGCAGATTTCACTGTAATAACTCCAGGACTGGTACACAGTCCCACTGTAATGAATCTGGACTGGGGAAGAAAATGGTTTGGAAAAATAATGATGTGTGTTTGTGTGTTTGTGTGTGTGTGTGTGTGTGTGTGGGTGTGTGTGTTTTAGACCATAGAAAAAACAATCAGCTTTTATCCGTAGTGACCGCACACCTTCAGAATTGTGATACCGGCTTTTTTAATTCACAGAAGGCTGCAAAATGCTGATGAACTGTGAGCAACCTGATGAATAACAGTTGCAGATGAGTTTCGGTGTTTTCATGATTCGGCATACATCATCCATTCATCCAAACATTGATTGTTTTGGTCAAATGTGAGTTCTCCCTCCCAGCGCAATGCAGGATGACTTGCCAGAATTTGTAGTTGGTGATCTTGTCCAAGCATGCTGAGCTGTCCAAAGAGGTTTAAACAGTGGTGCTGTAGGTGTCTCAGAAGATGCACATGCTAGTCTTTACCCTGCCAGCTTGGTAGCAAGGAGGTGACCTTGTTAGCAGGTGTGAATACAAGAAGAGGTAAAGAAGCTTTAAGATGACTGAAACTGTTCAGAAGTCTATTCTGTTGGGATTCTTTATAGTGGAGGAGAAATAGAAATTAAACAAATACGTAAATAAATAAATGCATCTGGTAATTTTGAAACTGGCTTGTTTATTTATGTATTTATTATTATTATTATTGTTATTATTATTATTATTATTATTATAACAATAATAATAATAATAATAATAATAAGTGATTCCTGGTGTTTGGTATTAAATTAAATAAATAAGTATACAAATAAATATGCATCTGGTAATTTTGAAACTGGTCCTGATGTATGTATGTATGTGTGTATGTATGTATGTATATATGTATGTATGTATTTTATTTATTTATTTATTTATTTATTATTATAAGTGATTTCTGGTATTTGGACCGCATACTGTGCAGTAAAAAGTCAATTCAAACAAAAAAAAAAATAAACATGCCATAACAAACAATTAACCTAGTTTATTAAACTCATACAGTATGTCTTACTATGGCTTGCAGGAAATAAATGAAAATATGTACGACCAGTTTTTAAACTGGTATTAAATGAGTTTTAATGTCACTGGGGGCTGTTACCATAGTAACGTGATGAACTGACAACCCCGAAAGACTCAATTTACATATTAATTTAAATATGCAGGCGGCAGAAGGGTTCACCAGTCTGTTATACTGTAAGGCAAGGCACGTTGAACAGTACAGTCACAGTACAGCGCCCGGCCTTTACTGCGTGCATGTGTGTATCTCACAGTTCTCGGACTACAGCAACGTTTCTTAAACACTGTATTTGTTGGTGTGCCTTCACAGGAAAAGCTTTCCAAGTCTGGACCAGCTGTCCGCTGATATGAGCCTGTCTCAGTTATCTCTGGACCCGGGACACGTACACACACGCAGTCTGGATGGCAAAACAGGACTCGCACACTGGCACGGTACGGTGTTGTGTTTGTGTTTGAGCATCTGATAAAATGGAGCAGCATCATTCTCCACAAATCAACTGCAGTATCTGTTACGGGGGATGATGTCATTAAGAGGAGCTGATCATAATTCCCTGAGTGGGTTGGCAGCCAGCTGCGTAAATGGCACTGCTATATATAAACACATGGCTGTAAATCTAACATGAGATAATTCTCGGAATGGTCAGGGTGAGCTGACATGAAGCGTATGCTGACAAACAAAGCCCCATTTTCTAGTCTAGTGATATCTTCGTTTACCTGTCCTTCCTGATCCTCCAACAAATGGCCTGACCCTATGCGTTTGGTAGATTCTGCTTCTGCTTACAGTTCATGAATGGTTCATTTACATGCATTGCCACAATTAAATGTAACTGCACCTGTAAAATTGAAAACATCTTTTTTTTACAGTGTAGGGTTGGATGACTAATGCGATTTGAGTGCAGTCAATTTTAATTATATTCCACATTATATATTATCATACATTAAAAGTTAGTTTTGCCCATTTTAAGTGAGGAAAAATTTAACTTACTGCACAGCTCATTAACTGGCTGTCTGGCACACATTCAGCATTCAAGTCTGAGCGAACGGATATGCTAATCAATTCCCCCCTGTCCCACCCCCCAGGAAAAGGTCAGGTCACCTTATTTTATATTCTATTATCCTATTATTCTATGTTATAGAATATTTGTTTATGATCACTTTTATTGATTCTCCAAATCCTTCAGCCTTACCCAACAAACAGTCTTTTAAACACGTCGTCTTCTGTCATATTTTTGATTTCCTGTTTTTGTCCTCACATGACCTGGCAAGTAATGTGTGGCCAGTTGTGTGTTGAGTCAACCCATATGAACATGAAATACATTGGCATATATTGTTGATAAATTCTTTTGAAAATTGGCTACTGTATTGCAAACAGTGTGGCCAAACACTGGCCACTTTATAAGAAACACCCAACTTGTGCTTCCACTCACTGGCCACATACCTAGGAACACCTACCATGTGCTTCTACACACTGACCACTTCATTAGAAACACCCAACTTGTGCTTCCACACACTGACCACGTTATTAGAAACGCCCATCTTGTGCTTCCACACACTGACCACGTTATTAGAAACGCCCATCTTGTGCTTCCACACACTGACCACGTTATTAGAAACGCCCATCTTGTGCTTCCACACACTGACCACGTTATTAGAAACGCCCATCTTGTGCTTCCACACACTGACCACTTCATTAGAAACGCCTAACTTGTGCTTCCACACACTGACCACTTCATTAGAAACACCTAACTTGTGCTTCCACACACTGACCACATTATTAGAAACACCTAACTTGTGCTTCCACACACTGACCATGTTATTAGAAACGCCCATCTTGTGCTTCCACACCCTGACCACTTCATTAGAAACACCTAATTTGTGCTTCCACACACTGACCACATTATTAGAAACGCCCATCTTGTGCTTCCACATACTGACCACTTTATAAAGATGTACTTTTACAGACTGCAGCCCACTTGTTCCTACACAGTTCCTCAATCCTGCTGTATCCTTTTCATCATTAGTCAGGTTTTGAACTGACGCTGGTAAATTTAGCTACGTCCCTCACACTGTGGCCTTGGGCACACCCAAATGCAATCACTCCGTTTAGCCAGTCATGAACACTTGCACTGTACCACCTCTTCTCAATCTATGACTCCCGTCACTCACACCCTGCAGGTACAGAATTTACAGCCCCATCATTCTTGTGCAATGTCACTCTGAAGTTGCTACCACCATAAACATGCAAGGTGACCTTGTGTTTGTTTTTTTTGACCCATAAGTTTATTATATTATGGGAGCCTGCACAAACAGTAGGGAGGCTATGCTCTTTTCAGTGTTAGACATCTATGTATTGCCTGGGGCAAATGACTGGAATTAGAATTCTCTGTGGTGTCTAGACTTCATCCTGTTTAAACATTACTCTCTTTATTACAAACGTTATCAAAAGCTTGCACTGCTGTGCTGCCGGCTCTCTGCTACTTACTATTCAATTAAAGCTCCAGAACAGTCTTCGGGAAAACAAATTAGTTTCATTTTGGAGAAGTGTGATGTTTATCTCTACAGAGATTATGCACTTACAGTGTGTGTGTGTGTGTGTGTGTGTGTGTGTGTGTGTGTGTGTGTGTGTGTGTGTGGTAACACAGGTAAAGAGGACACGCCATCTCTCAGAGGGTTGTGCGGGTCTCTTACGTCAGTGGCCAGCTACAAGTCTCTGGCCAGTCTGAAGTCCAGTGAGTATCTGGCGAGTCCGACCACAGATATGACCAGCCCGGGGCTCACTCCATCTTAAGGAAATGCACACTCGTACTTGTACAGTCTGTACTTATTTAATGAAAACAGTATTTAAAGGAACGTTTACGGTTACTGTGCAAAAGCCATAGAGCCCTTGTTGATTTCACTTCCAAATCAAAACAGCCACCAAAGTATTCATTGTGTTTTCGGGGGATGATTGAAGGATAATCCTCATGAGTAAGTAATGATAAAAGCCAAAGGACTATAAGCGAAAGGACACGAGTAAACTCAGAAAACTATATCGAGAAAATAGGGGTCCTAATAACCACCTGGAAGACCTGGATCACTGTCACGGTCATCATCAGATCAAGCTTTCATCTTTGAGGGAGACAGAGGAGAAAATCAACCTCCACTTCTACTTCAGTTCTGAAAAATCCACAGTTGCTTCTGTCCATCCTTCCATCCAGGGTATGGAGCGGTCAGGAATCTGTTAATAGACAAAAGGCCAAGTCTGGACTGACCTCCTCAGCCGTCCAGCTTATAAACTGGACTTAGCAGGTATAGAAAATATCTCTGTGGATTTCTGTGAAGGACAGAAAAGAAATGCAGCTGTAATCAGAATCAGATTTATTAGAATCAGATTTATTAGATGTATTAATCAGAATTGATTTACTAGTCCTTAAGAATGGAAGGTGTAATTAGTGGACACACCTTTTCCTACTGTTTATCTGACCCTGAAAATGGAATAACCTGGACTTTATGACTGTTTTGGCTGGAAGTGAAATAAATGACTTTTGCAAAGCGCTGTGTAGTTTTTCAGCATAATCTCTTTCTCCACTGTATGCTCAGTTACCATGAGAAATGACTACGTCACATTATCCAGCCTTTAAAAAGGAAATAACCAGCTGACTTGGAAAGACGCTTAGAATAGAAGCCAGTGTGCTGCTGCAGAATACCGTCTTTAAAGTATGTGGGCTGGTTGCCCAGACCAAGATTAGAATTTAGAATGGTTTAGAATTTTTAGAATTTACAACCATCGACCAGTTCTGCTTGCAATTTGTCCTCCGCACATTTGGCTCAGCCTAAGACCAGACTAAAAGAGTATTTCCAGTGATAGTTCAGCATTGACACTGAAATTTAGACCAGGCTTAATCCATAATGCCCCCTATAATATTTCCTGGCTGGGTTGAGCATTGGCTTCTATTGTATGTCTGCTTCCAGCCTATGTGACGGTTCTTTACGGAGTTGGTAAACTGCAGATACAGCAGAAAGAGGCGGCGTTGAAAAAGGCGGGATTATTCCTTTAGCTTCGTCCTGAGATCAGCCCAGATGGCTGGCCAAACAGTCTTGACTTTCTACTGCACTGTGCTCAGATCAGCTCATCAAAGACGACTACCTAAAAACTCCACATCAGTATTAACCTCATAGCTTGTACTGAGCACCCATCCTCCCAGACGTATGCTGTTTGAATCACATTGATTTTGGATCTGTTCTTGTGGCCTGGTTGCTTGTTTGTTTGGTTGTTTGTTTGTTTGTTTGTTTGTTTGTTTGTATTATATCTACGTCTTTATTTTGCCCATCTGCCATTCTTTCAATGTTTTCATACTCAAATATGTGAATGTTACAACTGAACTGGATGAACATCTTACATGTATGGATTAGCTCAGGTTCCCTCTGTGATTGTCTTTTTAATTGTTTAGATCATTATTGACGTAATTTCTGTTTTTTATAATGTCCTTCTAACTAGTAGTGCAGTAGACTTTTGAACCATGGTCATTTCAGCCATGCAATGAAACAAGCCCATTCCTGCTCTGCTGCTGCCTCATCAGTTGCCTTTTGATTTATAGCCATGTGGGGTGAATATATCCTTGCTTGATTTTTTTTTCCTGTGATTTGAGGAGCCATATTCAGGCACGACACTGAAATCTACTTTCTGCTCAGATTTTAATCAGTACATTGCAGTGTGTTTTTTTTTTTTTTTTTGAACATTTGCTCTATTATTGATATTACAGATGTTCACTTCAGTGGTCTAAAAAACCAGACAGTAGCAGCTGAGCATGCGTTTGATTTGTCAGTGATTTAGAGTTGTCTGGAGTCCACCAGTTTTCTTAAAATGACTGCATAGTTCTCTAACTGAGAAAATCATTCAGAGAGGTCTGATGTAAATTGGATTTCTTTACAGTAGTGGTGATGGGAATCTGGAGTTATGATGTCTACAACACAAATATAGGTACTATATATACTTATTATATTAAAAAAAGTGGATCGTTTTTGTCTTGCATGCTCCTCACCATCATGAAAGGATTGTATAGGGAGTCCTGAGTGTTGAGACATGTAGGCCCCAATGAAGTTACCATGTTTAACACAATTCAAAGATTCACATTTGTGCAGTTATGTTGTATAAACCAATCAAAATGCATTTTTAATCAGTTTGTTGCTTTATCAATGCTTGCTCTATTTCGTCCACTGAGCAAGGAACTATGAGCTAAAGATTTTGTTCAACTCAACGATAATATTCAGCCTTCCAGTGTGATATCAGTCAAGTTTAGCGTGAAAGGTCTCAAAGGACTCTTCAGATGTCTGGTTCCTATTACCACAATTGTGAACAACATTTTTCATCAGGTCACTCTGAATGACCGTGTTTACATCTTCTCTGTTTAATTATGCAGAAAATTCTAAAATATTGGTGGAATCTTTTAAGGGTACTTTAACCAAACAGTGCCATATGGGATCAGTATATTAAGCAGTAAATGTTAGTGTTGCCAGATCACGTTTCCGTGAACCATAATGCCTTCAGAAAGCTGGTCTGAAATCTGAACTGACAGATTTAGGGGAGGGGCTTAGCACACCACTTGTACACCACTTTAGCAAGAGCTGTTTGCTGCTTTGGACCTGGTCTTCAGATCGTTTCACTCTTTTCACCAAGTGAGCTCGCAGTTATCAGATCCATCAGCTTGGAAAGCATTTCCACCAGAGAGGTCTTCAAGTGGCCAGATCTTCCATAGTGCAGCTTTAATATGAGAATTGAATTCAGATGTTCCACAGTGTAAACAGTCTGTCTGAGACTCTCTGAGAGTTTCTTTCTGACCACTTTAATTAGCGTAGCGTAAACAAGCACATCATCCTTTCCCTTTTTTAAGGTTTGCTGCATCTTTAATCCTACAAAAAGGTTTATCTTAGTCTTATCAGTGGATATGGGCTTCTACTCGTAGTTGGCACTCTGTGGTTGAACTGTTTGACTGGAACTAGAAAACTCCCTTCATGTTGCACGGCTGTGTGATGTGGTAACCTCAAAGGTGTTTTGTACAGCTGGATTTCTTTCTCACCTGGCAGTCCAAACTGCACCATCCTGTCAGATAATTAACATTTATATAAGGATAAATGATTTAGCAGGATGATTTAGCATACACATACATCTTGTGTTATATTTAAGATACATTTAATTTCTGTTATTTGCTTATTTTCCTATTTATTTATTTCCGTTTGTTTATTTTGAGTGTATTATTTTAGTACAAAATACTGTAATCTGAATTTTCTTACTGTACGGATAGTTTAAAGGGCCCATATGCTTTTATATCTAAATATAAAAATTATCCTCACCTTTTTAAAACATATGTATGATGTTGTTGTGTATAAACAATTAAAAGTTTCAAATATACTGTTCAATCTATATATAGATATATATAGATATGAACCTGTTAAAAAACTACCCTTTATATATCCACTGTATAGCAGTTCAGCTCCGCCTGCATATGCTGAAGTTTAGTGGAGGGCTACAAGAGTGAAGGTCGAAGCAGCCAGTCACATTAGGTAAACTAAATCCATCAACCTTATAAGCCAAGTTACAAAAACAATAATATGAAAAAAAAAAAAACTATAAAAAGAAAAAAAGGAAGATATGGGCCCTTTAAAACAACAATCAGGGAACTGTAAATCCATGTGTTCATTGTGTTGGTGTTTTTTTTTATCATTGATCTGTTGCTACTTGGCAGCATGTGCTCATTCTCCTCCGCAAGTCTTCTTAAGACATCATGCTAGTTTGTTGTTTTGAAACCCCTTGATTGCACCTTTAATGATTTCTCAAGAGCTGGAGAAAGTGCTTTTGCAAAACATGTTGCCAGTATTCTTTGTTTACAATGAAGATGCCTGCCAAACTCCACCTCCCATCTTTCAGCGTTGTGTGGAAATGTCTTCTTTGGGGAAAATATGGCATGTAATAGCAGCATGTCTGATTGTCTTATCTCAAAATATGTCTTTGTTGTGTTTTTCTTGTAAGGACGACATTTTATTCGTCCTCTTTCCTGAAATGACTTTCCTTGTTCATCCAAACTCAGCGTTACATCCAGTGTCCTGCTGATTCATTGGTGTTTAATGTTTCTGTCTGAGTTCCATTGTGCGTGAAGTCTGTATAACTTTCTCACAAGCGTGACGGAAAATAGCTGAGCAGCTAGCAGCACCAACAGTGACATGTCATAACACAGGAACATGCTGTATGCTTTATTAAGCAATGGAAGGTGTCATCTGCTGGTGGTAGACCAAACTTGCAGAAACGTTATTAAGCAAGGCGGCTGTGGCATTGAACTGCTTGGTCACTTCTCATGCACCTCATGCACCTCATGCAGCTGGACAGGTTTCTGTATGTATGTATTGTGAGTGTTATGGCTGTAGAAAGAACTTGCTGTGCATTTTCTTACACTGAATGTACACAGGTCACCAGGCATTAAAGGTACCATTCACCTAAAATTCATATTTTCATGTTTGACTGATGCTGAAATGCTGAATGCTGAAACAAAAGTATTACGAATTACGGCCTGTCATTCAGCTGATATTTGGTAAATGATTATTACCGGTCTTGTCAATGCACGTAATCCTATTGACCGCTTCTGCTCAGTTAAACGGAGTTCCATCGGCTTGTGTGCATAATCAAACTGTTACGATGTAAACAGTCATTCAGAATAGGATGATGCACAATGTTCTAGAGAAACCAAGTTAGAATTATTCAGTGGTGGTGATGGAAACCAGACGTCCATCTCTAAAGCTTCTTCACAGGAACGTATGACACGAAATGGCTTTTGCTCTAATGCAAAATCGTCCCCAAAGAAAGCTTAATATTTTCATATTTAATATCCTCAACATTACATAAATGAAATTAGAAGCATGAGGTGTCACTGGTTGTGTTGTATAGTTAATAGTCAATGGCTATAGTAGACATATAGTATAGTAGACATTACAACTCCTGGTTCTCATAATCACCACGGGAAAGAAATCAGAGTCAGTTCAGCTGTTTCACATCAAACCACTCTGGATGACTTTACACGAACTGTGGGAATCATGCAAAGATTTCATTTTTAAAAAGTGTTCTGGTTTATTCAGATTTAATTAGTCTTTGGACAGGATTGCTTTTACATGAGGATGTGAGTGATGCAGTTTTACAACAAGACGTCTGTAATGTTTTTGATCAGTTCTCACAGGATAAGGAATCTCTCTTGTTTTAGCTACTTGATTTAGGCACCACCTTTACAACAAAAATGTTCCATATGCAACACATTTAACTGCTCACTAGTCTAAAACCGGTCCAAATATTTCATTTACTCTTTATATAATATAAAATTATACAATAAAATAGAATAGAACACAAGCATCTACCCAGTGTTTCCAAATGCGTCGTGCCATTAGCATTGACATGAGCTTGGAGATTTACAACCGACATCACTACACAAAATCTTAGTATCATTTTATGTTTTAATAGCATTGTGAGGTAAAACAATACACACTGGCACTGTCACAGTTTCTCCAGGCTGCCTGGATGTCTATTGTTCTGGCATTTGATTATGTCACTGTGCTTTTTTGATCATATAATATGGAAATCATTAGTATTTATACAGCACCAACCAAGTGCAGCTTTTATTACAAGGTAGATAATTAGTCCTGTTTTATTGGTTTTGTGAAAAATTAAAATATAAGAATATAAATATACATTTTGAAGTCATTTGTAAATTTGAACGTATCCTGATACCAGATTGAGACCTCTGAAGTCAAGCATTTTTTCTCCTAACCTCACTGGATCCTTTAAATTATGCGGTTATTACAGTGTCAAGATATTATTATGTGCAAGCTAACACTGCAGCACACTGAGCTGACATCACAAGCCTATGCTTTAGCTGTAGTAGCATAGAGTTTTATTATCTGGTGTTGGTATATAACAGTGTTTAGTCCGATGTCAGATCCATCACTCAAAGCACCCCAGGACAGGGGCAGTTCTGGAAAATGTCACTAGGATGGGGGCAGAGATTTTGGCACAGGGGAGTGGGGGACTGGGTTGTAGTGGCTTAGATTTGACAGTTGTTTTGCCGATTGCCAATTGCCAATTCTCTCTCACTTTAAACACAGCATGTTGGCCAGATATGATTCAAGCATACATGCATTTGTCTCTCCAAGTTTCATTCAACAGCCTTTAGTGACCACAGTAGCCACATTGTTCATCGTTTTTAACTCATGTGGTCCATGATCACAATAACAAATACAGACGGCTAATTTTTCTTCCTGTTGCCAGTTGTGTCATTTTCAATGATAAAGAACACATTAGCAATGACACCAGTGATTTTCTGTGAATGTTGTTCATATGAACTGATTTGCATATTACACAGTAACTAGCAATCTAATTCCTAGTTCTAACTGGAGATGCATTTGACTAACAACATTAAAATCCAGACACAAAGCATGTGGCCCCCATGTGGGATCCTGAGGGCTTATATGCACAGGACAAAACATCAGGTTTGGTGTATTTTTGTGGACCACAGGGTGCAACAACAGCAATTTTCAAAAGCAGCCCCCCCCCACACAGGATGCATGACATCAGTGGGCTGTGTTGCACAGTTCTAGGTACAAGCCACTGAGGCAGGCCAACCTTATTCCAAAAGATTACTGACCTGGTGGATTTGGGTGAGATTAAAATCACAGAGAAGCTCCAGCAATAATCGCATTGCTCCACCTCCACATATACAAATAATCCTGTCCAAAAAGAGAGACCACACCATTGTTCAAAAGGCTCTGTCACTGGCATATTTAATAACTAAGCCTGGTTAAGTATGAAAATAGGATTTTTACGTGAATATTTATTTTAAGTTTTTTTCTGATTTGCTGGATTCATGTACCTTTTGCCTCCTGAAACAAAAAAAGTTGGCGTTAGCGAATGTAACAGAAAGCAGAGGGAGGGGAAAGAGGGCAAAGTGAGGCTATTTCTTCATTAGGATTTACTGTTTTTCTCCTGAGACTTCTGCAGAATGCCTTTATTCATAATGTGGATTTTCAACTTGTACTTCAATGATTGTTCATCTGTTCATAGTATAGCAGGGTGTTACTGCTGCTGGCATTGAAATGATATTTTTGCACTTTATTTCTGTACATCCATCGCCATGGTTTCTAAAATAAATGAAATTCTCTTGCAAACAGGGTTCACGGGCTTGGGCTTGTTTCCTCTGTTGTTTTTTTCCCTGTGTGTTGTCTTTTCCAGACCTCTGATTAGCTTGCATACTCATAAAAAAATTTTTTTTTAAACATTGCACGCAGGAAGTGTTGGTCTGCAAAGCTATTCAGAAGGAAAATAAAGGAAAACTAAATGAAATACACTTTAGTGGAACACCACCACTGCGGTCTTGATGCTGACGCGGTGTTAAGGGCAGTAGTCTTATCAGTCTGCATGCATGTGGTCCAATGCTGCTGGCACTAACAGGATGACTCATGGAGGGCACCACTGCTCACGGAATGTCCACAATCGTGGCTGTTGGGTCAATCAGGTCCTTACCTACGTCTTGAATCATTCGCATGTCTCACAATGTCAGACCTACCACCACGTTTCATACCTGTCTGTTGAATCCTTCTGACTGCAACCAATTTTTTTGGATGATGATTTATACATGCCTAATGATTTATACATTGAAGAATACTTTACCGTTATTTAATTCAAGCCCACATAAAAGACTAGTATGCAGAGAATAACCAGGTTGTGGTGACATGGACTCTCCTCAGGGGGTCAATCAGTCTCCGTGACCTTCTAAACCTTCTAAAACGTGAAAGACTCCTAGGCATGTCATTATTTATCACTTAAGAGTGCAACCTTTTACAATTGAGTTTTTGCACCACATTTTACTGAAGGCTGTGTTGCAGAAAATACATCAGCAAACAGATCTACAGGGCTCTGAGCAGGACAAGGAGGTTTGACTGACCTGCAAAACGACCAACCACAACCCTGATGACAGGTATGACGTATAGAAGGAGGGAGTCTTGAAAAACAGAGTCACAACATAAACAGTCCCTCGGGAAACTCAGCGGAACACCTGTGGCTGAGACAGTGTAACAGCAAACCTGATTCCCGTCGGACCGGTCCAAACGATACACACAAGTGAGTATCCTGCGGATAGCCAATCACATTACAGCGCGCGCGAACCTTTCCGTCTAAGACTACTAGCTATGTGGTTAATGCAGAAGAAATCCAAATACCGCCAGAATTTCAGTCTTATAAGTTTAGTATCTGGCCTCAAATCATCATTACAATGGAGAGAATAGATTACTCAAATGTCAGAAATGACTCTTTAGGTGTGGAGGGCAAGAAGCTAAAGTTAGCGGGGCTAAGCTACCTGCCTTTTAGACATAACGTCAATTTGGCTCATTATCTCTGGCTTGAAAGCTTGTATTTGTGGTTTTGTGCTTAATAAATATAGAATTTGTGTTTTCTAGGGCGACAGAGCGGTATTTAAAGAAGCTTGGCTATATTTCAGATCAGTACCTAGGCTAGTAATGGGGTACATGCACACAGGGGTGGTGACGTATTTCCGCTAAAATCTCAGCCAGCTCAGCCACTTCCGCTTTCCACACTTGTGTTGAGTTTAGGGAAATCGCGATAATGTCTCAAGCAAAGAAGTTTAAGTTTTAGCGGCCTGACAGCGCTACAGCTGAACATTGCTGTATACCTTTATGTCAGTAAGTACAACAGAGTACTTAGTTTTCATACGTCTCCCTCCGATGCGGAAAACCGGCATAAATGGAGAGAGATTGTTGCTATCCGGAGGGAGAACTTCACAGTCACTCCGCATACCCGCGTGTGTAGCCGGCATTTCAAGAAAGAGGATGTGCGTAAACCAAGTCCAAGTCAGGACGGCGACTGTTAAAGAAGGCAGCGGTGCGGATGTCCCGTTCCACTTTCAAGACCGGGGGTTTGGGAGAGGAGAAAGCGACCGACGGAGGATGACACACCTGTCAAGGAGGCTGATACACTCCCCGGGGACCACGACTACGCTTCTTAGAGAGGAGATCCTCCAGCTGAAGCAACAAATTGAGAAGCTTACTCTGGAGCCTCGGTTTGGCATTCACCGCTTTGCTGGCTCGGACAGTGACATTCGGTTTTATACAAGGTAAGATGTTCAGCAGAATAAGATTTGAAGTTAATGCACTAAAATTAGTAAAGCATACAGACAAATTCACCTGCCCTGATTAAAATTCGTTTCTTGATTATAAATATACAGTGCAACACCAAAATGAGAATATGGTGAAAAGGTTTTTGTTAAAGGGTCATATTTTATATTAATCACAGAGTTTATCGTTTGAATTTAATTATTAAAAGTTAACTTTTTCCATGATATTCGAATTTTTTGATGTGGTACTGTATGTATCATTACGTTAGCATTGGTTAGTAAACAAACAGTTTAGCCAAGGGCTAACATTACAAGACCGGATCTTCATAATTGTGGACGTAGCTTGAAATGTAGAGTTTGAAGCCCTTCTCTCTCATTGTTGCTGACATCCGACACGATGTCTGAATAATACGAGCGACGTCGTTGACCGTAACCCTGGCAAATCCTTAAGCGAGCGAGTGAAAAACGCCATAGCTGCACTGTTTACTAGCAAGACAGGAAGTGATGAAGCTGGCTGACTGCGGAATGCGGAGGAGAGTGTGCATATAGGCCATTGTGAAAAAATTAATTAATAATAGTATGAAAACTACTTCATGTAAATGGTTGTTTAAAAAAAAAAGTTTGTTGATGACGTAAAACGGTAGGCGGAGTGAAAAGAAAGCGCGCGAGAGAGGAATATGGCGGAGTTGGCAGATGTTTGAGTAGCTGGAGAACAGCGTTGGGATTAAAGAGTGAAGTTCATGTTCGAGTCTCTTTCCCTTCATTCCTCGTTTCAGCCACACTACCCATCGCCAACTTAACCAACCCACAGCCCAAGTCTGAGTCGGACCAACGACTTACCATCCACTTTTACATAATCAGCGTCGGTGCTTACGTGATGCATTCTGGGTAATGTAGTGATGAAACTTTTATGACTGAAAACATGTCAATGATTGTAAAATTGTGAATTCTGAGGCTGGAGGATACAGGGGTACCCTACAGAATACTACAAAACAGGACACATGAATCGTGATAAACACAGGATTTAGGCCGAAAGACCTCTTTAATGACAACTTTGTCTGAAAAGCAGAAACATGAGGATAAAAACAATATATCACTAATGTAACTCTTCTTTTACACTGTAGGGGTTCTGAATACATCTGATTTGCCTTTGTACACATCTGTTAAATTATATCTAATATATACACTTTCAGATGCAAGACATTTGGCACTATTTCTTACATCACTTTTCTCAGAGGCGAGCTTTATGTGGCTTTGTGTGTGTAGTTTATCAGAGCGTGCATGGTGAATGAACTGCAGCCCAGCAGTGGCGTAGCACTATTTTAGTTTCCATTGTGAGATAAAAACATTGCTCCAAAGTGCCATGACTCAGCTTAATCCATCAAAGGCTTCACAAAAAAAAAAACAATACCACACCGGAGCTGTATTAGGAGATCTCACATTTGTTCATGACATAGGAGCACCATTTCATATCTACACTGAGTGATTTGCAAAGTGGTTTGGGAGCCCAGCTGAAGGACAGGCTGAGTGGTGTGTGCACAAGGGAGTGTATGTGTTTCAAACGGATGGAGAGACAAAGGCAGATTAAGAAAAGATGATCAGGAGCTGCTAGTTTGGAGCGCAAGCACTCGTCTCTTCTTCTCCTGGTTTTGCTTGCGAAAGAAGGTCTTTCCGAACTCATAACTGCTGATCATTATAGCGCAAGCTGGAGCTACCTTTATAAGCCTGGGCATGAAGCCTAAGACAAAAAGGGAGAAAAAGAGAGAGGTGTGACAAAAAGATTACAGAGACTCAGGCTGTGTCTGCAGTGCTTCATAGTTTTTTATTGCCATGTCATAATACTCTACAGAATGGAGTCAGTTGTGTTCAGGTGCAGCAGTGACACCTTGTGATCATCTGACTGAATAGCAGAAGTAGATCTTAGTAGCCCAATGCATATGACCCATATACTGTTGCTGTTCAAATAAAAAAGGATAAAGCTGCCCTTTATAGTGTGTCAAATTCCATGACGATTGGAGAAATGCTCAAAATTGCTTTAAATAAAATGTCTTCATATTCTTGCATTATAAGTACAAAAAAACCCAGCAATGATTAAACTGCTAAATGAAAAAGACCATTACTACAGAGCTTGTTAGTAAAATTGCATTTGTAAACCATCAGTAAACTTAGGCTTGTGTTGCAGTGATCCTTTTTCAAGCCTTACCTGCGAAGAGTCCTTTGATTCCACTCTCTCCCACGATCCTTTTCATCAGGCTATATGTTGAAGGAGAGACTTGCGGCGACACTATAGAAACAAACATGCACATTATCAATCAATGATGGGGATTTGCCATCGCTCCAAAGAAAATATCTAAAGCATTCTTAACAGGATTATGGTCATTTTTATATTTTTTATATATTATATATATTATATTACATTTTATATATTTAATATATTTTTCATGTATCTCCATTTTTGTCCATTTTGATTTTAATGCATCATTTAAAATAGCAGCTGCCATTTAGACTGTGTGAGATTTCCATTATGAATGGACCAACAGAAATGCCCGAAAAGTTTTTGAAAAAACGTCTGGTTCCATTGCCTTCTCAGTAAGTAATGTAATTGCCAGTACATTAAAACTGAATGAAGCCTTTGGCCTGTCCTGTAAAGTTGCCATAATTATTAATTTTTTTTTATATAATGTAGTATCATGTGTGTGTTTGTGTATCAACAGTGTGCAGTGTGTGTGTGTTTTATCTACAGGTGCTGGTCATGAAATTAGAATATCATGAAAAAGCGACAGCTGAAACCCATGTCTTGAATACGTCTGTGTGTGGTGGTTCTTGAAGCACTGACTCCAGCTGCAGTCCATGCTTTGTGAATCTCCCTCTCCCCCCATTTTTGAATGTGTTTTATTCCACACTCCTCTCCAGGGTGCGGTTATCCCTATTGCTTGTACACTTTTTTCTACCACATCTTTTCCCTCCCTTCGCCTCTCTATTGGCTAGTTGCGTAGAGCGACGTTTCCGGTTCTAAGTTTGGTAAGCACAAGCATTTCCGCTTTCCACCGGTCACTACGCAAAATGGCATTTACACGCAATGTCTTCAATTCTTGCCAAAAGTAACCATCAATGATGTTCAGCACATCATTCAGGCTTCGTCGACAGCACCCAGGAGTAAGCGTGAGAAGGGCTTCAAGATGTACGTCTCCATTTACATCGATAGTTACGAAGGTAAGTTAACTTGGCTTATTAGCTTAGTAGCTAGCTAGGGGGCTAAACATTTACAGAGGATTCGTTCGCTAATATCTAACTTTGCTATCTAACCGTGTTGTATCTAATTGTGTTGGGTGTTGTAGCTCTTGTATCTTGTTACTGCTTTCCACAGATTCGCTCAATTCTCCTCACAACTACTACAACCGGAAACAGTGATTCATACCAACCATAAACCGGAAATTAAGAGACGCCATCTTGTGCACACAGCGAATTAATGTACTTGGACACAGAGCTCTGTGAACAGCCAGCCTTTTTAGCAATGACCTTTTGTGTCTTGCCCTCCTTGTGCAAGGTGTCAATGGTTATCTTTTGGACAACTGTCAAGTCAGCAGTCTTCCCCATGATTGTGTAGCCTACAGAACTAGACTGAGAGGCCATTTAAAGGCCTTTGCAGGTGTTTTGAGTTAATTAGCTGATTAGAGTATGGCACCAGGTGTCTTCAATATTGAACCATTTCACAATATTCGAATTTTCTGAGATACTGAATTTGGGGTTTTCATTAGTTGTCAGTTATAATCATCAAAATTAAAAGAAATAAACACTTGAAATATATTAATCTGTGTGTAATTAATGAATATAATATACAAGTTTCACTTTTTGAATGGAATTACTGAAATAAATCAAAAGGAAGAGAGACACATAAACATGCAAACACAATAACCATTGTAATGGTCATTCAAAAACAGGGTTTACGTTTTAGAGTTTTGGAAAACCTACAATTCCTAGCCTGCAGTTCACCCAGTTCCACCTGTCTCCTGGTTTTCACCACATCAAATGGTAGTGTGATGATCGATGCGATCTAAGAGGAGAAGAACATTGAAAAGCTGATTTACATATATACACAGCTCAGTCCTGTCTGTATCAGTGCACCAGCTCAAACAGGCTGCACCATAAAGCCACGCAAAGCCATATTACCCGCGAACATGGAAGATTATCAGAGGTGAGCTTTATCATTGTAGATTGTATATTCAGGGTGAAGAAAGGCAGGAGGACGGCATTTTTGTTGTTGTACAATAATTCATTTGTCTGGAATTTAACAATGAGACCTTTGGCTCCCAAAAATCAACATCCAGTTAATTTCACCACTGTGGTCGATGGCAGAATCTGGAAAATCAAGCTCTTGACACAGCACTCCACTCACCACTGTGGTCTGTGGAATGTGGCCACCTAATGAGGCAGAATTTTCTGTTGCAGTTACATTGACAACAATGGAAATATCAGGTTGCCGTTGTCCATCTAGTGCAAGCACATTAACCCTGTATCAGACTTTATTGCTGGGCTAGAGAACTGATGGCAGAATTATTGGGAAGGCTGGACATTTTATTTTTATTTACAATATTATTTAGAAGTTACATCGTAAGCCTACTAATATAGGCGAGGTTCGCAATACCTAAGTTCTAGCACAGAGACTGCTAGAGACTCTGGCGACGAGATTTCTGTCTGAGATGGTCAGTTTGATTACCAGAGAAACATATCAAGGGTGCCACTCATATATATTGTACATATCAGTCATAGTTCCTATAAAATTAAATTGCAAGCCCTTCCATCTTGACTATCTGATTCACATTTCTCAGGGGGACAGAGACTTGAACACCCTAATATTTATGCTGTAGAACACAATTTACTATATTACAACTTGTGCTGCGAGGACATTCTAGTCTTATCCACACTACCACACACAATAGATACAAAACCCAGGGAAAACATGACTTTGCCGACCATTAATAAACCACAATAAATGTATTTGGGAGATTTTCTGGATGATTTGTGTCATGGCTAATTTCTACAATAACATACAATAAGCATGTATGCTTAAAAACAGTAATTAGCTTAATGCTATAAAGACGGTTCTAAGTTACAGGCCTCTAATGTTACAGACCTGTTAGGGGCATTAGGCTAAACTACACTGCTTTGCTGAAGACTTGTCATTATTATTAATAATAAATTAACATTAATCCATTTTATTATTATAGATACATCTATTGATAATTTCTATATTTGTATTTTTACCTATGGTAAAACTACTGGAGCACAGGCCACCAATACTGAGCTTTCAATGTACGTATATTTTCAATATGTCTGCACTGAACATGCATGTGTGTCTGTTTACATGTGTTAAGGTAGAAAGTGATTAACGTAATCGAAGCAGACTTACGGATCCAGACACGGCTCCGGCGATGAAGGTGATGGTGAAGGTTGGCTCACTGGACTTGTACCGGCACAGCAAGTCTTTCCCTTTCTCATAGTTATACCAGTACATAGCTGAAGAGAGAGAGCGAGAGAGCGAGATTGGATATGACCATGGACCGTCTATGGATCATGTTCTCATGATTTAGAGTAAAAGTGTGCTATACATGTTTACTCGCAAATACGAGCTGTTAAAACACAAAACTGGCACACTGCTGAATTGCTGGTTGGATTATTCTCTACATTTTTCTGCATACATCCCAAACGGAACATTGTGTTTGATTTCAGTGTTTGAATAAAGGCACCTGATTGGTTAACCGAAGGCTTGAGTGTCTGTACACATCTCTAGCCAAAAACAGCATCATTTATCTTTACCTAACTGCTTCTGCCCCGCTGCAGGAGGGAACGCTTCCGCAGGTCATTTATCCCTGCACCATTAGACTCTACACTTCTGTGCTCTAATCCATTCACCCGCGCTCCATCATCTGCTCCTCCATCCGCACTGGAAACTCCTTTATGGTGTTCTCTGTAATAGTGCACCAGCACTTTAGTACTAACTAAGTATTAATGCAACTACCTCATCCCATATATCTACATACTGCACATCTGTGTTACATCTTGCTATACCTTTTTTACTTTAAAAACAGCCACATCTTCATTTTATTGTTTACATTACATTACATTATTTGATCTTTTTTTTTTTTTGATAAATTTTGTTTTATATATTTTATTTTTATTGATTTTAACCTATCTTTGCAGCTTCTTTGTGTACAATGTGTCTCACCGATATGTAAGGTGTAACACTCAGTATAGGCACACTAATAAAAGTGTTATCTTAAAACTTCTCATCTCTTAGAATCAAACAGGCCGTTTTTTTGTTATTGGGCCTTTAAGCTTGATGATCTCTGTTCTGGTTGACTTCTCGTTTAATCGTTTCCCCCGAAGGCTTCTATTCCAGTAGACTGCAACACTCAAAATGCCAACATGGATGAACAGATTATGACAACTAACTACAAGCATGCAACATGAGATTAAACATAACGACATGGCCAAAACAATTACAGGCAACATGACACTGTTATATTCCTGAACAAAATCTGTCAACACATAAGAGCATATGACATCTGATGATGACATGTTATGTAACAGGGTTCAACCAAAAAGTCATCTAAATATACATGACTGTGACAACCATGCTGAATTCAAAGAATTCATTTTGACGTGTAGTATAGTAGAGTAGTACAGTGAAGTACAGTAACACTGCAACCCCAGGTGACTTTATGATGACTTTCCCAGAGAAATAGTAACTAAATAATTAGACAATAGTTATTTATAGTTTGGAATAGTTGTAAATGATAGTTATCAGACTTCTTGTGCTACAATTTGAAATAGTAACTATAGTAATTACTAGTGATAGTAATTGTTCTTCTGTTTTTGCTCAATGTTTGTTAAGTGGTTTGTGCTTTCTGAGAAGACGCTACACAAATAAACGTTGTTATTATTATTATTATTATTATTATTGTTCACTTAGCAACATAAAAACAACTGAAGCCTTGTTTTACAAAAATGTACTGTATGTATATGGGTAATATTAATAATAAATAAATTAATAATAATAATTAATAATTGTTAATAATTAATGTTTTTTGTGTGTGTGTATATATATATATATATATATATATATATATATGGTAAAGCTATCACAAAGTATCAAGATAAATAAATCAACTAAATAACATATCATTTATTATTGTGCTATTATTTGGTTTTTAAATGCTAAATATTTCAAGTTAAAGAATATTTGATTTATGAAAATATGTAGGAAATGCATTAATGCACCATTCTTAATTAGTAGGTTCCTATTAGTCAAAATAGTTCTTAATTATTGGTTCACCAATAAGTTAGTGTGTAACACTTCAAATGGTGCTATTAATGAATGCATGTGTAATTATTAAAATTATGAAGTCATTATTAAACCAAGCTGGACCTGTTAATATAAAGTGTTAGCCACATGTTAAGTGTCTATTTGAGATAAAGTTCTTTACCTGAGAATGGTACGTCCCTGAGCAATGTGGGTCCCAGACCCCTCCAGAGAGCGAGCCAGCCTTCAGTGTGCACGGCCGAGCGGATCATGGCGTTCAATTCTTTGTATGACTGCCTCTCTGACTGCAGCTTAGTACGGATGAGCTCTAAAGGACTGATCAAAGTAGCAGAGCCCACTGCAACACACACACACACACACACACACACACACACGGAGAACATACAAAGCAGATTATCACAGCTCTTCATGCAGAGGGACAACAGCTTTGTCTAATACCAAACCTTCACAAGGAGCAGACAGGACAGCTCAGCCAGTCAGTGTCAATGTCTGACATTAGTTGCTGTGGTACTTTGGTCTGTCTCATAAATCAAGTTTAACTTGGGGTCCCTGACAACTTCGCAAACCTAACACGCAGAAAAGTGACACTATGTAAATGGAGAGACTGCAAAACGAAATGCTGTCTTCACCGTCACCATGTTGGGCCTTACTAGAGTATTAACGGTCACTGTAATATATGTCACAGTTAGCTGTTTCAGATCTCCAATCTAAAGGAAGGAACTCTGAAGGAAGTGTGGGATTTCAGTGCCATTGGAAAGGATTACAAAAGTGACCAGGAACGATAAATAAAAGGCTGATTTGGAAAATATTTATTGAGCTACACAACAGAAGTAGTGTCTCTCAGTATGGCGTTGGGCCGCTATGTTTGCTCATTTAACATGCCAGACGACATGCCAGTAGTCCTGCATCGTGCAGCCGTTTGCCAATGATGTTGGCACCAACAGGACAGCTCATAGAGGGCATCACTGCTCACGATGCCACGATTTTAAAGAAATTCCATAAGAGATCGGATGGAAATTTACAGAATGCATTCTGGAAAAGGTTACTAAACCATTTCTAAGGGTCTGTGACTCCAGTGAACCGCTCTCCTGTCTCCTGACTGAAAAATCTTGAAACAATGGTGAATCTTCTCAGAGCTGCCTGGCCTACCAAGATAATGACTCATCCAGGACATCACAAAGAAACCCAGACAAACACAGAAAGAACTGTAGGCCTCAAAAAAGGTCAGCAATTATGATTCCACCATTCCCAAAAGACTGGGCTCAGAGAATGTTCTAGGGAGACTTAAAAAGTGAGATTGACTTGTTTTAAAAACATCACCATGATGGCCCCACAGCGTTGAAAAAATGTTAAGCAGACCGACAAGACAAAAGTGAAACTTTCGGGAAGACAAGATTAGCATCAAACCAACAGGAAACATGGTGATGGTAGTGTGATGGTATGGGGCTGCTTCAAACCTGGGCAACTCGATATAACTGAATGAACTGTAAATGGTCCTCTCCACCAGAAAATCCTGCCGGAGAATGTTCACTCATGGGTCGGTAATCTGAAGCTCAAGCACAGCTGGGTTATGTAGCAGTGTCACGATCATCTTAAGCACAGGAGCAAGTCCACCTCTGAATTCCTCAAAAGAAACAACAAGGTTTTGGAATGGCCTGGTCAAAGTCAGCACCTAATTGAGATGCTGAGGCAAGACTTTAAATGATGTGAACTGCTCCAAAGTGTGAATTAAAGCTATTCTTTTAAAAGAAGAGTAGGTTGCTGTGAAAGAGCATGTGATCTTCGGTTACAGGAAGCGTGTGGTTGTGGTTGTATGAGATTCTGAAAGCATTTACTGTGACAAATATAGAATAATCTGGGGACTAAAATAAACCACATTCTTTACATGATTGGTTCCATGAATGGTATAGGAGGTGTCCACCTCGCTCAGTCCCTGACTGGTCAAGAAGCTGTTTATGATTAACCTGCCCTGGGACAGATTAGGCATGCCATGGAAGTGTGTCCCAGTAAAAAGTGATCCACTGACCCAAGGACAGAGTGAACCTGAAAGTTTGCTGGCTAAGCAGGAAATTCAACTTCGAATCAAAGTTGTGGCTATTGTGTCAGCCATTTTAAACCAGTCAGGTAAAATTTAAAAGCTGTACTGAAATGTTTACAAATGATGTGTTACGGATGTAATCCTGCTATTATTCAGCATATTTTTATATTTACTGTATGGTATTATGCCCCAAGAATTGATTCTAACTCTGTGTTTACTCTGTAGTAAGGATATGAAGCTATTAAAAAGTCTTAGAGGAAATGAAGTCATATTTTTATATAACAGTGGTTTAGTTTTATGGCATGTTTGTTACAAAGTAAAAAGGGCACTGAACTTGCTCTCTTAGACACCAACTGATTACCTAAGTAAACTATTAGGTTATACTGAAGCACTGTGGCACTATGGCATAGGAGCATTGAGACTATGGCAATCTACTCATGTATAACCCCAATTCCAAAATAAATTAGGACAAACCTAAATAAAACCAGACAGCAGTGATCTGCAGAAGTCCTGTTTGATTTGCATTCAACTGGATATCAGCTTACTGGAAACACTGGTCACCTTGCATGTTTAAGGTGGTAGTAACTTCAGGCTCCTGTAATGGTAATGACTGGCTAGAAGGAGTGACTGAGCATTTGGGCATACCAAAGACCATAGTGTGAAGGAAGTAGCTGAATCTGCAGGTGTATGGAAGCGTACGGTCATACGGGTCTACCAGCAGTGGCTAAAATCCCAGACTACAGGAAATTCCCTTCAGAGTTGTGCCAGGGAAGGCATCCACCAAATCTGGCCCAACTGCTTTATTCTTTATTCGAATTCTTTAATGTAAGAGATCACCTTTTCTAACAGTTCAGTATTCAGTTGGGAACTGAGGACACCGATTGTTGTAGTTAGGAAGGTGGAATTATTCTTTGATATAACACATCAGGTCCTCAGCAATTTGGGGTTTCTGTTGTCAGAGGGGTTCAGGAACAGCTTTTACCCTAGAGTCACACCGGCAGCATCTACCAGAACATGACTAGACCACTAAAGACTGCCACTGATTTCTAATCAGGGTCCCCCAGCACACACTGAGCTCACCTACATCACAGGACTGTTTGCAATGCACTTCACCTTAACCTGTATACTTGAACATCCAGCTGTGTACTATTTATATTTATTTATCTATACTGAACATCTGTGCTAGGCAATATTTTTATATATATATATATAGTCTGTAACTGCACTGGAGAAGGAGCCTGACTGTGTTTCGTTATACTGTACAACCCTCTTATAATGAATTCAAGGTGTTGTAATGTGTGGGCTGTGGTGGTTTGGCATTGTCTATGCGGAATGTTCCTGAAAAAGGCCTTGTCTAGAAAGTAGCACGCTACTCCAAAATGCATCTGTACCCGCAGCGTTAATGGAGCCTTCACAGATATTCATGTTACCCACTAACACCCCCCATCCCATCATAGACTTTGGCTCTACGTCGGTAACAATCTAGATGGCCTTTTTCTACTTTGGCTCAGACAACACAACATCCATTTCTTCCAAAAACAATTTGAAAGATGGATCCATTAGACACAACACACATTCCCATTCTGGCCACCCTGGATACGCTGCATCCCAGCAAAGTTGGTTGCCTTTCTGGATGTTGTTTATCTAGGGCTTCCATTTGGCAGAGCAGATATGTAACTTGTGTTTGTATATGCTGCAACAAACTGTGTTCACCGAGGAGGGTTTTCTGGTGTATTACTGAGACCATGCGGTTATATCCATTTCAGAAGCCTGTTGGATCTGACTGCATTGCCGTCAGAGGGATCTTGGTTTTCAGCTTTGCCGTTTACACAAGAGTTACAAGATTCCTCTGAATTCTCTAGCCCCTTTGATCATAATCCACATCACAGAGTATGAAGTAGCTAAAATCCTTACAGATGCTCATCGAGGTACATTATTCTTAAACTGCTGATGCATACTTTTTGGTGAAGTGCTCATAAAGGACTAGGCCTTTCCTGGATGCTCCTCTTATACATGATTGCATCACCGGTTTAAGATGCTTTGTTTTCAATCATGCACAACAATATTTATACTGGTCTTATATAGATGCTGTCCCAACTTTTATGGAAGTTGCAGGCCTTTGTGTGAAAGATAAAACATTACATGTGTTGTATTTATGCTGTTTTCATTTAACTACATGTAAAACTGAACTTATAAATTTCTGCTTTTTAATTACATTTCAGCTACTTTCTATAAAAAAAACCAGATTATCAGCAGTGTTGATCTTAGGCTGACAGTTCTCCTTTTAGAATTTGTCTAACAAGCTTTAACATGGTGTCGTTGAAAGCTGACATCTTGCTATGACTAGTTATGCTGGTTTGACAACCCAGAACGGAAAACGTCAGATAACCAGTGCACTCCAAGATTCTTAATTTGACTAAGAGCTCTTTCAAATGTGAACCAAACGCCAAGTGGGTGGAGTCCAAGTTCACCTCTAGCAATGGCTCCAGCTAATAGTGGTGCTTTGTCAGCCTGGTCCCCCATCCTGAGCCTGAGAGCAGCAAGGAGCTGGTCATAGCAGGTAAAGTACATCACTGTAGCTGGCACCGCCATCACTCTGCCAAGAGAAGACGCTGCATTAGTATTTTGGGTGTGGAAAAAAATGCATTGATGCATCAGTCTGAAAGTGCGGTTCAGCCGCCACTGACTTTGTTAAAATCAATTATAATTTAATTTAATAAAACTCCTGAACTTTGTGCACAGCTCTCAAAATCTAAATCTCTGGCTATCGTAAAATGTAATACAATTTTTGAAAAATTAATTTTATAGCCTGTATCACTGTGTAAACAACCAGCTGTAAAAATTCTGATTGTGCCAAAATAATTAAATCAAATTTTGATAAAATCTAACAAAATGTGGTTTTATAGCACTATTATGTACAGGGTTTGGACAATGAAACTGAAACACCTGGTTTAAGACCACAATCATTTATTAGTATGGTGTAGGGCCTCCTTTTGCGACAGCGTCAGTTGGGCAGCCGTGGTTTTATGTTTTTTGGATACAATCCGGGTTAGCACCCGAACATCCCTTTCAGACAGCTTCCTCTTGCGTCCACAGTTAATCCTGTTGGATGTGGTTCGTCCTTCTTGGTGGTATGCTGACATTACCCTGGATACCGTGGCTCTTGATACATCACAAAGACTTGCTGTCTTGGTCACAGATGCGCCAGCAAGACGTGCACCAACAATCTGTCCTCTTTTGAACTCTGGTATGTCACCCATAATGTTGTGTGCACTGCAGTATTTTGAGCAGAACTGTGCTCTTACCTGCTAACTGAACCTTCACACTCTGCTCTTACTGGTGCAATGTGCAATTAATGAAGATTGGCCACCAGGCTGGTCCAATTTAGCCATGAAACCTCCCACACTAAAATGACAGGTGTTTCAGTTTCATTATCCCCTGTATGTCTGCTAATGTGGTCTTTTTATTAATGCAACTGACACATAGTAAAATGAAACGAGAAGAGGGATAATCCTGGACGCACTGTAAGATGACTTGACAAGTCGACTAAAAACTTGTGCATAAATATTAATGATTACTAATGTAATAGCGTAGCTCAAAATCTGAACAAGGCTAATGAAAGCACATTCACTCTAAGCCACATCATTATTGTAGCCTATCTAAACCTTGGGTTGGAATGTATGTAAGGGATATATGACTAACAGTGTTGGGGGGAGGCCACTCCACAGCGACTTCATCCCTTCCATGTGTACAATCTTAACGAAGGCATCCTGTATCATAAAAGCAGAAAAATGTTCTGAACAGCGCTATTCCAATTCACAATTCAAAGTAGTCCATTATATATGTAGTATGTTTTGCATAACTTTTTTTTTAGCTCTGCACATACAACATATAACCACGCTCCCAGGTTACTGTATGCTAAAAGTTTATCTTTGGCAGCAGGATATTTATGTCTACTCACCAGTGTGCCATTGAAATGACCTCGAGGTTTATACCACGCCCTCCCGTTCTCATTTACACACACGCATATGTGATCCATCAGGCCATTGCAATAAACAAAGCATTTCCCTGTGTGGCAAGGACATGACAATGCGTTAACTATACATGATATGAAAGACTTAGGAGGGGAAAAGGTATCCTTTTACCTTTAGGGAAAGGACTTCTTTGTGCCTGGAGTCTGATCTTTATGACATCTAGGGGCGTTACTGTAAAGAGGAAAGAGAGGGAGTGTAGGCTTTTAAATGAGAGTAAACCCTAATCCTTCTCCTCACAATTTATACCTGCAGTGTTGTGGTCACTATTAACACATAATTAACACAGCGGTGTGTATAAATACACTTGTAGAGTATATGTACCTTTGCTACGAGCTCATGAAATGTCAGTGCTGCTAGGTCTGCCCTAGTCAACAGTAAGTACTAATGGTGTGAAATGGAACCGTCCACAAATACCTAGATGAGTGTTTATCACCTTCTATTAAATGAGGACTCATACACACGTGTCCTCTAGGATTATTACAACCATGCAAAAGCTATGCGTGTATTCCCTGTGCAGTTTACTATGACGTTAGGCAGTGTCAGTGTGTGGATCCCTCTTTTGCACCTTACCAAATAATGATGTAAGTATCGCCCCGGAACAAGAGGCTATCATCTGCTGCAGTGGTGTTATGCTGTCCTTGGACATCTGAGAGCTTTGAGACGTCATCGTAACAAACCTGACAGGAAAAAAAATTATACTTTTGTGTGTCTATTTTACTTTTACATTAAAAACCTTTTATGCGTTTCTATATTTATGCGGTATCTGCTTTTCCTTAATTCCATTTTAAGCCTTCCCTTTACAGGTTCCCACTGAATTCTACTGGTGGCAGCACTTTAAAGCTGATTTACATTTACATTTAGGGCATTTGGCAGACGCTCTTATCCAAATGATTCACACCTGTGCTAAGTGTTCAGTTAGATAATGTTTCCTAGCTAGTTTAAGCAGGTTAGAGTAAAATTCACCTTGAGCTAAAACACTGCCCAAAAAAGGAAATAGTTATACACAGCATAAGTGTAATCCCAAGCCAGCATTTATACCTAGATGAAAGGTTATCTTCGGCTACCAGTCATTTGGTGGTTCGGTTCAAATTAGCTATAGTTCCAAACGATGTCAGATACCAGATGTGCAGATGTGCAAAAGTGCAAGTATAACATTAATATACAGATATATTAGTACTTACATGATATTCTGCTGATCCTCACAGCACTCACCTTTTAATTTTTATTTTGATTATTTTAGATATTCATGTACATATCTCATTTTATGCACTAAAGGGATCATAAAGGAGGAGAGATGCAGCTATTAAACTTCATCTCCTATGCTGATAGATGCTGACTGTACTAAGAACTCCTACTGCAGTGTCACAAGGAAATTCAGTACCTGAGGAAGTTTTATCTTTATAGTTTTTACTCCTACTCAAGCTGATTCTGGCAGCTATTTTGGAAATTGATTGATTTTGGATGATTGACACCTCTACCTCCCACCACTGCAGACAGACCAATGTAGCAGGAGTCAATGAAAATCAATGAAAAGTCAAGAGAAGTTAAAAGCTCCAAAGAAAAGTCTAACAAAGAATCTGCATTAACTTACCTTGATTCGATCTCTCCCTTGAGGAAAAGCTGTATGATTAATTTTATTTTGGTCAGATTTCATGACATAAATCTTCGGCTACCAGTCATTTGGTGGTTCGGTTCGAATTAGCTATAGTTCCAAACGATGTCAGTCTTAACCAGATGTGCAGACGGATAGTGGTCGGCAGAAAAAGAACAAACTGTCATTTTCCTTTTACGAAACCATATTCTTTCATAACTCTTTGTCGCCGTCCTGCAAGTTCACGTTGTTTTCATATAAACTGCACATGACATTTGTGAGCTATTTCTGTGTTTCAGGTCAGCAGATTCGACTTATTTGGGGCGCTTTAAATGATGCAATGTGTGAGTGAGGAGTATATTTAATATCTGGGAATCAGTTTTGGCCGTGTCGTGTCCCTGTTATGAAACGCATGTTTTAATATGTGCCTTAATCTGTTTATTTTTAATTTTCAGACTCTGAAAATGCCATCTCAAACCGCAGAACGATGGATGTCGAAACTGGATGCGTGGAAACGAAGAATGGCATTTGCACGCTAGAATTGACGTCACGGTGGAAGTTCGCCCGGCGAGCGGGAAAATGGAAAGATGATTATTTTGAGTCGTTTTTAAACTGTTAGTGAGCAAACCTTCCGCTGTCATTTATGTGCGAAAATATTAACTCGGAATAAATGTCCCGACGAGGAGTGTGTGAGGAATTTGAGCCGAGCCTTCGTCTGTTAGCTTAACTTTGTTAGCTAGCTTTGTTCCGCTTGCTGTTTGAATTTCCTGCCTAACGTCTCGCTCGTGTTTTTTAAATTCGGAGATAGGAACCCTCTGTCTGCCAACGTAACACTGCCGTATATGTCAGTTTAAATGCTTCGCTTTGTTATGTAGACACGCACATGTACAAAGTCACGGACTTTAAAGAAAGTAAAGTAAGTATTGTTTTCGAGGCTGAAGCTTTTTATGGCTTTTTTTTTTTTTTTTTTGGTCCACCTTAAATGGTGCAGCAGTTACGTTTTGGTCCCTGTAGCAGACTGCAGTTTAATTGCTGCCCGATTTAAGGTGGAACTAAGCTGACTGGAGCTTGGTGTAACGTTTGTCATTGTTAGGTAAATGAAAGCTGATGGTCTTTAGCTTCTGCCACGATGTGACTTTCTGATTTCTCCCTCCTTTCACAGCCTGCTCGCTTCAGGGAGAGAGGTAGCAGCTGACTGAATTGTGATGAAACACCAGAGCTTTCCAAAGTCCGCGAAGTTAAAAACTCAAGGTAAGTTCATAAGTGTTACCGGCTTCTGTATGTGTATATGGTTTGTAACCTATCTGTGCAGCTTTGCTATTTTTCACACTGCTCAGTTCTGTCAAAGATTTTATTTAAGATCATAAAAGAGAAGAATAATATCGAATACAACTTTTTGTGTTCATAAATCCTTAATGTAGTAAGATGTTTTGATCCAGTCGTGTGGCTTTTTAAAGGTGATCTCGACCAAAAAAAGTGTAGTTGTAAATAAAGCCCAGTGTTTTTTTGCATTGTAGAGAAACCAGGTGTGAATTTTCCCAGTGGTGGTGAATGGAACCAGACGTCTAAAGAGTTTAATGCCTGTGAAAGGCTCCAGTTATTAGATAAAATGGTTATGCATATGCAGCCTGATGTCTGATAGTTTTGAATAAAACGTGTTTTGGATTAGGGTGTATTTTAATCACTTCATTTGAATCCATTTATCTCGTAATGTCTCGGACCTCCGTTAGGACGGGGTGACCTAACCCTTTGGCTTACACTTAAGTGTAAAGTTTCAGTGACATCCTGTTTTGTGAAGTAAGTTGGGATGCTTTAAAGGTAATGCTAAGGCTGCTGTTTTTTTCCCTCTCAACAGACTCAAAACTGGACGACTGTGTGCATAAGAAACCAGCATCTAAAACTAAACATCGGTTGACATGTGAACCTGTTCATAAGAAGCCCTTTACAGGGCGCATATTTTATTTGGATCTGCCATGTAATAAACGGAGCCAGACTTTGGAGAGTGATATCAAGAGCCTTGGAGGAGTGAGTGCAATTATCTATCTATCTATCTATCTATCTATCTATCTATCTATCTATCTATCTATCTATCTAATCAGTCTTATCTGTCTATGTATATGTGTTTTGTTTACATTTTCATTTAGTGTATTTGAGCATTGCGTTGTCCTGTTTTATTTAGGAATCTATGTTTCGTCAGTGCAAGTCTTTTTGGTACTTAAATGTTCTAAGTTGTTCACTCAGAAAAGATTGATTGGCCTTTTTGGGTGATAAAGCTACGTGACAAGTACTTTTAAGTGCAAGGGTGATGTTTGGCTGCATTCAGTCCTTTTAATCCTCTGTAATGGTTGTGAGTGGAGTGGCATTCAGCTTCTTTGCAAGTTAAAGAATCCCTTTTAAATGTCAATGTTGGGCCGTGCTTTCTTTTGTTGTAGGGTGAATGACTTTTTCTTAATTCTTCTTTTCTTTATATTTTTTTAATCCCTCATGCAGACAGTGGAGAAGTTCTTCAGTAAAGAAATCAGGTATTTGGTGTCCAATAAGCCTGAAGCTCGCCATGTACGGCGGCTGGTACAGGACTCCCCAGTACCTAGCCCAGATTCAGGCCTCAGCTCACCCCATCCGGCTAGTAAGAGGGACAGTCATGGATATAGGGGCAGCTCACAGGGACCTGCTGACACGGTGAGAATTTATCTGCAACTCTGTAACTTTCTAAAAGAAGGGAACAAAAGTTTTATGCTGAATTTAGCTCTGAGCAAATTAATTTTCACTTTTTTATATGTGTATATGTAAAAAAATAAATTATGTGGAATTTGTCCTACATTTATGTCACACTTGAGGAAATTTGTCCTTACTTTCCACCTCTGGTTGGAATTTCACAGGTGGTCGTCAGCAGAGGAAAGTCATTAGTGGAGAAAGTCGTTAGGGAACAAGTGAGTTATATTTCTTATTTTGGTGCTTCTTGCTTATACAGAGTTGGGATTTATATTAGTATTCTCTCCTACTGTTTTACTAACCAGTTAGTTTTGACATGTTGTGGTTTATAAAATTGTTTTATTTATTTATTTATTTTTCTGTTTTCTTAGGAACGTGTTCAGATCAACAGGATCCTGGCAAATGCACTGGAATGGGGTGTGAAAATCCTCTATATTGATGGTATTTATCGTTTTATACATTATTTCGTTCCAAAATTCTTATTGGTCTAGAAACTAGAATACAGCAAGTTGATTAAAGAATCATAATAATGCAGCTTTGCTTTGAAATGCTGTGTCATGTTTAAATTCAATTAAATTTGTATTTAACATTTTTTTAAACAGATGTAATTTCCTACATCGATAAGAAAAAGACAAAACTCTCCAAGGAACGTGCGATGAGCCACACAGTGAAGATAGCTGTAAGTGTCTTATTTACACACAATAAGAACAATAAAATATTGTATTTACATACTTTGTGTGTATTTGGACCCAAGTAAAATTAACTTTTTCTTTAGGCACAACCTGATCCCACAGAGAGTACTACGTTTCAAAAAAGTGGTGGTGAGTACAGTGTTGCATACCTTACTTAATGTTTCTGCAGAAGCTGATCCTTCTTAATAATCTGCGTGTGTATATATATATATATATATATATTCGTAATCTGGATCTTCTAAATTAATGATGGTTTGATGCAACTGGTATCTATACTATTTCAATAAATCTGACAAGCTTCTTACTAGAGTTCTTTCTTTTCAGCTGGGCGAATAAGTCGCCCCTTCATAAAAGTGGAGGACTCCAGCAGGTAAAAGAAATAATTGTTTTGTTTTGTTTATTTGTATTTGTTACATTGTGTTTGTTATAATATAGTTTAGTCTTCCATATTTATTTATTTATCCAGCCCTCTATTTCAATTACTCATGAATTACATTCTTCATTCCAGACACTACCGCCCCATCTACCTACCAATGGCCAACATGCCTGTGTGTAACTTCCGATCTGTGGCTCCCTGCAGTCCGTTTTTAGTGGATGAAAATGATAACGATGCCCCCGGAAAGAAAACAAAAGCACATGGGTATGTTAATACTTGTATTAGACATTTAACTGTCCTTCTGTTTGCATTTACATCAATACAATTTTCGGGCAAGTAGTATTGTGGTTTGTCCAAGTATACCAATTGAAATTTCTTAAATGCTAGTTTTGTCATAAACTTTGGCTCGGGTATGTCTGCTTTGTAGTCTGTTGCATCTGAAATAGTCCACTTTTATTTCCATGGCAGCATATGTAATGGATTAGCCAGTCTTTTGGGGTTATGTTAGCATTGGAGACAAGATCAGTTGCTGTTCTGTTTTCTGCAAAAGCCACATTGCCACAGCCTAGGCTTGCCTATATGTTGTTAATTTTTTGTTTTTATTGTGGTTTGCACAACTACATTTTTGTAGCATTTCTTTTTACAATAACTATAAATGCAGTCTACTGCTATAATCGTGATCCTGGAGGTCACAGAAACACCTCCTGTTTTGGAGAGCACTTTTTATCAGTCAAATTTACACACAGAAGATAAGTGTAACTTGTGCACACTTATCCAAAAATATGCATACCAACAAAATGATTGTACCTTCTTAATTGTTTCAGGTCTGAGAGAGATCGAGCAGCAAAGTGCAGGAAAGACAGACGTAAAGGCCATGAGGGAAGGGGACGGCGGAAAGGTGGCTACTGTGAATGCTGCATAGTCAAATATGACAGTCTTAAAGCTGTGAGTAGCACCATAATAGTAACTACATAGTAACACAGTACCTGCTGTGTGTTATTCAGAATCATTTTAGTAACAAGACTAATCTGCCTTTGATCTTTTATCCACAGCACCTGCAAAGCGAGCAGCACCAGACATTCTCTAAGAGTGAGGAGTACCTGGTGGTGGACAGAGTTGTATCTGGACTCACATGTGACCTTATGCAAATCAGCACTAAAACTAAAAGGTATTACCCCTGCCTCAAGTTTCATTAGCTTTTGTGTTTGTCCAGCAGATGGCACTACAGCTCTGAGGAAGTGTGTGTCTGTGTGTGTGCGCGTGCGCGCGCGTGTGTGTGTGTGTGTGTGCGCGCGCGCGTCTCTGTCTGTCTGTGTGTGTGTCTCTCTCTCTCTCTGTCTGTGTGTTTGTCTGTCTGACTGTCTGTCTAGGTGTTTGTGTGTGTTTGTCTCTGTGTGACCTACCAAAGGTAATATAAGGCAAAATAATGTAGTAGTTGTTTTTGTGCAATAATGAAGTTCACAGCATGATATGATATTTAATTTAATCTTAAATATGTAGATTTTGTTTACTGTTATGCGGTATACACTGTTTAGTTTGACTACATATAAGGAAGAGCAGATACAACCTAGCTTATCATTTCTTTCTCTTATTCAGTATAATGTATGTGGATCCAATTACTTTTTCTTTAGGGTGAGGTGCAGTGTATCCTCTCCGGTTCTTGCCCCTGGACCAGCCATAAAAACTGAAGGGGAAGGCGGAATTCTGGAAGTAGAAGAAGAAAAGGTGTCAGCGTTCCCGTTCTGGAGCTCTCCCAACACAGATATTAGCGGTGGAACACCTCGACCACTCCGCAAGCGCTGCAGAGCACTCTCTCAGAGTTCTGGAGAAGATGCAGCAGAGCAGTCTGTTGCTCCGGAGAAATCTGAGTCCAAGCGAGGATCCTTTGAATGGGTATCCAGTTCAGCTTTACAGAAGGCTTTAGATGTGTCACAGACCAACAACAGGAAAAACTGCTGTTCTGATTCTCTGCAAAGGAACAGGACACCATTGCAAGTTCATTCAAAACCAAGGACTTCATTGAGTGCGCAACCAACTCGACATTACAGTTGTAATCGGTTCGATGCAAGATCCACACGGGAAACTCAAGGGACTAATGTGATGTCGGAACCATCTGGAATTAAAAAGCCAGACTTTCATGCTATGCAAAAAACAGTTTTGGATATCACAGGAACACAGAGACTTCTGACCAAAGAAGGTCATTTGCCTGTCAGAACTGAGCGTCCTTCTGCAATAAACCATGGTTCAGTCACTGGTGAAAGGACTCTATCCAGCAGAGGACATGAACCATCCAGTACAGATAGTCCATCTAGAACCCTGCAAAGGAAAGTACGGAATTCTAAACGCAGAAGAAAACGTCCAGCAGAGGCTTCACAAGGTTTCTCTGGTAAACATGTGGAAGCACTGACACCTCAGACCCTTGGCAAAGCTTCTGAGTCGCGGAGTCTCTCTGCTCTGGACTTGTGGCACCTCTTTATGTCTAGTGATGACACAGAGGATGAATTTAAGGGCTTTTGTCAATAGCGGAAAGAAACAGAAAAGACATGGAATGCAATCCACAGTTGAATAGATGAAAGAGAGTTATGTGTAACAGATACGATGTATTTATTCCTCTGTATCTCTGTGGGAGATATGGAGTTCAAACTGATTACCTGTCAGGTACAGGAGCAAAGACAATGTGTGCCAAGAGTACTTAGTGCAGCTTTTATGAGAAAATATATATACAAACTCCAAAACCTCAGCTTTGGTGGATGTCTGTTTGAGGTTTTGGAGACCTGTGGACTTAACTGTGAGAAACTGACTCTGTACAGTAAATATGAAATGTGTTTAAATGGAGCAGATACCCTGCATGTGTGTTCGGGTAAAATCACAAGCGCCAGTATTAAATAGCTTGCAGTCCGCATAATCAGTTTGTCCTTTATTTTGTCAGAGCTGCATACCTGGCTACCTCATTCAGCATCTTTATATAAAATAAGTTTTTATTTGAATTTAGTCATATAGAAAAAGACTTGATGGGACGGCAGATACTGAATAAAAAAGGCTATGTTTGAACAGAAGGTTGATAAATTTGCACCAGGACAATTGAGTTGGGTGGATGAATGGAAAGCTGACTCTTTTGTATGAAATTTGGCGAGTGACTCTCTAAAACTCAGTGGTACCAGAATGACTAGACTAAACTTTGACTAGAGTCTTTACATATTAACATCGTACAAATGTCACACAAACAGGCTCAGAAGAAAAGAAGGTGCAACTAGATGTTCAGGTTGCAGATGTAAAATCAGCTTTCTAGTAATGAAGATATGATTACAGTAGTAGGTTATGTACTCACCACGTTTTGATGGAGTCCCCCCCGCCAAAGTAATTCATTAGTTTGTATGGGTCCGCAGCACAGCTGAACTGACCAAATGCTTTTCTCCACGCTTCATGCAATTACCTATTGCCACCAGAGAGGTCTCCAAATTTCCATATCCAGCTTGGGACCTATTCCTCTTAAGCACAAACTGGATGGAACACAGGTTCCCAACACTGATACTGCAGTACCACTAGTACTGGGTCAATAACTGAAATAATCACTTACTATTAATTACTAATATTATGCAAATTACCGTTCTGTTCTGTTTCACATGCTGCTTATTTTTTTGACTTTAGATTTATTTCAACATTTCTTCCAAATTGTAAATAATGGACCGGATTGCACAGAAGCCTTTTCTCCATGCCATGCAAACAGAGCGCTCCTCTCCTAATTAACTACATGCATGCATACTTTGAACAGAACTTGGAAAGATTAGAACCAAGATGTTCAGTTTGGCAAGGAATACTCGATACATAGAAATGAAACAAAGAAATGTTGGTACATGAGATTGCTCTCCGGTACTTGTTCAACTTGGCATGCTGGTTTGTTTACCACTTGTACACTGACAACCACTGCATGCTAAGTGTGGCATGCCATCTGTGCAAACTGGATTTACCATTCTAATTTTTAAGTAATAGTAGAAGCTTTGTTGGTCAGTAATGCATGTTCATTGTATAACCGTCATGAGAAATGCATACTACCAGGTGCTGTTAATAATCAATACGATAGTTCTATGAACTGTAATTGTCTGAATTCACACGATCATTGAAACTCCTTACCCCAGGCTGTGTAAATGTTTGAGTTTTCATCGTGTCATACTTTAGTCAGGAAGGGTTCGTTGGAGCAAGTTCATGGTAAGAGGTACTCCAGTACCAAGATTGGGCACCATTGGCTTTTAAGCATCTTGGTGTAGTAGTGCAGAGTCTCTGACCAGCTTTCTGTAGATCCAGACCTGGCTAGTTGATCTCCATGTTAGCTGTGTGGGTTCTGCAAAAAAAAAACAATCCTGAGAATATCACCTTCTAAAGTTCAGTCTCATAAATTGGTTGGATTTACATGATCCAAGTAATATCAGAGATATTTAAGTGATGCTGAGGTCTGGACTTTGGTGTGGTCAGTCTATTGTTCTGGGAGCACCAGCAGCTTTGTAGTTCATTTGTGAGGGCTTCATGACAGCTACACATCCTTTCAACCCTTAGTGGGGAGTCTTCTCACAGAGTTTGGGTGGACGGAAAAACCTGTAGATGGTTTTCAGATCAGCAGTAAGTTGGAAGTTTTGAGTTAAGACTTTTGCTTTTGCATTCTTATTCTGTTATGGCTCAAATGAGGTGATGCTCTCAAGCATCTCCATCCTCCATCCACCTGCCATCATCTAACGTATTTGGTTTGCTGCAATAAAAACCACCCGCAGAAATAATGTGCTGCTGTTTTCATCTGGAGGATGAAAATTCAAATTCAAAATTTGAAGAAAGATGTACAATGCGTTCATTGGCTGCAGAAGGGAAAGGGCGTTGACGTTAGAGGCTTGTAAGAAATATGAGATTAGAGATTTGTAAGGTCGTTGTCCTGTGGTCATTTTACATTACCACAAGTTCGTCAACCGTCCTTTTGGAGAGGTTATGTCCAATCCGCAACCATCGTGCTGCCTATTACCCAGGGCTGGGATGTAATGGACTTTCGGTACCGGGAATGTGTATTCAGAACCCAGCAATTCTCAGTGTTAAGGAGTTCTTTTAAAGCTTGAGTGGACTGATCGGGACAGTGTCCTCATCAGATCGCATAGCTGCCTACTTTACAGCCAGATTTGGCACTTTTGGCATTTGCCCATTGGGATTGTTTGGTCAGATTAGGAGCAGCAGTGGACTGGAGCAGGCCATTAGAGACAAAATTATAGTTCCTGGAAAGAATAGAAGCTCTAGAAAATGTGAAATGTGGTATTATATACAGTCCACTTCACAATTATTGGCACCTGCACAAAGTCTTAGAAGCAAATTGTGTTTTTTAAGTTCCTCAGAGTGTCTAAGATCTTTCAAACAGGAATCCATGACTTCTTGTTTTACTATATGGGCCACAGTATTGGGACACGCCCATTGAATACTGGTGTTTCGTTCGGTCTCATTGCCGCAGGTGTATAAAATCAAGCACCTAGCCATGCTCTCCGCAGGAATGGGTTGATCGTGGTACTGTTATTAGTCACCGCCAAGTCAGTTCATGACATGTCTTCCCTCTTCGATATTCCACGATCCATTGTGAGTGATATTGAAACGTGGAAGTGTTTAGGAACCACAGCCCCTCTGACCATGCAGTTACAAAGGGGGGTCGCTGAGTGATGAGGTGCATAGTGTGTTAGTCACCAGTGCTCTGCTAACTGCTGAGTTCTAAACCTCCTCTGGCATTAACATCAGCACAAACACTGCACTGGGGCCTGGGTGTCCATGACTGAGCAGCAACAGGCAAGCCTTACAACGCTAAGCACAATGCCGAGTGTCGGATGGAGTGGTGTAAAGCGCCACCACTGGACTCTGGAGCATTGGGAATGTGTTCAGTGGAATGACGATTCACACTTCTCTGGGAGTCTGATGGATGAGTCTTGGGGTTTGCCGAAAGCAGTGAGAACGTTAACCTGCTGGACTGTAAAGTTTTGGTGGAGGAGGGATAATGCTATAGGCGTTCTATGCGTTGGCCTAGAGCCCGTTCGTTCCCGTGAGGGAAAATCATAATGCCTCACCAGACCAAAACATTTAGGACCAGTGTATGCTTCCAGCTTTGTGGGAACAGGTTAGGGAAGAACCGTTCTGTTCCAGCATGACAGTGCCCCAGTGCACAAAGCAACGTCCATAAGGGCGTGGTTGGGTGAGTTTGGTGTGGAAGACTACGCAGAACCTTTGGGAGGATCTAGAACAGAGATTGCGAGCCAGATTCTCACAATCAGCATCAGCGTCTAACCTCCTAAACGTTCTTCTAGAACCATGCTGTAAACGAGTTAGGACCTGGTATACTCTACCTAAGAGTATTCTCCCTGTGTTCTCCTAACCCAGCAGAATGTCCTTGCACAAAACAATGAGGAATGGAGACTTCCTCTATTTGCAGCGGCAGACCTGAGTTAGGTGTGTATAATATTTCACTGTCGGCGCTGGCTCAGTCCCGAACCGATCGTTTGTGTCCTTGAGCTTTTATTTACCAGTCTGACGTTACTAAACGGGTTGGTCTTAGTTTTTAGGCAGCATTTGGGCGGTTTTGTTCCGTTGCTGTCTGTATTTAACTGTACTGTATCTTCCCTGGTAACTTTGGATGGATGATTTACTGTACTTGACTATGGCTGCTAAGGGGTAACTAGTGGCCCCTCAGGTTTAATAGACTCGCATTTGGGGCTTTAGTCTGAGCCCCCTTTAGTCTGAACGCAGATTAACTGTACAGAGTAAAGGCGAAAGCAGGAGAATACAGGTCCTACATGTGAACTGAATGAATGAATGTGTTCTCTCCTTCGGCCTCTATTGTTGCGCAATGTCTACAGTAGTCACGTGCTCCGGTGCTGAGCAGGTGGATCTACCGCGAACTACATTTCCCAGCATGCCTTTCATCACTCGCGTGTTTACTCGCGTATTTGTGCGGCTTGTTTTGAGTTTAAACAGCTAATCTCTCTCTCTCTCTCTCTCTCTCATACACACACATTCTCTATCTCTCTATCTTTCTCTCTCTCTCATACACACACATTCTCTCTCTCTCTCTCTTTCTCTCTCTCTCTCTCATACACACACATTCTCTCTCTCTCTCTCTCGCTCTCATACACACACACACACACACACACACACATTTTCTCTCTCACTCTCTCCCCCCCCTCTCTCATACACACACACATTCTCTGTCTCTCACTGTTTTCTTACTATATACCGTTTACCTCACTCTTTCTCACATGCATTCTATATCTCTCTTTTCTCTCTAACACTATCTCACACGCCTCCCCCCTTCACTTTTTCCCTATTATATTCCATTTCTCTCTCTTTCTCTCTCTCTCACTCACTCACTCTGTCTGTCTCTCTCTCTCTATCTCACACACACACAAACACGATCAGTCTTTCCCATCTTCTCACTTTCTCCCTCTCATACGCTGTTTTTCTCTCACACACACAATCTATTTTATTTCTCTATCTCTCTCATGCATTTTCTCTCACTCCTTCTCCCTCTCATATACGAGTCTCCCTCTCTCGCTTTCTACATAACATATACTCTCTCGCTTTCCTTTCTTTCTTTCTTTCTTTCGTTCTTCTCCATCACTCTATCTCTCCTATACGTATTTATCCCACTCTTTCCCTCTTTTCTTTCATATACTACCTTTCCCACACACGTTCTCTCCCTTCCTCTCATGCGCGTTCCGTCTCTCTCTCTCTCTCTCTCTCTCCCTCTCTCTCTCTCTCTCTCTCTCTCTCTCTTTCTCCCTCTCTCGCGCTCTCCCTCTCTCGCGCTCTCTCTCAGCCTCTATCTCCCTCCCTCTCTGTCTTTATCATCGCTAATGGTAACCGGTGAGGAAGCGAAGCGCGCTATTGTCTTGTGCCGAAGCTGAGGAGCTGAAGGAGAAAGAAGGATAAACCTCCCGAGAAGAGAGTGATATATCGAGCAGGCAGCTCTGCCGTTTTGATCGTGGCTCGGTGCTGGTGGAGCGGTGAGCGGTGTACCGTAGCGGGAGTGTCCGGCCGCCATGGCCCCGCGCTGGGCTGCGCTCTGCCTGCTGTGGCTCTGCGGAGCGGCCAGCGGCTCCACACCTCAACACGGTAAGGAGCATCCAGCCCTTTCTTTCTCTTCTGCTCTCTTTCCTTTAACTCTGCGTCCTCATGCCTCATACAGCGCACGGCGAGCGCTCCTGTAGCAGCTCCGCTCTGTTTTCCCTGCTCGCCCGTTTTACTGGTACCAGCGATGGAGGATGTAAACAGACATGGATGCTGAGTGCGAGCAAATGCATTCATACAACTGCAGTTCATTCTGCTCAGCCTTGTTTTAGCATGAATGGTTTCGTGCAGCTGCATTCTGTTCATCATTTAGCCTTATCGCAGTGAGGAATCCCCACACCAGCTCCTTATTGTCTTCTATACATTACAGCAGACCCATATTATTCTTATTCCCAGCACAGATGAATTAGCGCAGGATCCTGCTCTCATATTCAGCCTTACTGCGGTACAGCACCCCGGGTTTAAAGCTTCTTTATTCGGCATCCCTGCGATGGTGCTGGACCAGGAGCCCACACTGATCCCTGAGGCGCAATGCCTCCCAGACATTAAAAGAAACCGAATCGAATTTTCCCGTCCACCTTACATGGAGCAGCGCCTACATGCTGCACCTGCGCATTTAAGGTGGAGCGGAGAATGCGAACCAGAAACCCAGCCCCAGTCCTGGTCCTAATATGCGCCTGTGTTCTGGTTTTAGGGGGCGGTTCGGTAAGGGCGAGGACCCTCCGTGCCGACAGCAGGGAGATCACGGTGCCCGCGCGGCTCGTGTACCGCGCGGATCGCGGTGGAGGCCAGACGGCGCACGACGTCCTGGGCACGCGGGTGCGCGCGAGCTCCGGCGACGAGCAGGTAAGCAACCCTCCTCCCCCCTCACCCCCCCGAAACCCCTCCCCAAACCCACAGCCCGTTACTACTGGAGACTGTTCAGCGGTTGTTTACGTGCTTGTGTAGGAGTCTAGTGCTGGACCGCAGGGTGGACAGAAATGGCTCGAGCAGGGCTTGGTTCAGGTGTTGTAGGCCATCAGATAACACGAGGTACACTCACATAACACTCACCCCTACTGCTTCAATTACCCACAAATCCAATCAGCATCCGCTGAAATGGGACAGTTTCTCAAAGAGGCCTTCAGTGCCCAGAACATCTGAGTCCACTCTGCCCTCATTCAGTAGACTAGTATATAATACAGACTAAACCAGTCATAGGTTAGATAAAGTCTCTGTTGTATGGCTGGAGGTACAGGGTATATAGGGATCAGAGTATATGGTGTTCAGGTATTATGCTACATCAGCTCATATGAGACGATATGAGATGTTATACACTCGTATAGTACAAATAGCTGCACCCAGAAGTAAGCAACCGACGGGAATCAAACTTGGTGGGTAAGTCTGACATCATAAGACATGCCAAGGATTAAAGCTTCATGCTCAGCTGTGCATTTGACGTGAGCCAGAACAGGCGTTTGCGATGTACCTGACTGACCCAACAGCCATGTTTGCGGACATTCCGCGATCCACTGGCACCATTGGCATATGGCTGCACAACACAGGACTACATCCACGTGGATCACTACAACGACTGCCCTTAGGTGTAGCCGAAGATTGCAGCGGTGTCGTGCCGGACTGTCATGAAGTGTCACGAGTGCCGCTGTTGTCTTGGCAGAGATGGCAAACTAACCCGTGTGTGGAGGCACCGTGGTCAGCGCCGAGATGAGCGGTTTGTTGTTACGTGTCACATGTCCAGAAGGCCTGGTGTCACTCCATCTCCATCCCTGCAGGAAATGTGTCAGAATATTCAAGCTGCAAAGGATGGATTATCACAGGACACCATAGGGAACCTCTACAACTCGTTATTGCGTTATTGTTCCTGGTGACCTTTTGTCTTTTTTCGCAATAGCCCTGCAATCCGCCGCTTCCTTCTGGGTGCAACTCTTCCTGTGATGATGAGTTTATATGGAGTATGTCATAGGCATCAAATGATAAAGCTGTCTCCTCAAACAGGTTTGAAAAGCATGCAGCCTATTATTACAAAGTATCTGAGATGGTCAGTTGGGCTGTGAGTGCAGAGTGAGCGCTGAGAAGTGGCGTTTTGTCCGGTACCCTGTTTAACCACCAGTGGGCTGCCTGGAAAACACTGAGCAAAAAAAAGGCAAGTGGGCCTCCAGCTCTGCCTCAGCTCCGGCTACTGTGGCCCACTATCTTCGTGGTATCTGGGTCGAAGGTCCTGAATACCTGAATTCTGTTGCAGGCTGTAGCTTGTTTACCATGAGCGGTAGATAGGGGGCTGTAGGGGCAGCCAGGTATTGGGTCTCAGCAGGAGCTTATACTGGACAGTAGGGTATCGGGATATTGGGCACAAATGTCATAAGCAGTCTGTGATTCAGTGCTAAAGTGATCCTCGAGGACATCCAGAGGATTTTTGCATCAACCTAACGTACTAGTAGTACTGCTGAATTAGAAAACATATATTTATATCTTTTATATATATATATATATATATATATATATATATATATATATATATATATATATATATATATATATAGATTTATTGAGCTTTTATAGTTCAAGAGCCTTATTTTAGCCACATCCCTGCATTTTAGAGCAGGCAGTGAGACTGCATCCCTGAAGTTGATGTATTCAAAACATTATGCAACATTATAAATTGTCATTACCAAAACACATAGTGCAGTTAGGTACAATTACGGTTTTGCAGTTTAATAAAAACAGTTTTGCATTTTATGTGTGTACAGCTGTTCAAAGCTGTGCATGCTAGTAATGTGCTGGCTCTGTTCTGCTCAAAATTAGATAAAATTGTAACTGCCAAAAAAAACAAATGGTAAATTGTGTTAAACTAAAATTTAAAAAATAATATTTCATTAGATCCATATAGGATATATATATATATATATATATATATATATATTAAAGCCTATATGGATCTAATGAAATATTTTTATATATATATATATATATTAAAGCCTATATGGATATATATAATATATAAAATATAATATATAAATATATATATATATATATATATATATATATAAAATTTTCAAAATAATATTTCTTAGAATAATCTAGACTATATATATTTCTCTTAGTAGACTTATTATCTATATCTATCAGTATATTGACCAGTTGTCATACGTCCTTCACCCCTGATTACATGGTCACACGCACCAGGCAAGTAAAAGCAAGTTTTTGGTAGATGTTGTATTTAATTGGTGCTGGAATGCTGTTACGTGCTTTACATAATTGGCAGTCTAATCATAACGCAGGGCCAGTCTTCACCCTTTGTGCTGCCCAGTTGGAAATCTGGCAAACAGCATTTGGATGCATTATTCTCTCAGATCTCTTTTTTGGCGAGAGAGGCGAGTTTGGACCAGCGGAACACAAAAGAGCCAGGCTCGTCAGTGGCTGCTTTTATAGAAAATGTTAATGTAGCATTTAACCCACAAACCCTCCACTGGAACATCCACAATATTGATGAGTTCATTTTTTTTTTGTCTCTGCCGTATGACGGGTGGAAGTCACAGAAACACCCCCACCCTCTCTCTCTCACACACACACCCAGTACACCCCCCTCCTGTCCGTGGCACACTGGGCGATCATCAGTGCGTGACTGAATTGATAACAAAGGCAATGAAACGCAGCCGCGAGTGGATTAGAGTTATTTTAATGAGTCCTCCTTTGCCGGGACGTCTGCGTGTGCAGACGTCGCAGTTCAAAGCCTCGGGCCGTGTTCGCCGCCTGCTTTATATCTCTGTTTATTTTTGTTACGTTTGTTTTTGCATATCTGCGCGTGCGTGTGTGCTGATGTCAGTATGGGGGTCCAGGTTGGCCTGCAGCAAACAAAGCTGATTCATCTGGCTAAGGTGCTGTATTGGTTGCAGGGTGGTTTCTGCTGGGGAATTAGCGTAGCGAGGACTGGTTATTTTTTCAGCTCGACACTTCAGCTGTTTATCTGCTGCCCCATGCTTCCTCGAGTCATGATTAATTAAACACGCTCCCAGACAAAGAAAGCTGGTCCTTGATGCTTTGATACTGCACTGGCGATAATGCTAATACTTAGCTAGGGGTTATTTACTAAATATGTAGGTCCTAAAGTCACTTACTATACACCACTATACAGATCCATTCAGTAAATGGACCTCCTACATTTGAGGTTCATGTTTTTTGTGGGTTGTGTACCATAAATAGACCATGTCTTCAATACCTTAGTAGGAAACTTTCTGATTTTTGTTACTGTACCTTTAAGACTATATGTAAATTTCCTATGTTCTGGTTGGCTGCCCTGTATCATGCCTCATTCAGAAAGCTGTCCAGGCTGGAATACTCATTGTAACCTCAAGGTAAATAGGCGGAGCTGACCTGCTGGAGGCTTGATGTTTCAATGTGTTAACATTTATTACATCAGAGAAAAATGATACTGGCCTTTATATATATATATATATATATAATAATATATATATATATATATATATAATATAATATATATAATATATATATATATATATTATATATATATATATATATATCATATATATATATATATATAAGCACATGCCAGAGAGAGTAACTCTCTCCCATAGAGCAACATTTCTCAGCTATCTGAAATGCCTCATTGGAATTCCAGCCCTGTTTCCTGTTACATGATGATGTCATCTCACAACATAATCCTTATTCCCCACCTACTGGCAAGTTTGGCACACAGAGAGCTATAACAGTAAAACTGAGCACTCTGAATCGTCCTGCTCCAGTCTAGCTTATGACAGTGGATCCACCCACTTGCCCAACTTTTAGGATCTAACTGATACAGCACAACCAACGCCATTGTAAGAACAGCCATAGCGCTGTAGGCGCAGACCTTGTAGCAGAATGCTACAGAATGCTTCTCTGGCATTGTATTATGTTTTGGAACTTGAAGCATCTACTCTAGCAGACCCTCAAAAATACAATTATAAATTTTATTTGTATCGTATTGAGTTGAGTTGCTAGGTAATCTCATACAGGCTTATGTATGTGGTTCCTACTACTATACAAAATATCATTATCAACAAACATGCTTATGGATACATTGTTTTTGTTTCTGCATAAATCTGATTTTTCTACCTAGCTATCGCTGGGACTGAGAATCTGCTGAGCATTTATGTATGTGTACGTGTCACCAAGTTGTCTTTTCTGATGGGTACTGGCCCACAAGAGAGAGGGTCAAACATGTAAGAGGATGAGCTTGGAAATGAGCCATCAAGACAATTGTTCATAGCATTGACTTCACTGCTGTAATGTTTGTACTGAGGCTCTCCCAGAAGACTTATGGTAATAGGCCTTCTTGTTGTGCCGGTATTACATTCCGTTCAGGCTAATTCCATGTTGTGACAGATTTGGCCAAAAGAGTTTACAGTTAATTTCATACCGCCGCTGCTCAAAGAAATACAAGTATCTCCAAAATGGAAACTTTTCAGGAGAGGGCAAAAAATCTAATTTCAACTCAATGTAAGTCAATGGGACCCGACTTCTGGACCTTGGCAGCAATTTTGGTTAATTTCTGTTGTTCCATTTATCAAGTTTTCACACAACACAAATGCCATGTACTGTGTTCAAATGATGCATAAAAGTAAAAAAAAAACACAAAAATGGTGGTACATGTTTTTAACTGTCACAATACGGTTAATAAATAAGCCTGAAGCAAATATGTGGGTGTGCTAGTTTCCCATAGACATGCAATTAAATGTATCTGTGATGAGTTATGAAGAGAATACACTATATAAACAACATCTGGAGTTGTACATGACAGAACATTAGCCCTAAGTACAAGTAATATATAACAAAAACAGCTTCACATGAGGCATTGGACTTAGAACAAACCATTTTTGTCATGAGAGTCATCTAGCATTCCAGAATGTGCAGTGTTTGCCTCCACCCTGCCTTACTTGACCCTATAGCAGTCTGTTAACATGGGCGGAAGAAATGGATTCCAAAAGGTTGTTTTGTTTTTGGAAAGCTTCATAATTTATCTTCACAAATTTGCTGATCCCAGCTGGTCTATGCTGGTCTATGCTGGTCTATGCTGGTCTATGCTGGTCTATGCTGGTCTATGCTGGTCTATGCTGGTCTATGCATGTCTATGCATGTCTATGCTGGTCTATGCATGTCTATGCTGGACTATGCATGTCTATGCATGTCTATGCTGGACTATGCATGTCTATGCTGGACAATGCATGTCTATGCTGGACTATGCATGTCTATGCTTGACTATGCTGGACTATGCTGGACTATGCTGGACTATGCTGGACTATGCTGGTCTATGCTGGTCTATATGCTGGGTCTAATGCATGTCCCTATGCTTGGTCCCCTATGGCATGTTCTATATGCATGCATATGCACTGTCTATGCCTGGACTAATGCATGTCTCATGCTGGACTATGCTGGTCTTCATGCTGTGTCTATGCTGGTCTATGCTGGTCTATTCTGGTAGCTATGCATGTCTGATGCAGGTCTATGCTGGTTAGTCTATGCATGTCCCTATGCGGGAACTATGCATGTCTCTATGCTTTGGGGATACTGATATGCTGGTCTATGCATGTCTATGCATGTCTATGCATGTCTATGCATGTCTATGCATGTCTATGCTGGTCTATGCTGGTCTATGCCGAACCATGCTGGACCATGCTGGACCATGCTTGACTATGCTGGACTATGCTGGACTTTAGCTGATCAACTCAACTATTACCAGCATCCAAAAGAGAACATATACTTTTTAGCAAGTGTAGATGGAAGTTTCCGGCAGCCCAAGCCTTAAAACCTTAGTCGTCATGCAGTGCTTTAGTCGTCATGCAGTGCCTTAATCGTCATGCAACCCCAGCAAGCGAGAGTTGGAGGACCATGTGCGTTATTGTATGGGCATGCGGACTTAAATGCTAGCTTGCGGATGAATTAAACCTGCTCCAGAACTAAGCAAACTTGTCTTTATGCTTTGATACGCTAGTGGTGAAAATGCTAATACTTGGAATTACTGATATGTAGGTGTTGTGAATATTAAAACCAATGAACCAGTTTATAGATCTATTAATGAATGTGTCCTTGTCCTGCATTACTTCTTTTCCTTTTATTTTTTCCATTTTTATGGAGTTATAAAATATAGTACCTTATGGTACCTAATACTAACTAATAGCACATTAAAGACTATATGTAAATTGCCCCGGTTCTGGTTGGCTGACCTTGTGCCTTATTTACAGAGCGAGTGAGTGGAGTTTGGGATGGTCACGAAGCTAAAGCATGTTTGACCATTTGTGGCATGTGTTTTAGCCAGCTGGCATGCTTTTGTTTTTCCTGTGGGAGAGTTTTTAAAAGAGCGGACTGAGAAAAGAGGCAAACAGGCGATGGTCTAAACCACTTGGGGTATATAAAGTGAACTTTTTTGCAAAAGCTCGTAGCCGTTATAAGCTAGCTAGCTGGTTATCACTATAGCTAGCGTTACAGTCCACCTACTTTCCTTAACATTTTCAACTCTAAATGGTTTAGACGTCACCAGTTCGTCTCTTTCTTTCCCTCACTCTACCACCGCCAAACAGTTTGACCAAGTAACCTGCAAAAACTTTTCACAAAGCCTATTTGTTAGATTCCTTTTGTTCTTTCCTACCACCGTGCTATGCTTCACGACAGATCACTTGGGACTGACAAGGGTGTGACTTACTACTGTTTTTTATGCTTTATATTAAAGCAAAGCTATGATGGCACCATGATAGCAGCATACTAACTGTGGGGTTAGCTGTGTCGCTGCTATAAGTACATATTTTTTCCAATCAAGACAAAACAATAGCAAGACATGCACACATAAATGACAACAGACAGCTGAAATATACATAAAGATAATACCACAAACCTGAAAATACAAACCTGAAAGTTGACGAGAGTCTGTAGGTGACCGTGAGGAAGCTTTTCTTGTCTCTAACTGGGCATCCTCTACCCTCACAAAGGTTTAGGGCTTACTTTACAGATCCCCCATGTTTTGAAAGTCTGGAGGTTGAAATCCAAAGTACATTTAAAGGAACTCTTTGTGTGTGTAAATGGTTCTTTGCATGGTAAAATTGTTCTTCAGGTTGATGTTTCTATATATACAAAACCTTTTCAGAAATTGTTCTGTATAACACCAGTAAAGGGTTCTTCTATTGATACAAGCATGATATCATAATAATAGAAGAATTCATTTTGGGCTATAAACACTCATCATTAAAACACAGCGGCACCCAGAAAGGAAGAGTGGGATTGCAGTGCTATTGGGAAGGAAGATAAAGGTGACCAGGAACAATACAAGCTGATAAATTTAGAAGGATTTTGGGTAATATTTATTGATCCCGACCACCATGTTGCTAACGCAATGTGCAGACGTCTAGAGGTTCCCAATGGAGTCCCATAGTAATCCATCCCTTACAGCTTGAACATTGTTACTCAGTTCCTGCTGATTTTGCGGTAGGGATGGAAGTGGAGTGACACCAGGCCTTCTCGACAGCAAACCATTCATCTTGGCACTGACAATGGTGCCTCCGGACACAGGTTCGTTGTTCGTCTTCACCAAGACAAAAGCAGAACCCGTCAGTGAAGATTACCTGCTACCATTCTACCTGCTAGCATTCACTCCATGACAGTCTGGCATGACACCATTCCAATTTTTTTGGTGATGGCGAAATGGTGTTTAGGTGTTTAGATAGTCCTGCGTCATGTAGCCATCTGTCAATGGCGCTGAGGCCCTCACTGCTCATGTCACATGCACGGCCGAACATGAATTTTTAAAATCATGATCTCACAATGTCAAACCTGCCCACCGAGTTTTATTCCTGTCGGCTGATTCCTTCTGAGTGCAACTATTCTTTTGATGATGAGTGTAGAACCAAGTGTGTTCTATCATAGCAATAGAAATATACTTTTGATAAACCATAAAAAACTAATATCCATCAATCTGAACAACCGTTCCACCATGCAAAGAACCATTTAGTATAGAAATGCTTATAGGGAACATTGCCTTAATAAAAAAGAGCCTTTGAAAGAACTTGAAGGATGTAAAGTTCAAGTTAATGAGAAGCAGAAATGTGTTAAATGTGGCATCAAGATATATACTGTGAGTATAATATGTAATATATTATATAATTATGGTTCTATGGGTCTATGCTGTAGTGAAACCTCCGGTATTGCAGAATTGGTGCACTGCAGAACAGCAACCGATAGAGACACATCTCTCTTCAAGCCATCTAATGTTCCATCCGTCTATATACCAGCTCTGTCCAAACAACCCGTATCAGTGTTTTAGAAAACCAAGATGAAGCCTAATGGCCCTGTGAATCAGCAGTTAGAGCAGCCTGCAGCAGCAGCAGCAGCATTTGCTGAGACATTTAACATGCTTTGCAAATGCTTTCAGGATCCATCTCGAAAATGCCCTTAAATCATCTGCCGCACTCTGCTATCGTCCAGCCGGGTCTGTTTTTAGCCTGCTGTGCAGCTCAGCTGACGTCTCCTCAAAGCGAGATCTGTCTGAAAAGCAAATGCGGAGCTTTATTTATAGAGTATGATCGATGCCACCGTGTGGGGTGGGGGAGGAGAAACCGTTAGCTTACTATATTTGGCATTTCTTTAATTGAGATACATCATCAAAACTGGGTTTAGAGAGGACAAGGACGTGTTGACGTTTCGAGAGACGGTTAGCAATGAGACAGCAGTCAGCCTCAGAGATGCGAGCTGGAAAAATCTGCTCTTCCCTTACACTTACTCCCCCCATTCCGAACACTTTGGATCTTAATGAGATTTGATGGAGTGTGTGTATATGTGTGAGTCTGGTAATGCAGTCTGATGCATTTGCAGTCGATATTTGTGTAAGTGGCCCATGCTGTATTTTTACCAACCCCGTGTTGTCTTCTGTGGCCTGCAGACAGTCCGGTTATTTCATCTGCCCTGAGAGTTTACCTGGTGTCTTCAGATTCCTTAACATATAGAGTTGGGGGTCTTCATGAATGGCTCTAATGAGGCTGGCAAGGATGTTCACATGTTGCTTAATGGAAAACCAGGCGAGTCTCAAGAATCGGAGCTATCAGTCTGGTTCCACATCGCCCTGGAAAACCTGTCATCACAGGAAAACATTACATTCTGAGTGACAATGGAAAAAAAAACAGACGGTCAGCGAGAATTGGAAATCAGAACTGTGGAATACTAGCTCTGAAAGGCCTGCTGTTAGTTGAATCTGATAATTAAGTCATATTTAATTATTTAGCAGTTAAGTCTCATCACTTAATCCAGGCACATTGTACCATCTGCTCGAAAATTGAAGTGTAGTATTTTAAGTCAATAGAGCAAACTTAAAAAGACAAGCAAGATGAGAATCTGGGGCAAAGTTACCCAGAATTCCTAGCAAGTTAGTTCACTTCTGTTTATTGAGAGTCACATGGTATATCTGGGTTAAATGCAACTTTGGATGTACTTGACATGTTTGGCGTCTCCTGACCATGCACATGATCAGTGACTCTGCTAAGTACAGGGGTTGGACAATGAAGCTGAAACACCTGGTTTTAGACCACAATCATTTATTAGTATGGTGTAGGGCCTCCTTTTGCGGCCAATACAGTGTCAGTTCGTCTTGGGAATGACATATACTGCGTCCTGCACAGTGGTCAGAGGGAGTTTAAGCCATTCTTCTTGCAGGATAGTGGCCAGGTCACTACGTGATGCTGGTGGAGGTTCGTCCTTCTTGGTGGTATGCTGACATTACCCTGGATACCGTGGCTCTTGATACATCACAAAGACTTGCTGTCTTGGTCACAGATGCACCAGCAAGACGTGCACCAACAATCTGTCCTCTTTTGAACTCTGGTATGTCACCCATAATGCTGTGTGCATTGCAGTATTTTGAGCAGAACTGTGCTCTTACCTGCTAACTGAACCTTCACACTCTGCTCTTACTGGTGCAATGTGCAATTAATGAAGACTGGCCACCAGGCTGGTCCAATTTAGCCATGAGACCTCCCACACTAAAATGACAGGTGTTTCAGTTTCATTGTCCAACCCCTGTAGTTCGGATGGTTGTAACGAGACAACTTACATTACTGCCCAATCCAACACCTGCTCTGACGTGGGTGTTAGAGTATGTAGTTCTGGAGACTCTTTAATAAAGAGCTGTCTTTAAATCTCAGTTTGTGATCATAATAACATGTTGCTGTTGTGAAAACACTGATGTACTTCCTGAAACTTCAAAGCTCAAGTTTATGCAACAGTGAAGTTTGTGCCATGTGTCCTTACACTGTGTTTATTAAACATAGCAGTTTGAGGTTCTATGAGTTTAATTTTAATTTTAGTGAATTAAAAACACTTTTTAAGATGAATTTGGTTCAGGTGACGATTTACTGCAAACTATTTGAAATGACTTATTAAGACTTATTAGGGTTTACAGGTGAACAGTCTAGCTTGGATAACAGTGAAATATCCTCGTCCTGCTCCAGTAGTAGCTGACTTTGTCTAACTTTCAGGATCGGACTTCGGATCAAACTGATACAGCACAACCGACGTCATTGTAAGAACAGCCATAGCGCTGTAGGCGCAGACCTTGTAGCAGAATGCTGCTCTGGCATTGTATTATGTTTTGGAAAACTTGAAGCATCTACTCCAGCAGACACAGTTGAATTTTATTTGTATCGTATTGAGTTGAGTTGCTAGGTAATCTCATACAGGCTTATGTATATGGTTCCTACTACTATACAAAATATCATTATCAACAAACATGCTTATGGATACATTGTTTTTGTTTCTGCATAAATCTGATTTTTCTACCTAGCTATCGCTGGGACTGAGAATCTGCTGAGCATTTATGTATGTGTACGTGTCACCAAGTTGTCTTTTCTGTGGGACTGGCCACAAGAGAAGGTCAACATGTAAGAGGATGAGCTTGGAATGAGCCATAAGACAATTGTCATAGCATTGGACTTCACTGCTGTAATGTTTGTACTGAGGCTCTCCCAGAAGACTTATGGTAATAGGCCTTCTTGTTGTGCCAGTATTACATTCCGTACAGGCTAATTCCATGTTGTGACAGATAAAGAGTTTAAAATTAATTTCATATCGCCACTCCTCAAAGAAAAACAAGTATCTCCAAAATGGAAACTTTTCAGGAGAGGGCAAAAAAATTTCAGCTTAATGTAAGTCAGGAAATAATATTCAACAGAAGTAATACAGGCCTATCACAATTCACAATTATATATATAAAAAAAAAAATAAAAAAAATAAAAAAAAAAAAATATATATATATATATATATATACATTAAAAGTATATATATCAAAAGTTCATTTTTGTAAGTTATAGATTGTAGATTACTGCCCTGTGATAGACTGACAGCTTTTCCTGGGAGTTTGCTGCTTTCTGCCCACTGAGCACTGGGATGGACTCCAGCACACCCCCACCACCCCATGGCCCATAAGGATAGGTGGTATAGAACATGAATGAGTGAATGAAGGTGTATACCAGACAAACTGCCTGTTAATTGAGATACATCATCAAAAGTGGAACAGAATACTGCCAGATATTCAAACTACCTCACTCGTGTTAAGGTCAACGTAGCTGGAATCATTTATAAGGACTTCTTTTTACAGCTGCTCCAGAAATGGGAAAAGTAGAGAGTAATGAAAAGGAGGTTACATGGAGTTGTATGTATGCACCGTCAGAAGGTGATGATGGTGGTGTTCTTGCAGGATGATATGTGAGGGTTGTGGGAAGGGAATTAATAAATAAGCTGTAAGATATTATTGGTTAGTCTACATTTTCCCTGTTGCTGGTACAGGGTGATGTAGCAAACGTCACATTGCGTTGAGAGGTGTTAGTAAAGTCAGTACGCCTCAATCAAAGAACGTAATGACTGTCTTTGTCCTTTGAGTGATCTAAGTGGTTTGTGCTTAAATGAACATGAGCTAAGAAGATGGAAACAGTTCATTTTGAATTCAGGTTGACTTACCTTATTAAAACAGACCTACTTTTCATTTTGGTGCAGATCTTGATGAAGATGGTGTTGGTGCTGTTTATATTACTGGCCATATTCATCATAAAATGCAATATCATACGGTAAACCATTCTTAATATGACCAGAAACATAAACAACATCCACATCATCTTCTTCAAGATCATCACCAAGGTGAAAAATCAGTTTTCATTTAGCCATGACGAGCACACATGGCACCCAAATGTGTCTGAGCACATACTCGCAGGTCACTGATGTGGAGGCAGCACTTACCGCCCACAGAACGCATTCAGATACGCCGGCCCCCGAGACAATAGACCGATCTCGGGGTGTGCCTTCTGGGCACGTGGGCAGAAAAACGTTGGGAGGGGGCGGGGTGTTCACTTCATTCGTAGGTCATTCATGGGTGAAGTGTGGAGGATCCCCCTCCTTCTCCTTCTCCCTCCTTCCTGCAGTTCTTTTTTTAACCCTCCGTCCTCATTTTTTTCTGCTGGCCCGGTGAGCTGGGTTTGGACGGGGGTAGCCGTGGTGACTCCTTTGGGAAATGTTAGATTAGGGTTGGGACTCCTCTCTGCCACGTACGCTTCGATCGGCCCCCCTCCTCATGTTCACTCAGCGGCATGAGAACAATGTGACGTGGGGCGATTGCATCCCACTACCCCTAAGGGGTCTGTTATAATGCCTCGGCCATATGGGCCCAGGGCGCGCGCTGAATTAACCAGCAGCGCAGTCACACTGCCACCAGCCCTGCGCATCAGAGCGTAGGTGCAATGAATTCAAACCAATTAGGACGAGCTGACCCCTCCTGACGAGCAGAGGCCCATGCTTGTTTTTAGTCAGAAGCAGCTAGCTGAGCATATTCGGTGAATAGCTCCGCAGCGTTCACTAGATAACAGCTAGCTAGTTAACTGGTTCTTTGCTACCATTGTCCCAGTGCCCCTCAGGGCCCTTTAGATTTTAGTGGATGACTAACAGTTTCTGCCAACAACAAACATGTCTATAATTTCTATATGTCTATAAGCTCAGTTATTTGAATGGATCCTTGAGCTTTATTTATATGGGAGCCAATACGTTGGTGAGGCCATTAGGAGCCGGACAGAAGGCCTGACACTGTAACTTCCAGCATCATTGGTAGTAGAGGAATCAGCCTATTACAGTTTGATTTACAATGCCTGAACTGACGGTGAATACAAATCGTAGTTTAACCAGGTTTCAGTGCTATACGGAATATTATATAATAAACGATCCTTTCAGAAACCCCATACGACCAGTGGTTGCTTTACTGCGTCCTTGCAGTTCCACAGCTACATTAGATTCTCAGCTATGGTGCCAATAAAGTCTTAAGGACTTGAAATAGTGTATGACTGCTAATTCACCAGCCTATAACCCTGAAGATTAGCACAACAGATTCTCTGTTGGTGAGCAGACTGGCTAGTATCTAACGAAATGGCAAAGATGATGAGATAAAGGATGAGGTAAACATTAAGATTAACATTAAGTCATTTAGAGAGGGATGAGCTTGTTTGCATTTGAATGCTCTCCAGCTTCATGGTAAGGGTGTTGTTAGGCATTAGGTGAAGCAGATTGAAAACCTATAACCCATAGTAAAATCACAGTTACCCACAACCTCACGTGGCTTCTTGCATTTAGAAAACAGCAGACAACAAACTACATCACACATCACTGTATAATACGGTCGTGGCTTTTTATCACAGAAGAATGAACAGTGTATATAATATGGCACTGTTTAATCGGCCGTACCCGAGCAGTGCGTAATATAGCTAAGTAATAGTCTTTTAGGATTCAGTCACATCTGTGTATACTATATAGAATTTCAGAACTTGCCGTGTTTAGGGAGTCCGGAGCTGTTTAAGATTCAGGCCAGATCATTTTTTTCATGTAGCGATTTTATATTGATGGTTAATATTAGTTCTCAGCTCCGCAGGTTAAACAAAACCAGGATCTCCATCTCTCGTGGTCTATGAGAGCAGTAGAGAGTCAAACAGCTTCAGATTTTTTAGTGTGTGGCCCCGTAATACAGTATTCAGCTGTTGTGAGGCGGTCATAGGTATGCATATCGTCACTGTCCAAAGAAAAACAGGTATCTCCAAAAGGGTAACTATTCAGGAGAGGCCAAAAACCTCATTTAATCTGAATGGAAGTCAATGGAACCAGACGTCTTTCCATGCAGTTTTGGGCCATTTTTGTTGGTCCATTCTTCAAGAAATTCCCACACAGTGTAAACAGAAGCTCATGTGATCAAATGAGGCATAAATGTAAAATTTTACAAAAATGGAGATACATGTTTTTCTTTGGAGAGCGATGATATTAAGAGTCACCTACCGCTGACCACAACAACTACCCTTTCCTGCGCCATGAACAAAAGAAAAGAGGTTAATGGTATATCCATGTGCCATGTGAGGTATTCCTATTTATGTTCATTCTGGTGTCAAATGAAGATGGCATTACGGTTAGTCTTTGAGATCAGGTACCTTTGCAGAATTATACCACTTCCTGATGTTTCACTTTGTCTTATCTCCTTTCTACAGAAGAACCATCTGGCCAAGACCAGTTTCCAGGTGAAAGCTTTCGGCCAAACCTTCATCCTAGATGTGGAACTGAACCAGTAAGTATACCATTCTGCTTCCCGCTGCTGGCTGTGCAGCTGCTTGCTGGGTGCTTCTATGTGCGGTACTGCAGGATTATAACATCTTGTTATACTGACTGAAAGGCCAGGTGAAATGCAGCAAGAGTGGAGGAAGGTATGAGTAATGTGGCTAGAGCTTTTTTTGAGGCCTGCGTTTTATATCCGCTGATGGACTGCTGGATCATAATGGCTGAAGATTTATGCCGAAGGCTCGTGAGAGGATCCCTGCTTATAGGCCTGCCAGACCACTCTATCGATCACCGCATTCAGCTGATGGAAAATCATCTCCTTCTCTCGCTCTCTCACCTCGCTCTGCTGACAGTGAGTCTACAGACTGTAAGACTCAGCATCTGCATATTTATGAGGGGATGAACACATGGAAGGGATGACACAAGCATCAGGACTCCGTCTGTTACTCGACTGTTACAGTAGGAACCTTGGTGGCTCGGACAGGGGAGAGCCCGAGCTCACTGATCGGGAAAACCTCAACGAGACCCAAAGGCACACACACAAACACCACGCACGAGTCACTAGTGTACGGTATTAACACATAGCTAGCAACCATATCGAAAACGCAAATATGAGGCCTACTCAGCCTAACCCTAACCCTTGCTTGCTTGTGGACTGTCGGCCCCATGTCCTTCCTCTCTCCGGCGTGGTGTGTCAGTCTTATATCCTTGCCTTTCCACACTGGAATGGAGCTGCATTGTGGGGCCTGCTGCACCCTTTAAGGTGGAATGGGTATCTGGCCAACCTGACCTAAATAAATGCCATGCAATTACAATGAGCTACAATGACTTCTGCATCTTGTTTCACAATGATCCACGTCATTAGTGGCATTTCACTGGACATTTAAGAGGTGTTAACCTCCATTAAGCAGACATCTGGATTTTGTGCATCATCAGAATCACATGACTGCAAACATCTTATTCAGGAATAATGGATGAGCTGGCATCTGCGGTCATTTCTAATGGTATCCCATTTGATGCAATGCATTAGCACTTTCCGTGGGCACGGTGCTACTCTGTTTCCTCCCACTATTGTTCATCTAACCCTCGTATTGTGTTCAGTTGTGATAGCTGAGCTGGCCGTCTACTACTCTGCTGTGTTTGCTTATTGGTAGTGCTAGCTTTAGTATTGGCTTACTCCACTGCTACCCTGATAGCGAGTGTATAGGGGACCACTGTTGGCCCACTATGAGCGAATCTGGCTGTCCACTGGTATTTTGCTCGGTTTTCTGAGTGGTGCAGGCGGTTAAGGAGAGTTTTTGGCAAAATGTCTATTTCCATCACTCACAGTCCAATTCGCTTATCCTTCCTTCATTTCTTTCTTTTGTTATTCTTAGTATTTTAGGCTAGTAAATAATTTTTAGTGATGGTGAAAAAAAGTTGTTAACTACACAGTTCTACACTATCGGCCAAGGAGCCACCACCACATGGGGGGTTCAAATCCTGGTCTGGGTGACTATGCTATGCTACACCAAGAAGAGTCCTTGGGCAAGACTCCTAGCTGGCCTACCTGTAATATGATTAACCTTGTAAGTCGCTCTGGATAAGAGTGTCAGCTAAATGCCATAAATGTGAATGTACTCATAGAAGGTCCTCCTTGTTACCTTAATGCTTTACTTTAGAATAAAACATGAAGACATTAAACTATAAAATCGCACTCATAAAATTATACAGTCCGCCTTAAACAGCCTCCAAAATGAAACTTTGCAGGAGGATAAAACAGCTTTCTTAATATGCAATGGAAGTTGATATAACAAGATTTGTTTAAAGCAATTTTGGACAAATTTTTGGCATTTTGGACACAAAAAAGAGAAACAAGTATTGTGGCACATCAAGAGTGTTCAATTCAATTCAATTCAATTCAATTCAACTTTATTGTCATTATACCAATACAGGGTTGTACAGTATAACAAAACACAATCTCCAGTGCACTTACAGAATACGCATATATATATATAGTGTAGTGTAGTGCAAAGACAAATAGACAAAACCTGTGTGCAAACAGTACAGTACGTGTACAGACATGTTCAAAGAATAAGAGCAGTATCGCAGCAGATAAACCACATACTCAACTGATAAGAGCAGTAGCAGAGTATGTGGTTGTAAACGGTATAGATATATAAAGTGTACAGTGCAGGTGGGAGAATAGCAATATGTGGTATATTAGGATATTTATTTTTTCTGTTGAAACTGTTAAGCGTTAGCCTGTAGAGTCTATAAGATAACCAAAACATCCATTTAGTTGTATGTACCTAAACGTTTGACTAGTATTACACACCAGACCTAGTTATTATTTGTTCTCCCAGTGGTTTGTAATATTCGTTTTAGTTTATGTCCTAAAATTAGACTTAAAACCAGCCTGACTATATTAAAAACCAGTTAGTGGACAGTAATCTGAGTGATCTGAGGGTGCTTTGCTGGTTTTCCCACTAATATGGTTTCACTTCTCTCTCTGTTTGTTACTGTTGCACCTTAGCTTGGCATATTTCTGTCACGCTAGCGTGTACAGTGCTAGCAGTGCTGGTGATGCTGCAATGCTTCTCAGACTTACAGCAATAGTAGTCTTTATTAGTTCCACAGCATGTCTGCTATAGACAATAGAACCCTCTGCAAATGTAGGCTAATTGTAATAAAGCACTGTCGTGAATATTCCAGGAGACCCTTTGCCTTTATTCAGACATCTCCTGTAACGACTGTGGGGAAATTTAGCCCAAGTCCCTCTTTATGGCTTTGTAAGACTCTTTGTGAGGTGCCTATGTGTGGTAGGGGGCCTGATAATTGCTCTTCCATTTGCACGCTAATTCAATGCTAATGAGTGGAGCATTATATCTGAAATAAGGCCTGTCAAGCCTGATGACAAAGGGGTTGCACTTTAAACAGGGTGGATAGGCATAACAACATATACACGTTGTTATGCCTATACATGTATATATGTTGTAGTCTCTTTGTTGTCTTCTGACAGATGCTATTGGCTAGACAGCTGCTTAGGCCTGCCGTTAGCATTCTTTATGCCTCTGTGCAAAAAAATCTCCTATCTGAATGCTTTCTGGCGCACCTTCCAATCCACAATTTGTCTGAAACAGTCGATCTCGCCCAGTTAGTCATTGGAGACGTTCCAGGTGTTGTTTTTCGTGAGTCATGTGAACCTAGCCCGGGGAACAATTTCCCACCATTGACAGAGAGCGCACGCTCTTGATGTTTGCTGTTTGCATCAGAACGTCTCAATCGTTTGCTCTTTTCACATGCAGTTGTCTGGCATGTGTGAGTGGTTTTCGTTTGTGGCTTGGAACGGGACGGCCTTGGCCAAATCTACTGAGGTTGCTAATTGATCATTCTGAGTGAGGCCAAATATCCTCTCCATTTCTCTCTCACTCTCACATCTCCCTCTGTTTCTCTCTCTCTCTCTATGTCTCTCTCTCTCTCTCTCTCTCTCTCTTTCTCTCTCTCTCTCTCTTTCTTTCTCTCTCTCTCTCTCTTTTTCTTTCTTTCTCTCTCTCTCTTTCTTTCTCTATCTTTCTTTCTTTCTCTCTCTCTCTCTCTCCTTACTCAGCCGTGCTTTCTTTCCTTTTCAGTGCTTGTATTTCTGCGCGGGAGAGCAGTACTGAGGGAACGGAGTAGGTCTTTGGCTTTGTCTTCACCCCCTGCTGAGAGGCCTAGTTCTCTCTGGATGATCAATGGCTGTCACCCTTGCTTGTTTGTGGTGCCCTTATAAATGCATTCTGCATCATGTCATAGAGGGAAGAGGCACGTTTTAAAGGGGTGCTCCAAATAAGTACTGGGTATTGGCGAGGTATTGCAATACTGTAATTAATTAAAATGATAGATAGTAATTTAGTAATTATTTATTGTATTTATTTAATATAGTATTTGTGAAAACTGTCATTGTACAACAAAAAACACCAACATATAGACTGCACGTAAGCATTGCACCCTTACGCAGCTCGTTTGTGTTGGAGTGGAAAAGTCTAATGGCTGCTATCTAGCATTCGTGGTTTAAATCCGACACAAAATGAACCACAATCTGTTTACAGTCTTTGATTGTAAACCAGAGGTTCAAAATGGATTACATTTTTAGAATTGATACAGTATCAAAAAAAACATAATACTGCTATATTTAATATTTTTCATACTTTCTTACATATCTAACACTCCAGAAGTTTTCAACCTTATCCGTACCTGCCACAATATCATCTGTTACATCCATTTCAAGAGTGTGCTATAAAGTCAAACACTTACTCACTGAAATCAGCAGCTGCACACTAGGCTTCTATTATGAATGGATGTTTGGTCAATGCATTTTCCAAATTAGTTGCAAGTAGGGCTGCACAGTATATCATGACACAGGGAAATGTATTCAAAGTGCTCACCTACTGTTGGGTTTGGTGCATTGAAACCGGTTACAGAGCATTAAAGTTCAAGAAAACACAGTTCACACTAACCAGAGTGTTAAAAAGTATTTCCTCAGATTTATTACTGTGATTTTATTTACATTTTCCAATTGTTTTACTCTATAATGTTGGTAAATATTGATGCACAAGTCATCTTAAAAATTCCCGAATACCATATTATAATATACTGTATATCAAAGGGAAAACATATTGCAATGTCATTTTTTTCTAATATCGTGCAGCCCTAGTTGCAAGTACAAGATAGGCTATATGATGGTTCTATGAGACTGAAATCATAGCCAGAGAAGGAAGCCTAATCAGAGCCTTAAAATTGACCAATCACCATGAAACTTCATAAGCATGTTCAAAATTTCATTGCCACGTTTCAGAATAGTTTGTAACCAAAATGGCAGTGTTGGAGTTGCTTGCAAATTTTGCTTGGACCCCTGCAGATTGCCACTTGCGGCTATATTTTAATTGCAAATTAGGGCAAGGTTTATTTAACAGGTTTGTAATCGAACACAGCAGCGTTTTTGATACAGCATCACAAACCATAATATATACTTCAGTTCTTTTTACACACTAACATTCTGGCAGTGTGCTACAGCGTGAAACTCTGGCTCACTGAAACCAGCAGCTATCCAGTGGCTTCTATTAGAGGTGGATTTTAGTCAGCGCATTTTCTAATTTAGTTGCAAGTGCACAGGATCCAGTGAATTTACTGTCCATGGTAATTGACCATATGATGGAGATGCAGGAGACACCATTAGGCTGAGAAAACTGTAATGTGCTTTTGCTTCCATTCATGAAGAGGTGCACAGAAACATGTGTCTAGCTGAAGTGTGCTAATTAATTAGCATCAGCTTGCCCTCAGTATTTTATCTGAAAAGATTCCAGATCAGTGCGTATCTGTGAATGTATGTGTCTATTTTGGACGTGACTGGTCTCATCTGGTTATCACAGAAATCTAAGCCCCCCCTCACCATACCCATACGCTGTACTCTGACCCTCCGCCCCCGCCCCTATGTGCACTGTGAATAATGGACGGGGCCTTTAGATTAAAGGGGGTCGCCGTAAATGGGGTTTTCTGCTTTTCAATCATCCTGCGTCGCCGTGACGACCGAGTGGACAGCCAAGAGGAAGCGTAATGGGGGGGGGCCAATATTGGCCACGCAGGGGGCTGTAGACAGCTGGAGTTTTGTATGCATTACAGACAATAAGGGCTTTCCTGTAGGCCAAGAGCCTGGGTGCAGCATATTCGCTAAATACCATCGAATAATTCTTCACGAGGAGAGTTCTGCTTCTTCTGCATTTCCCAAATTAGGGCCCAATTCAGACAATGACAGGGCAAAGTCATGGGGCGTAATGGCTAGCTGTATAGAAACCCACTCAGATTTCTTTACCTTGGTGGTGACAGGGTTCAGGGTCACATGAATACAGCCATTTTATTTCCCATCCAAAACGAATAATGAACCTGCTGTTTTGAGAGTTGGAATATTAAAATATTGACAGTCCAAGAAAGAAAGAAACAAGGACTATTTTGGCTTATAAAACCCTGAATGTACGTTTGTGTTGAAGGACAAACAGATGAGCGCTGAGCTAAAATCAGGGCGAGGTTGATTTAACAGGTTTGTAATCAAACACAGCAGCAACAAGAGCAAGGCGGACGTAACAGAAGGGCAAGACAGAGTCAGGAAACAAGAACGTCAAGACCAGGAAAACAATCAGATCAGCAAAAGTACCAAGGAGGGCAATGACAAAGGAGAAAATCAGAGAATCAGAATAAAGTCAAAACCAGAGTAGCAAACAAGCGTGATCACAGAGAGAACCACTCAGTAAGCACAAAGTGGCAACACTTCACAATGAGCAGTGTGAGAGAGGAGTATATATACCGACAGACTAAAAAGTGAAAGTGACGTCATCGGGTGGTGGGTTATGGGAAATGGAGTCCGGGAGATCATGTGAGAAGCGAGCCAGCAGGTGTGACAACTTTGCTGCCATGATTTCCCTAACATCACTAATGCTAAACAATGGTATGGTTTCCATTCAGGTGGCGAATTAAATGAATAATGAATTAATAATAACTAATAACCAAAAATGTCACAATAATGATGTTAACGAGCATTTCCATCCGCACACAGGAATACAGCTATTTAGGTCACATGCATAGAAACCTTGGGCCAGGTTTGTACTGGCAATCAAGTAACTCAGCACAGACACAGAACTCGCTGCCTATTGTAACAGGTAAGGAAATGTCAATCAGGGACATTATAATCAGTGACTGATCAATGACTGATTATCAGTAATAAGCGACTGATTATTTCTTTCATAAAGGTGCCATAGACTGCATTTATTCAGCATTGTAAATTGTTCTCTGATGTTCTGTATAGAAGGTAAATGACTTTGGCTGGAGTGAGCAATGGCCAGATGTGGTTTTACAAGCCCATTTGCACCCTGTGATTTGGACCTAGAATGAAGTGAGCTGTTCTCCCTTTTGTTGGTGAGCTCATGACTGCTCTGACTGGCTTGTTTTCAGTAGGGCATCGTCTTGTTTAGTTAGCTATGCTAGTTACTGGGAACTTACTAGCAGCTTCCCTTACCTACACTAGCTACTCACTTTCGACATCATCACACGTTCATTTATTAAGCTAATTAATGTTGTTCCTCACTATGAAACTCTCAGTGTAAGATGATCTGCTTTAAGGTTGCTGCTGGTGTTGTGATGCTAATAATGGCGGAACTGCTCCTCTCTTTAGATGCTTCAGCAAAGCTGCCCATAGTGTCCAAGGTTTGAGAAACTCTGGAATGAGTGTGCAGAGCAAACTAACTACATTGACTTGAAGTCCAGGATCTTGTTAAATATCTGGGTGGCTTTATATTCACCAAGGCCACTATGTCCCCCCTAGAACATGTAGCATTTAAGGTGGAATGGAACATTAGGAAGATGGCAAATAGGAAACCAACTCCCCCTTATTTAAAGATGAACCTGATTCAACTCATCGGCTCATGAACAAGCCCTATCGGAGTTGCAGAGGGGGTGTTAAAGCAGACTCTACAAAAGTACAGGGCAGGGTGCCTCCAGAACCAGGTTTGAGGAATACTGCGATCTTGTCACATATGAACAGCTGGATGAATGGACAAACAGATGGATAGCTATATACGTGTATAGACGTGTGTATGTATATGTGTATGTATATAAGAATGAACATACGACAGGCAGCTACAGGCAGGTGGACTAGCTTGCGGGATCTTGATTATGCTGGGCTAGCTTTAGTACGCTAAGTTTCTCTGGGCAGCCCTATCCACGGCGCCCGGGGAGCAGTTGGGGTTTAGGTGCCTTGCTCAAGGGCACCTCAGTCGTTACCGTCAGTTCAGGGAATCGAACCGGCGACCCTCCGGTCACAAGGCTGGTTCCCTAAGCTCCAGCCCACGACATAAGGGGAACCTTCTATGAGCTGAGTCTAAACTTTTGACTGGTACTGTAGGTTACAAAAATGGCACCAGTAGTTTCCTCTTAACCCTGCTATTAAAACTCTAATGTGTTTGTGCGTTCGCTGGGACAGAAACGTGACCGTGGCCTTCAGAGATGTTTCCTTCTGAGCTTCCTGGGTGTCATTTTTTCCGTTGGAGCCTATGTGTTGATTTCTTCAGTGAGAAACCAGAGCCATCGTCTGTGGGCGGTTCTGTGTGAAGTTGTGCTCTCAGACGCGGCGATATTGAATATTGATACATGGTGTTTTTATGTCTCGTTTTGCGTGGGATGGTAGAAAAAACCTCTGCTGCTCGCAGAATCTCCTCCTCTCTTTCACTCACACATGCTCAGACCGAGCTGCGAACGGTTTATTGCCTCATTCAGTATGCGAACGGTCGGGAATGTTGCATTTGCAGCTCTGAATTGATTAGACTGCAGTCAGAAGGGTCACTGAGGAGTGGTGTGTATGCTGGTAGTGGTGGCTCTGGGCTGATGAGTTAGGCGATTTTTATTCACTTGGGGTTTTTCATTGTTTTGTTTTCATAAGCTGTTTTGAATATGGATGATGTCTATGTAGAATTGTACTTGGCTCTGCATAAAGCAAAAACATCCAGAATAGTCCTCTCTGTCTTTATATACCTTCGGCTGCCTTTAATAAATCAGTACCGAGAAGGAAACACCAAAAAACGAATTAGCCCCTTCATCATAATTACACTCCGTCCTTGTTTACGTCAAACCAGTTTCATTCCTGTCGGTTGACTGAGTGAGTGAGCAAGTGAGTACATGTTGTCCCGCACCTGCATACATTGGATTGGTTCATTATCTGCACTTTACATTGAAATTCAGCTCAGTAATTCTAAACAAGGCGAGTTAAAAAAAAAAAGGCCCAGCCCGGCACTATACCAACTTTAATCTATTTACATTTATTACAATATTGGCGGCTAGCATTCTTCTCCACATGCTGTTCAGTTATTAGTCTATACCAAAATGAGCTTTCATTCACTACGTGGTACACTCATCGTCAAAAGAACAGCTGCACAAGTCATTGCACCCAGAAGGAATCAAACTTGATGGGTAGGTTTGACATTGGTTGGCCATGCAAGTTACGCAAGCAAGGACGGGCCTTATCACTGTACCTGACTGACCCAACAGGCACGACAGTGGACATTCAGGGAGCAGTGATGCCCTCCATGAGGCAGCTGTACATGAGACTACATGCACTCCAACCGTTATGACGACTGCCCTTTACACCACATCAGCGCCACCAAAGACTGCAATAGTGTTTTAGAACGGCAGCGGGTCATCTCCACTGATGGGTTCCACTTTTGTCTTGGTGGAGACGACCAACGGATCTGTGTGTGGAGGCACCGTGGTCAGTGCCAAGATGAACGATTTTCTGTCAAACCTTTACAATTCCATGCTGGCATGTATGGCATGTTGCATTGGCAAATATGGCGGTCCGTCATCAAGCTGAAAGACACTACTTCTGTATGTGTAGCTCAATAAATATTACCCATATCAGTCTAAATGATCATAATTTATTGTTCCTGGTCACCTTTAACTTCCTTCCCATCAGCATCACAATCCCATAATTCCTCCTGGGTGCCGCTGTTTTATAACAATGAGTGGATTATACTTTCTGAGGACCCAAGATGCATATTCCCGAGTTTGAGAATCTAATGAGAACATTTGTCAGAGCCTTTGATGTTAACTTGTAGGCTAGAGTTGATTGTCTTCACTGTTACTGAAGTAAACAAGGTAATGTCAGACTGTTGAGTGTTGAGAATACCAGAACCCATCGCTGTTTATTACACTTCAGGAATGGCACACTTGGCACCCGTCTCCAAAAACACCCACGGAGTGAAATTTCTGGGAATTGTGCAGAATGGAGGCTTTGTGTGTGGCACTGGCTTTCATTGTTCTCCTAGCCATCTCCCTCTGCGATCATTTTACGCTGTTTGGAAAAACGCTGTGAATATGTTAATATACACTCTCTGCTCACAACTACCTTGTACTTTCACACACTGGCCTATACTATACCTATACCTATACTGTAGGCCCACTGTGCAACACAACCCTTTATTATCAGCCACCCTCTACCCCATTCATCACCGGTCTCTTTCTGGCCACAGGGCCAACGTTGACTCGGCACCTCTGATCTTTTTAGCGTCAGCAGCAACAGGAGGACAGTGCTGTTTATTGAGATGAAGAGCTATACATAAATCTACAATGCAATAATTCGTTTATTTTTGGTCTTTTCCTATATATCAATAATAACTGTTGTGTTTTAAGCAGGTAAAGCCAATAACAGGGTAATGAACGAGTACTCTAGTATGAGAGTGTCTATAATACTAATGGGCACAATATATAAAAACATAATACAATGTCTACTCATCTACATATGAATACAAATGTGGTTCAATAAACTTAAGAATTTCAGAGTTCTCAAAATCTCATACACCTCGGGTCATTTCTACTTCTTCAGTTCTACAGGCCTTCAGTGTAAGCTCTAAAACATTCAGTGCCAGCGGTTTTAGTGTTTAGCTTTACCAGGCTCAGGTTTGACTGAGGATATATGAAGGCTAACCAAAGGTTAAGGTTTTCTTAATCCCCCTGTGGCTCCCAACTGCACCACGATTAAGGGCTAATTAACCCTGTGGTGAGCAGTACCTGGGACCTGGGTAACTGCAAACTACTTACTGAGTAGTTTAATTCAGAATCAAAATCTTTATTTCGCCATGTGTCTCACAATACTGTGTCTTGGTGAGAGCACAGACTGTGAAATTTATAATAAAGGGCCAAGAAAGGAGCTAAAGAGACATATGAATATCTGTATTTATATGCATGTGGATATTCTATACCAGTGTTTCTCAGCCCTGCTCGTGGAGGCACTCTGCCTTGCACATCTAGTGGATTCCCTGCTTTAACACTTGGCTTGTTAAAGAGCTGGTGAAGTTGATGAGTTGAATCAGGTGTGTTGGGGGCAGGAAAAGCACTAGCATATGCAGAGCAGTGTGTCTCGAGATGCTGTTCTATACGTAAGCAATAATTCATAGGTAAAACAAACATGGTAAAGAAAGCGTAGCATTAGAGCAGGACAGTGGATGATCAGCCTGGACCGGCCTCTGACCTTCATAACACTGTGAAATTAGGCTGAAAACATATCAGCCTGCTTTACAGCCTTTACATGCTCTTATTAATGCTTCTGCTCTTGTGATCATTATTCACACACACATGCACAGATGGCCCATTGAGATGAATGTACATGAATCTAAAGCAACTCTATTTCCATCTGTAATATTTTGAAAAGGCTGCCCACATTGTGGGGCCATTTCAAGGTGAGCCAATACAATGGTCCAAAATGACTTTTACAGTCAGGTGATCAATGGTTCTGAATTCCCCCTGCAAAGTCACTGTTTCTGAGATACCGGAGTAACTCAGAAGTCTTGGGACGCTCTCTAAATGCAGTGTATGACATTTGCCAAGCGAGCGTTACGATTTTTTGCTTTCATATCAGGCCAATAAGAGGGCCCACTAGAGAATCATCAGGCCCCCACTACTTTTTGTAGTTGCTTCTGATATTAAAGGCTATATGGACTGGTCTGAGTGGACCACTCTGCATTGGGATGTGCTGATTAGAATGTAAATGTGCCTGTCCTGTTGATTCTCTCCTGACTCCTCAGCTTCTCTGTGGTTTTCAGGTGCTCCGCTCACGAATCTGGTGTGGGGCTTGATCTACGATCCATCAGACAAGTTATGGCAATGGGTAATAACTGAAACTCTAAATGATCCATGCCCATAATTCATAGAAAACATAGGGCGAGTACTCAAACACAAGGGAGACAAGCAGCAGTGTCTCTTTTCTTTTTGTAAGTTATTATTTAGTATCTTATTTCAGCTTGTATTTTGGAGCATGAACTTTCTATTGGATGACAAGTTATGGTCTACTAAGGATGCATGAGTTTGCTCAACCATCTATTGTATTATTCCTCAGGTTCAGGAGGAGAGCAGAAAATGTACAGTGCCACGTAAATGTTTGCGGCCCCCATGAGAACTGTCGGATGATATATTGATGCTTTGCATCCTCAAATTTTTTTCGCAGGTTAACAGTGATTATTTGCCGACTAGTGGCTGCCGGTTAGCACTCGAAAGACTTTGCCCTGATTCACCTTTGCATGTACGTTTGGGTAATTGATTTGGGTGGTCAGACTTCGCCATCTCCTCCTCGGCTTGGGTCACTGTGAAGGAGAGTGGTGATTTACGGTGAATCTAATAAAAAGGAGAGAACGATAAGAGTGGAGAGAGGTGGGTGGATGGAGAGATAGTGAAAGTGTGGAGAGAGATGAAACCGCTCGTCGTCCTTCACGCACCCTTGAGTCCGGGTGGAGGAGAAATGCATGCCTCCAGACAGAGCATGAAGGAGAGAAGTGAATGGGGGAGGAAGAGATGTGAGAGAAAGAGAGATTCCGGAATGGCCTACATTCTATACAAGGCTGTTGGTTATTTGTTGGTTTGCAGTCTGTTTCTGAGTTTGATGAATATTGACGTTGTTATTATACGTACCAAATAGAGGAAAATACATGACTGTATATTACTACTGCGGGGGCTTTATTATTATTAGAGGCGGACGAAGCACACAAACCATGTACCTGAGTTAAAGTAGAGATATCCCAGGGTTTAATACTCCTCCAGTAAAAGTCCTCACTGTAGGCCTCCACTGGAGTAACAGTACTATAGTATTTACCTTCAGATGTACTTAAGTATGGAGAGTAACAGGAGCATGGGTGTAAAGTCCTGTTATCATTTCTGCAACAAGACTTTTAACAGAAGGTCATTAGTCTGACACTGATGTCTATTCCAATGATCATAAGTACTGAACACTGAAGGAGAACCGGTTCCATTAGCTAGAACTATAAACTAACTTTTTGCAAACAGGTTTCAGTTTAAGGTTTATTTGTTACAAGTTTTACAAGTTAAAGTTTAATATAAGATTGTTTTAAACAGGATCACAGATGAGTTTCCCTCTACTATATTGTATCTGTAGGTCTCTGTTCATAAACATAAACTAGCCAAAACAGATTTACTATAAATGTAAATGGTGTTTGTATAATGCAGAATAAAGACACTATGTGTACATATTTCTATATTGTGGTTTATTCACCCATAAAGTCAGGAATACGCTTTATCTGTTTACTACCCCAATCCCGCTCTACCTGCTCTCCTCTAGGTGGTCCTTAATAGAAGTTTACATTACATTTATGGCATTTAGCTGACGCTCTTATCCAGAGCGACTTACAAGGTCAATGATTACAGGTAGGCCAACATAGTGTTAGGAGTCTTGCCCAAGGACTTTTATTGGTGTAGCTCAGTATAGTCACCCAGACCAGTCTTCCACATGCAGAAGTGGCACCCTGAGTAGAGGTGTAACCCACTGAGCTACACCAACCACAACGCCAGGTCCAGGCCTGAAATGGACATTTCCATGAATTCATAAATAAGCTTGTTTCGTTTTGACGTTCCTACAGATTTCCCGTAGGAATATAAAGTGAGATATTAGAGTTTGAAATGTGGTGGAGTTAAAGTACAAGGACATCCAAAATGGAAATACTTTAGGAAAGTACAGATACTCAGAATCAGAATCAGAATCACCTTTATTGTCACACAGTCACAAGAACCGGCGAAATTAGCCATCGACCTATCCATACAATAACATACAGAGGGAGAAACAAAACAGGACAGGAGGACAGGGGAAGCCGCTGCATGGGACACGTGCCGCCATCAATTAAGGGATACAAGGGGGAACTTCCAAAACCTCTGCATAATTGTATTGTCAAGCTGTAACAGACTCATTCATGGTGGTTCTGTGTGATATGGTTCATTCTACCAACACAGATTTCTTTAAAGTGGCAGTGATGGGAGCTCATCTCTCATCTTCTACACCGCTTCGTCCTTCTTGGTCACGGGGTTTGCTGGAGCCTCTCACAGCGGGTCAGGTGGCAATCCATCACAGGGTGGACACACAGACATACACGTTCACACTCATACCTCGGGGCTATCTCCTATTAACCTGACTGCATGTATTTGGACTGTGGGAGGAAACCCACACAGACATGGAGAGAACATGCAGACTCCACACAGGCAGAACCTTGGATGCCCCATCTGGGTTTCAAACCCAGGCTACTCTTGCTGTGAGGTGGCAGCGCTACCCACTGCACCACCATGCCACCCAGTGATGGGAACCAGAGGCCTACAATGCAGAGTGTATAGCACCGGACTCACAAAAAGAGAGACTTTAAAATCGTGGTTAGCTTAAAACACATTAAAGATGTGTGTTATTGTGCCATTATGCCAAACTATGAAGCTGGGTATGTGCCATGAGCATGCAGCTTGTGTGGGTGGAAGTGACCTGTCTGTAATCGTTCCTATTCAGTCACCACTGGACGGTGGCTGTTGCCCTGCTGCATATTCATAGGCATAACAGGGAGAGAACACCACAACAGTTCTGACTTGGTAGTCCCTGTATCACAGAGCCCTTCACATCAGACCACTCTGAATGAATCTATTGATATTGTATCCTCTGTGGTTAAAGATGTCCTCTAGTCATATCCAGTGCCATCCTGCTAATTCTGAACCAAAGGATTCTAATTGAGTCGAGGCGACGTTTGAGATTTTATTGAATCACTGAATCATTTAATAAAGAATCAAGGTCAAATCGCTGTGAGGTCACCATGAGTGCGGTATGGTCGACTGCACTAATTTGTCCTTTCTCACTTAGCGTGGGCGTTCCCCATAGACATGGTCAATGGTACAGCCCTCTGGGTTTTCCCCTGTTGTCAGAGTGGTGTGTCCCAGTCCAGAAACAGTGTTACACTCTCTCTGGGTCTGTCTCACTCTGCCCTCCATGTCACTCCTTGTTTTCTTCCTGTTAACTCCTTTTCTCCTTCTCTCTCTCTTCCTCCCTTTGGCAGTGTCTCCCTCTCTGATCTCTCTGTGGCTTCCGATCACTGTGGTGCTGTAGAGGCTTGGCATCACAGCGGGGACTGAGAGAGGCTGTGTGTGTGTGTGTGTGTGTATTCTAAAGGGGTTTTATTAGGTAATATGGTAATATGTAAATACAGTGGATCTGAGAGATCATATGTAAGCTATGGTCAAAGGGAAACGTTTGAACATCCCTTGTCACCAGCAGAACCAGCATAGGCTTTGTTTATTACCAGACTTTAAGACACTAGTGAGGCGGTTTATTTGGTAATCATACTTCAGGTTCAGGCAGGCCCACAAAGTGCAATACTATCACTATCACAAATCAGAACCACTCTCTGTGTTATTAAACCTACAAAATCAGTGTTAATTACAATGTAATAAAGCATTTACAAGCACTTAATAATCCAATTTCTGCAAAAAAAACTAATTTTGTCAGTTGTCTGTTCACTGCATTTACAGAAACTTGAGTAATCAGGTTTTGGGAAACTCCAGGTTTACCTGAGTCCATCAGTCTGCTATGCAAACAGCCAATTAACTAACAGAAGAAGATGTGATGTAAATGTTGTGTAAAACTGTAAAAGTCAGTTTACCTGAAAATATCAGAATACATATTTTATTAGATAAAGAATATTTGGTTTCAGCGTCACTCCAAAAGTGTTTAGTTGGTATCGCTGAGTTTAAATATTTCCAGTACCCACACATGCACAGGAAAGAAATCAGAGTAAGAGTATACATGCACTGAGAAACCTGATTACTGAGATAAAATTCAGTTCTCTGTCACAAATTTCTTAATCTGATTTCTAATCTATATCTAAATGATCAACACCACAAGTCACCCTGTAAAGACCAGCATATTTATTGTCCAGACTTGGCCGACCATATCAAGTCCTTATGTACTAACAACCAAATGAAGGTTCAACTTGATGTTTAAATATCAAGTTCAGAATCAGCACTGTACTGATGAAGGTGAACCTCAGAAGGTTTTTATCCTGGGCTGTTCTTTTGCTTTGTCTTCCGCTTGGTTGAGTGGCATGGCTGTGGATAGGTCATTTCAGGGGAAGGGTGTATTTCTGTCAAAATGATGATAATGGATGCAGAGTGGTGCTAACGTAAGGGCTAGTTTCTTTGCGGTGGCAGCATGGGGACTTCAGAATGGTTATGTGGAACATGGTGGTTTGATTTAATTATTCCTTTTTCTCAGCTGGAAGAAAGCTTTTTCTCAGCTTTTGTGTGTGCGTGTGTTTAAAAGTGTGTGTTTGTGTGTGTGTGTGTGTATGTGCGTGTGTATGTGTGTGTGTGTATATATGTGTGTCTGTGTGTGTGTGTGTGTGTGTATATATGTGTGTCTGTGTGTGTGTGTATGTGTGTGTGTGTGTGTGTGTATGTGTGTGTGTATGTGTGTGTATATATGTGTATGTGTGTGTGTATGTGTGTGTATATATGTGTGTCTGTGTGTGTGTGTGTGTGTGTATGTGTGTGTGTGTGTGTGTGTGTGTATATATGTGTGTGTGTGTGTGTGTGTGTGTGTGTGTGTATGTGTGTGTATGCGTGTGTATGTGTGTGTATGTGTGTGTGTGCCTGTGTGTGTGTGCCTGTGTGTTAACAACAGACTGTGATTATGAGTGGTGGAGAATCAGAGTGGTAGAAGGGGGCAGATGGATTGACTGGCCTCCCGATGAGCCTCTATTACCCCAAATTGGCCCTTTCACAGCAGGCATGGCAAAGTGGCACCGTTACTCACACATCTTATCTAATCTGTAGTGTATTTAGAGGCTTTATTTTGGCTTTTCATTATATAATATACGTGTAAAAGTCATATACAGTCATCATCAAAAAAATAGTTGCACCCAGAAGGAAGTGTGAGGTTGCAGTGCGATTGGGAAGGAAAACAAAGTCTACCAGGAACAATACATGATGATGAATGTAGGCTGATATGGGGAATATTTATTGAGCTACACATACGGAAGTAGTGTCTCTCAGTATGGCTTTGGGCCTTCAGGTCTCAGCATGGAGTTGTAGAGGTTCCTAATGGTGTTCTGTGATAATCCGTCCCATGCAGCTTGAACATTCTTACACAGTTCCTGCAGATTGTGCGGAAGGGGTGGAGATGGAGTGACACCAGGTCTTCTGGACGTGCACAACTGTTCATCTTGGCGCTGACCACGGTGTCTGCACTCATCACTGAAGATGACCTACTGCTATTCTGAGTCACTCAGAGTCTCACAGTCTGGTATGACACCATTGCAATCTTTAGGGACATGGATGTGGTGTTAAGGGCAATCGTTGTAACGGTCTATGTGCATGTAGTCCTGTGTCCTGCAGCCGCCTGCCAATGGTGCTGGCACTAACAAGATGACCCATAGAGGGCATCACTGCTCGCTGAATGTCTGTAATGGTGGCTGTACAATGTCAAACCTACCCACCAAGTTTCATTCCTGTCGGTTGATGCCTTCTGGGTGCTGTTGGCGATAAGTGTACATCAAGAAGACTGCCACGCCAGTGCCCCTGCGAGCACCCCTGTATGTTTGAGTTGTTGTCTTTTGGAAATGCCCATCTTCTCTTCTGATTCAGCTTCTAGGCTGATTAGATGAGCTTCCTTCCTGTAATGTGTTGTGGTACAGCCCCGTACTCATTTCTCCTTCAGTTTGTATAATGCCCCAGTACAGTTGGCGGAGAAGCAGCCCCATATCATGATGCTCCCATCTTCGTACTTCATGCCAAGTATTGTGCTCCTGGGATCATGTACGTGACCCTTCCTTCTCTGAACATGATGAGCTGAGCTGATGCCAGAGACTTCTATTTTTGCTTCATCTGATCAGTAGTGCATTGCCCCTGTGCAGCTCTTGTTTTGTATGGCATGTAGGAGCAGAGATGATTGTGGTGCGGTTTATTGCTGATTGTTCTCTGTGTAACTGCTATTCCTGCTGCTTTCATGTCATCCCGTAATGCTTTAGGAGTGACTGCTGGCTTCGCTCTTACCTTGAGGGCATGTTGTGAAATCTTGTGTTGTGCACATGTGGTTCCATACATCTCCCCCTTTCATATTATTGAACCAGCTGCAGAGACAGGGATGTTTAAGGTCTTTGCTATGGCTCTATATCTGTAGCATCTTTCATTTGCACGTAGTTTAATATTGTCTGTGAGAACTTCAGGTGCATGTTTCAAATGCTGTTATTTTAAAGAAGCAATATGTAAGATTTTACGTTTAGAATTTTCCAGAATGAACTACAATTATCAGCAGAAGGTGAAGAAGTAACAGCTTTACAGACGGTCCATCAAGCATGTCTTTGTTTCGTGTTGCAGAGGTATCTACTCATGTTAGCAGGCTATCCTGCTAGCCCTGCCCCATCCTGTCTGAAATACCACTTTGTAGCTCAAGACACAACAGTGGGTTGAATAGGTCCAGCATAACAAGTAGCCATGCCATGATGGCATATTGTAGCCTTGTACCAGTCATGCTGAAGGTCCTACTCCTGGTGAGATTATTAAAGACCGATAGCTAATAAAAGGAGGAGTAAATTCAGAACCAGTATTAATAGCAGC